>JAAGVU020000113.1:16685521-16704008 GCA_011763525.2 Mormyrus iriodes | reverse complement strand
TGCCCAGAAACTAGGCTCTTGGAAGAATTACCTTGGTATCCAGCAGCCAGGTTCCCAGTGGAATAACATCAATTCTGGGTCAAGTCAGGTGCCAGTGACAACAAGCATTTCTGGTTTGACTCAAGGTACAGGATCCTTCTCCTGGACTGGCACTGTAGGCTCCCAGAGAGGCCAGGATTCTTTCCAGTACATGGCAGTCCAGCCTTACTCTGGGTCTAGTGGCCGTCCTGCTTCTATAGCACTTGTAGACTCTGGTAGGATACACGGCCTAACTGCTGCCCAGCAGCCAGGGTCCCAGCAGGACAACTGCAGTAGCTGGACTGTGTACCAGAAGGGTGTAGGGTCTCAACAGGGCTCTGGTACTTCAGTCAACATTGTTTCTGGCCAGACCTTTGGGTCTACTCAAGACTTCGGTTCCCAGGCTGCCTCTGGTCTAGGTAGCAGTGGGTCTGTGAAGCAGGAGTACCAGCTTGGCTCAGGTTCTGCTCCAAGTGCACTGGCCCCTGGAAGTGGTTGGCTCAGCAAGTCCTTGCAGCACCTCATCCCAGGTGAGGCAGTGGTCTCTTGGGTCATGTGCCTGCTTCCATTTGCCTACATCTGATTTTGTCATCTTTCTTTCATAGGAAACTAATTGTCAGGCAGTGCATTGATGGTAAGCTGGAAGGTGACCATATCAGTGTTTCAACTGTGCCTGATCTCTGCTCATCATAGCTCTTTTGTAGGTTCTGCTCGTTTTGGTCCAAGCTTGGAAGCTCTTCCTGACTTGTGCATTTAGCTTCAAATAAATGGTTTAAAGTGAACTTGTCCTGTGACTTCTGTTTCATCCCTGACAACGGCAGGGTAATCTGTAAGGAGTACCCTCCCTTCAACCTGAGAACCTGCTTGTTCTAGCCTCAGTGATTAATGATCACTGCAAAATGGCCAGTCTGTTCACAACTTGGTTCTCTATAGTACAATGTAGCATTGAGTGGCTTGTGAATCAAATGCATTCTAATTTGACAACTCCATTTTAGTCCAAATGTTGGGTTACAGGTCCATTGCATGACCCATGAATGAGTTCTTAATATGGGTCCTACACATACCCTGTCAGCATTCTGATCTCCTCATGTGCATTAGGCCCATTTCAATTTTGCCAGCACGAAAGTGGAATTGCAATATGCTTGGTGCAGTTGTAACCTTTAGTTGATTTATCTGCTATAGACAATCGCTTCCTGAGGGAAATAGCCAGTGTCCATTTTAGTGTTTTCGTGGATGGGAAATGCAGATGGGTTTTGGGGCTGGCCTGTAGGCAAACTTTCATGGAGCTTTTGCAGATTTTGTATAGGTGAACTGAATAACTACACAAAAATTGTACCAGTGCTGGCAAGAACTGTTGGTGAGTAGTTTTGGACAGTGGCTCAACTTTAGTGTGATAATCATGCCAAAGCCACTTTATGGTAAAGGGCAGTCTCAGATCCTAGATCTTGTCACGTTAAAACAATTGGTCCCGTGTTTTCCAAGCTCTGTGGACAATTGCTAGGGTGAAGCTCTGGAACATCGTACAGGCCTGTGATTCTTAACCTGGGGGTATGAGGTTTTCTGAGTTTTATAAGTCTCTTGGCAATGATCAGTAGCAGGTTGGCAAAATGTATCATGGGGAACTCAACATTTGTCTTTTTTTTGAGGTGGGGTGTGTAGGGCAGGCTTGTAATATTTTCATTGTACTGCTGTATTTTCATTCTGCAAAATTTGTAGACCTCACCCACCTCATATTCTGTTAAATTTATATGTAGGTATATTATGCAGTCCTAAGAGTCCTGTATTTTGCAATACATGCCGGTTAAGCGTTGTTGGTATCTGAGCTGTTTGGTGTCGGTTCGGCCTTGCTGGGTCCCTCCCCCCCCATTCCCTAGCAGAGCCTACAATTAAAGTCCTGTACTTCGCAATCCAATTGGAACCACCACTGCAAGAGTGCCAGGTGAAACAACCGCCATGATGTTCTCCTGTTGCATACTCTTGAAAATATTCCCGTTCAGCTGTTCACGAATGAATATCATGAATAACCAAAATCGGAAACGTCAAGTCCGCAGATGTGAAAGAGTCACTATATGGTTTTATGTGATCTGAGTCAGTATTGTTTTGGCTAAATTGTCGTTTGAGTTTCTGCGAACACTCAAAGTCCAAAAATATGTTTAATTGTTCACGGCCAGCTTGCAATTAACCAAATCTGCGAATGTGAAGGGCTTACTGCGATGTAGCGCCGAACATATACGTAAAGCTGTATAGCCAGTTGATTCAAATTTGTTAAAAAAGCTACCTGATTTGTAAATATGTAAATGGTAAGTAAATGACCACAAAGCTTAGTTTTTGTGAATTAAACTACAGAAGATATCTGGAATGGGAAACATTGTGCATTACAAAGACATGAGCTCAGCGATGTATGCATACTGCCAAGACATCACAACAGTGGAGAAGAAACGAGGTAAGAGTTTCACAAGAAGCTGCTCTTTGTCAGCCCTTAAAACGACCACATACTAAATACTAACAATACTTCACCAAACGCGGGGAGGTTACACACTAGACAGGAAGGCTCACGTACGGTAGATCATTATACAACACTAGAGCACATCAGGATTATACAAACACAGGTAATGGTACACGCCATACGCTTGGGGCACTGTATTTACACTAACAAATACATACAGCTACTTACAAGACACACAGGGGCTATATACACGGCCCGCGAGCATGCCGAGATATGCAAATCCCACCGGCGCTAAAATATTTTGGTTATTACAATGTGCATTGTTAAGAATTAGATTACTATATCACCTAATTTCCACCACAGAATTTGTTGAAACTGCTTATACCAGTTCTAGGTCTAGCAGAATAAGACCGAGTTGGTTTGGGAGTCACATGCATTAACCCCAAGATTTCGGCGAATAAATTTACTACCGTAAAACCCATAGTACACGCCTGCTACTGGCTTTGCGGACACGTTTTTGTAAGGCAAGAACACAACCAAAACATTCAGTGTAATGAACTTAAATCGAGAGCTCAAAATAGCAAATCGACAACACAGAAAGTAAATTGTGTGCACATTTTAGAGATTACGTTTTAGTATTTCTTAGGAACGCGATACTAAATTGTGCGCACAATTTAGTGCATAGTAACCACGAAAAAAAATCTGCCCGTTGACTCTCTAGGGCTTAATCTACACCATCTGTGTCTGTAAATGATGATACTGTTATATTACTGAAAATATTGGCCATATCGCAAATGAGAAATAAACAGAATGTAAATATTTAGAAATAAAAAGTATAAATAATATAAATTACATTTTAAGACATGAAGAACACAGGAAACTACCTAACTGATGTCGAAATGTTCTGCAAATGGGCATGTAAGTGGAATGTGCAGTAAATGAATGGATGTAATTTCAGTTACATGTGACAAATAGGACTTGGAGAATTCTTGTAAAAACACATTTAATGCTTTTCAAATTTCCAGTTTATCAGTCCACTACTTTCGTTGATTTTCGTTTTCTCCCGTGACTTCATTATTTTGTGTTCTTACGTATGGCTCTTTGTGAACCTTTTGCTGCCTGTTCCATATCCCAGCTCATAACTGTGGTCCTCTGGTTCTGGAAACTGGAAAATTTTACCTCTCAAAAGACATGTTGTTTCTTGTTTGTTTTCCAGCGCTCCCTCCATCTGTGCAGCTTACCTGGGATTCTTGCAGCGTTTAACTTTATTGTTAGTCTTTTATTTGGAATTTTATTGAATTTAACATTCTGAGTAAATGATTAGGCAGGTTTCTGTCGTCAGTTTTTGTTGCATAAATCCATTCCGGCTATCCATCAAAGACACTCCGTAAGTCTTGTACCTCTGTGATACATAGACCATTGATGCCTATTTTCATTGCCTTTCACTTTAATCCCAGGCAACTTTTTAAAAGAAAAAAAACCTTAAATTTGTTTTAAAAATAAATCTCATAAAGGATGATTGATTTAGAATAATATTGAAGGTTGTTTTTGCCAAATAAAATGGATGCCCAGTTCCCAGAATTATATTATTACATTACCTTCCCTTTCCTAGCAGACACATTTGTCCAAAGTGTGCGGGATGAGATATCATTCCATAACTTAGGAGAAGTAAGGGTTAAGGCCCAAAAAAGTATATAACCAGAAAGCTGTTTTGCTAATTTAACTGCATTTGTAAATGTTGTGGAATATGTTATAAATTCAGGCATGAGAACATGGATTTAAATGGAGGAAAGTATATTAGGGATGTATGAATGTTTTAACTGGGCTTATCTGAGCCTATAGCTTCTGTTATGTACACACAGTAGGTTACTGTTAAATTTCTCCTCCAGTAATCTGAACACAATATTGTGCCCTACTGTCTGTGTCTCTTGCATTAAGGAAACGTAGCTATCTTGTGCAAGAGCTGACAATTCTATGTCAAAAAGCAGAACAATGACTTCATTGGGATTAGTAAATGTTACATGACAGAATGGCTTCTGTACAGCTGCCAAAACATGCATAATTGGTGTCTGTGAACAAGGGCATAATCCAGCAATTGACAAAAATGCAGCTGAAAGTATACCTACAGCCCGAAACTACTGTAGGCCTAGTGTTTGGGGGTGTAACAACAAGCCTTTTTAAGCAGAAAGACTGTCCACCGCTTGAAGGCTGTGCAGCCTGAGCTTAACGAAGCAATGTTTTTATGTTCAGGCCATAAAAGTTTAATGTTCAGTAATTAAATACCAATGCAGAGTGTCTGCCTAAGAATGCAAATAAGTTGTTGCAGTACTGTTTATTGTATGTATGTGCAGTACTGTATAAAAGTCTTAGGCAGTCAAAGAAAACATTTAAATGATCTTCCTGTTGGTATGAAACTAATATGTTGTGTCTGTCAAAGTGTGTTGGCTTAGCCATTTCAAAACATGATGCCTGATGGCTGAACAGTACAACTATTTAGAAACTGTTTCTCAATTCAGAATTTGGAGGCCTCCTGTAAAGGTTCAGTAATGTTTAGATGTGATCATTGGGGAAACTGTGATGCGTCTAACTCCTTCTTGGTGTTTATGAAGCATGATTAAATTTGTTTAGTGGTGTTTGTGGCCTTGATCATCTAATGATATGAAACATTGTGAGGAAATGGTATTTTCAGCACTGGGCGTATGTGGTCCTGTACAATGGCTTCATATTCCTTGGCCATTATAAGACCACATGGATCAATCAATGGACCCAATGAGCACCACAAAATGGTTGTCCATATTGGTATAGGCCCACCACAATGTTAAATAGCTGAGAACAGGCACTGTGCATTAAAGGCATCTTTATATTCTATCCAAAAATAAATACATCCAAATGGAAGAAAAAGTAAATTATGAATCCATCCATTTTCTGTACCCACTTGCTCTATTCAGGGTAGCGGGGGGTCTGGAGCCTATCCCAGAAACTATAGGCACAAAGCAGGGAACAACCCAGGAGGGGTCGCCAACCTATTGCAGGGCACACTCACATGTCATATCTTTGTACTCATATCTTTATGGGGACTCTCCATTCATTTCTATGGGCAAAACCCTAATCCCAACAATGACACCCTTAACCCCCACCTAGTCTTAACCTTAACCATAAGTAACCAAACAAAATATAAGACTTTTGGCTATTTTAGTTTTTTAATTGCAGTCACATATTTCCCCTTGTGGGAACTGAATTTATGGTTCCCACAGTGTCAAAATAACTGGTTTTTTATCATATTGTGGGGAAATCTGGTCCCCACAATGTAATATATACATAACACACACACTTACAGGCTATACGGGATAGCATTTGTAAGGTCAGGCACTGATGTTGGACAAGAAGGCCTGGCTAGGTGCTTGATTTTATACATCTGTGGCCATGGAAGTATTTGGAACACCTGAATTCAATTATTTGGAGGGGTGTCCCAATACTTTTGGCAATATAGTGTATGTCAAGAAACAGTGCACCAAGCCTGCTGAATAAGGGCTGCGTAGACACAGGCCAGTCAGAGTGTCCACCCTAACCCCTCTCCACCATCAAAAGTGCCCACAATGGGCATGCGAGTGTCAGAACTGGACCTTGGATCAATGTAAGAAGGTCGCCTGGTCTGATGAATCTCGTTTTCTGTTACATCGTTTCATCATTTACCTGGGGAAGAGATAAGACCAGGTGCACTATGGGAAATAGACAAGCCAATGAAGGGAGTGTGATGCTTTGAACAACGTTCTCATGGAAGATCCTTGGTCTGAGCATCCATATAGATGACATAGATTTGGCACATTCCACCAACTTAACATTGTTGAAGACCAGGGACACCCCTTCATGACAAAACTATTCTCTGATGGAAGAGCTCTCTTTCAGCAGGATAATTTGCCGTCCCACACTGCATAAATTGTTCACTTGTTGGTTTTAAGAGCATGATGTACAGTTCAAGGTATTGCACTGGCTGAGCATCTGTGAGATATGCTGGATAAACAAATCTGATCCATGGAAGCCTCACCTCACATCTTACAGGACTTGAAGGATCCGCCTTCTAATGTCATGGTGCCAGATACCATAGGACTTTCAGAGGTCTTGTAGAGTGCCTGTTTTGGTTGCTCTGGCAGCAGTACACGTGTGGCACCCTAGGCGAGCATTAGTGCCGGTGCCCTCCATCCAAGGCAAAGCGAAATTGGATGGCAAATCGTCACCCCCCTCAGAAGCTGGCATCCTAGGCGGCCGCCTATGTTGTTTACCGGATTGACTGGCCCTGTCTGGTGGCATGCAGAGGAAGAGCAGCATATTAGGTAGGAAGTCATCATTTTTTGCCTCATCGGTCTATGGATTCTTCCTCAACATATTCATTCTTACATAAAAAATACCAGGTTGAGACTTTCTACTTATATAGTGCTTAAAAAGCTACATTTCTGTACTTTAACCTATGGTTCAAGTCTCAAGAGGATGTGCTCCGTATCTTTAAGAAAAACTCAGCTGAGTTACTAATGTAAATGACTACATCAAGCAAAGACAATGTCAGTAAATACTGACTTGTATAAAAAAAAGTCTGCAAAGGTAATTTATAATTTATAATTAAAATACATTACTCCGTGCATGGTATTGGTAAGCCATTATGGAAGGATGGTATGTATTAGTTCATTCACGCTATGCCCGGCATGTTTGTGGATGAAGATTTCCAGGAGACAGTGGCTGACTGAAATATTTTTTATTACATTCATTAAATTCATGTAATGGAAACTGGAATATTCCTTTGACTTCATTATCATGAAATAAATATTTGAGACAAAAGCTACACAGAAGTCTTACAGGTACAACAACACTTTGGTATGACTGTTCCACAAGGATCTCTGGAACTATCAAGAAACTGGGCACTTCGGGTGAAGTCTGGGAATAAGGCTATTATGATGCCTTCATTTCTTCTTCTCTTCAAAATGTTCCACCTCGCTGGACTCGTCCACCACCTTGCCATTGACCATGGTCTGGGTGACTACCTTGACGATCTTCCTGGTCCGAACTTCGGGTTGCTCTGCAAAACAGCGTGAAGAAATGCGTCATGTGTTTGGGCTGCGTAGCTAAAGCCTCGGAAAGAGCCACACTGCTTAAGAACACAGACGTCTATCTCTGTGAAAGCAACACACCCGTGTGTGATAATGGCATGTAGTACAATTGTAACGTCACTTTAGTTCCTGCCTGGATCTAGGGAAACAATGCAATGGCTCGGGAAAGAGAATAACATGATTCAGAGCTTTAAGCAACAGGCGGAGTTTCATTTGAGTTTCTCCCTTTTCGGGGATTAAATGGAAACAAAAAAAGGGAATTCATGAGACTTAAAAAAAATCTCAGCATTTTGGTGGTTGCGATGGGGAAGGAAAAAAAAACACGACTCTTATTACTCATGCTCTGTCTTTGGATCTGTCTACAGCTCCCAGACCCAAAAGTGAAAACAATACAGTAATGTACAGGTGGTAGGAATTAAACTGAACTAGCACTGAACTGGTACTGTCACCTGATTTTGCCTTGCTGCCCCCCCCCAAACACATACACTTAAAAACTAAAAGCATTTCTCAAGGTTGTGATTTTGTGTTTCCTTTTAGCTCTAGGGAACAAAAGAAGATGTTTAGTAAGGAGAGAAGGAACCAGCAACTTATTTGTATGCAGTTGCTAAGGGCTACTCTGTTTTGGGAGGGTACTTTGTGTACAGTTTTAATTAATCTATAATTTATTCTGTGCCACAGCCCATTGTTTGCTCCATAATGGAGGAGGGGTTTGACAAGAATCCACTAAAGTAGCGGGTCACAAGCTGGCTGTTCAGAGGCTTAGTGGTTTGCAATGCGGAGCAGACAAGACAAGGCTTCTTTGGACCTTTCCCTCCCTCTTCTCCAATATAAAGTATACCTGGTAGCATTTCATTTGCTCTGGGAGTGCCTTCTTATCATTATTCACATTAATTCACACAATGACATCATATCTATGAGTCAAGAGGAGGCCATGACAGATAGGTAAGTTAAAGGCTGGCTTGGTGCCAAAAGCGACCAATTAATTGCAGTGGAATGTACACAATGGCAGTCTGATAATCAGAGGCCAAAGAAACGCTATAGCTGAACTCCAGGCACCGTCGATCAACAGTGAGCCGTGACGACGGACTGTTCATGTCAATGTAACGCTTTTCATTTCTTCTATTATTCAGTTTATTTTTATATGTAAAAAAATTTTGGTATAAATTTAGGACTAAAAAAATCTTTAAGAAAATGGAAATGATAGCTGAGGATATGTACTGGCCTAGGTATCTCTATCTCGGAATGCATGTGTGTCATTTCTGCACAGCCATCTCTGCTGATGCTGAGAGCAGCTGCATTGGTTGGCTAATATTACTATAGAATATATATGTGGGGTATCCCTCAAGTCACGGAAGACTTGAAAAAAAAAGGAAAAATGCATTAATAAAAAAAAGAATACTCACTTTTAGGGACTTCCTTAACCCTACAAAGAAAAGAGAAAGATTATATTTATGAACAAGTGCTTGATGGCTTACATCAGGATTCCCCAGTTCCAGTCCCGAAGGGTGAGTGTTCTACACAGTTGGCAGATTTCCCCGCTCAAACGCACCTTATTCAGCTCACCAGCTAATTGCCAGGTCTGGCAGGTGTATTTGAGCAGGGGAATCTGCAAACTATGTCACAGACTGGCTCTCCAGGACTGGAATTTGGGGAACACTGGCTTACATCAGTATAGATACTCTTGGATAAAACCCAAGAACTGTTTGATTCTTACATAAGGTTTCCTCCAGAACCCAATGTGAGCCAATGAACACTACAACTTATTATGACTGGCCCCCATCCATGCCGGTGCTCAGACTCACACTTCCTCTCCTTCCAGCAGCCTCCTGTAGGTGGCGATCTCCATTTCCAGGTTCTGCTTGATGCGCAGCAGCTGCTCATACTCTGTCTTGTTGCTCTGCATATCAAGGCGCAGCTGCGACAGGGTGTCCTCCAGCTGGGACAGGGTCATCTGCAGCTGCTCCATCTCTGCAGCATTCTTGTGGGCCACTTCGCCCAGGTTACCCTCCAATGCTGCCACCTGAGCGAGATAGAGGGTGAGAAAGGGAGAGAGAGAGAGAGAGAGAAGCCTGCATCACACACCTCTGTATAATGCATAGAATGTATGAACAACAAGCAATATTCTTTTAAAATTAAAATAATGCTGTTGCTGTATCTCAGGAAAGAACTTCCAGTGAGGAATTTAGTTATCAAATAACTAATGTGATTTAAATGTAATCAGTGTAGCACTGCACCTCTACTCATTAACAGTTGTGGAAACTTCTGGACTGTGGGTTAGGACAGATTTAATAGGGTTGTTTAGGAACAGCCTTGGGCTGGCTCAGGGGTTAGCAGGCTCTTACTTGTTTCCTTAGGCTGTCCAGGTCCACCTCGAGGACCTGGAGGAAGCGTCTCCTCTCATTCAGCTCATTTTGAGAGTTGCGTAGAGCCTCGCTGCCCTCCTGCACTTCATTCTGCATGGTCTCCAGCTGCAGGAACACCACCACAACCACAATGCAAATAAAGAAAATTACCACAATTGCTGACAAAGCATGCAATGGCGAACGAAATGAAATCATCTGCCATATACACATTTGTGCGTTATGCGAGTATGTTGGCAGTTCAGTCAAGAATGGCTGAAGAACCACCGACCTTCTTCTTATACCAAGCATCAACATCATCCTTGTTCTTCTGCACGATGCCTTCGTACTGCGACCTAAGGCTGGCCAATATGGCTCCCAGATCTGGACCACGGTTGGCGTCCACCTCCACATTGACCTGGTCTCTGGCCAACTGAGCACGTAGCTTGGCTACTTCCTGTAGCAAGGAAGAAAGAGAGAGAAGTCATATTTGTTTCTGCGTGTTCTGAAAGCGGAGAGAGGTTTCGTGTGGATGTCGTGGAGGAGAGAGCTGTTGAGAACTCCTCCTTCATAATTAACACCCGTAGCATGAATAATTGATTGCCCACAGTAACAGGGTTGATAAAGGTCAGGTTACCAACTTTGTGCCATTATTATACCATGTGTATAAATTTTAAGCCAGCCACACACCAAAGGATAACATAAAGGCAAGGGTGTGTGCTTTTTACATGTCAACACATGCATATTTCTAATACCACTGTCCAAAACTCGTGTATGAAAACATAAAAATAAAACCAATAACAATGCATCTCAGGCCTACACCAGATGTTCAGTGGGATGGGTCATGAAATGAAAATAGATCCTTCATCAACAATCATGAGCTACAACGGTGGGCTTTTCTTTGCCGAAAAAATGGAGGCATTAAGAGTGAGGCTTTCCAAATGATATCATCTGAAGATTATTTTTGTAATTCTGCTGATGAAAAATCAATGATCGATGAGAGATCAGTTTGAGAACCTCTCAGTGATGGAGCAGATGGACTCTTCCCACTAGTCTGCATAATGCACCCAGGTCCAGGAGGTACGGCTCACCTCTTCGTGGTTCTTCTTGAGGAACTGTAGCCCATCTTGAAGGCTCTTCAGGTCTTCTTTCAGTGTGGCAATAATTTGGTCATGATCGGCTTTGGCCTTCCTCAAGGCGACGCAGTCCGCTTCCACAGACTGACTCAACGCCACCTCTGCTTCCCATCTGCGCAGATGGGCAGACGTGTCATGCTGCGCACAGGTATGCACACACCCAGAAGCCCTCATCCTTGTCATCTCAAAACACATTGCCACTTCTGCTGTACCACCATCATCACTACAAAAGCCTATATCTTGTTCAATGCCCATGGATTAAATGCTTGGGTTGTTGTGTAAGGCTATTATCAGATATGTGATTTATGACACCAACCACACCCTAGCAACAGACAGGATCAAAATAGTTTAATATCATTATGACCTACATTAGAGATTATGTGTTTAATGAGGCTATATCGTACATACATTACATCACACATCAATTTTAGCAAAGCCAGTCAATGCCAAGGGAAATAGGAGGAAATAAAAACAGTTTCTTGCTCCCAACCAATTAAAGTCTTACATTACAAGAATTTTGTAACAAAAGGAGCATCCAGTTGGAAGGGAGTTTGCTGCAGCGTTTCCAGCAGAAGTAGGCTCCCACAGACAGGTACTTACTTGACTCTGAAGTCATCGGCGGCCAGCTTGGCGTTGTCAATTTCCAGCATGATGCGAGCGTTCTCCAGTGTCTTCTTCCTCACCTGAATCGGGAAGCGAAACGTGAGATGAATCATTCCATTTGCGGAGCTCTGCTTCTCCTGATGTAACTGCTCTGTGTTGCTCTCGCTGCAACATAATTCGTTTTGTCTCCCACTTTAGGCTTGCACTTTGCATTACAGAGCTTAATGCCAGGAACCAGAATGCAAATTTTGTTTGTTTTAAGGCTGATCATTTATCACACAAGCTAAAGCCAACTAATGATTAACTGGTGTTTGGAACCAAAACCAGTGCAAACAGAACTTGCTTAGGTTTTACAACATGCTGCTGTTTATAGGGATAGAGACTCCTGACAGAGCAAATTAGACCCCCTATGGATGGTAGATGTAGATCTGCATACCCTGGTGTGTTCAGTCTTGCCTGTGTTAAATTTGCTAGGATTAAGGGATGCAGTCGGCAGCAATTACATGTTACTTATGCAATTAGGAGACCAAAGCCTCTATCCAAAGTGAAGAATCAGTCCAAGTGGATCAGAGAGAGCAGGGTCAGACAGGGTCCCTGGAGAAATTAGGGTTAAGGGCCTTGCTCGGGGGCCAATGGTGACTAGACTCTGCCAGCCACAAGATTTTAGCACGGCAACCTTCTGCTCACGAGTCCTAACCTGCAGAGCCACACACCACTCATTACATTACATGAAACTCCAGTAATAGTAATGGTTCACACTAAGGGGTGCTGGACACTGACCTCCTGTTCAATGGCGTGCACCTTTGCCATCATGGCCTCTATGTCACGTCCTTTCGGAGTTCTCTCGAGCATCAGCTGTTTGATCTTCTCCTCGAGGTTGGCATTGGCCTTCTCCAGCGAACGCACCTTCTCCATATATTTGGCGAGGCGGATGTTGAGACCCTGCATGGCCTCTTTATCGTTGACCCCAGCCTGCATGCCGTCAAGGGAATGGTTGCCAATGTTGTTGAGATCTCCGCTCATGGAGAGGGAGCGGACAGAGAACGTGGCCGGCGCCCTGGACAGGGACAGCCTGTTGTCCCTAAGGGACGTGCTAGAGAAGGAGGGCCTGCGGCTGGCTGAGAAACTCTGCACGGAGTACACGGATGTCATGGTGGCCACTGTGGAGGGAAACAGGGGTGGAAATTCAGCGATGAAAGACAAGAGCAGGCACTCACTCCCATACTGCAGTAAAGAACACTGGATTATAAATGAAAATTGGAAAATAACATAAATATAAACAAATTTAAATGAAAAAAAAAAGAAAGGTATAATAAAATTGTTCTGACACGTGGAACGTTGTCCTGTCAATCTGTACAATCATTTTTCCTAAGACCCCAACTTTAATTGTATTAATCATTGCTTGATTAATATTAAACACTATAGAAATTGTTTATAAACCAGATAACTGCTTTATGAACTTTAAAAAGGAAAAGCTTAAATCTCATTGTATAGGTGATTGACACATTGCCTCTAGGGTGTCTCCTGCCTCACGTTCTGTGCTTCCAGTGATAGGCTAACTGTGACTGTATTCTAGATAAGTACATATGGAAAGTGAATGAATGGGTGGATGGATGGATGATAGATTTATTATGTATTTGAATTTCACATTTGACATATTGGATGTAAGCATCTCTCTTTGACGCACTAAGCGACAGAGCCTACATATCACCTGGACACTGTGGTGATGCACAACTTCATGGCCAAAGTGATTCTTTTTTTCTTTACATAAAACGTTGTATCCGGTAGCTGCATCGTCTCTCTGCTCATAAAGCAATGCACAACATCTCTGACACTTTCCTGATTGGATTAGGATGATATAGTTTTACTCTTTTGCAGGTGTACCTGTAATAGCACTTGACTGCAAAGGCATTTTCATGGGTTACCGTATGGCTATGAAACTCAAAATACAATGGAGATGTTATTGTAATACAGATGTGAACAACAGCGATAAGAGCTGTAAATATGTAACGGGACAGAGGTATTTAAATAGCGACCTGCCCACTAAATATGAAAGGAAGTAGGACACACGTTATTCCCACATAAGATATAAGGATTTTAATTGGTAATTAGAAGGTGGGTGTTTGTATGTACTTTTCATGTACAAAGTACATCTCTCTATCTAAAAGAATGTTTGACTTTCTCATTATCAAGCTGTACGTGTCACACAGACAAATTGAGAAAGTTGAAACAAAATCCACATAAAATTGAAAGTAATTATGAAGACACACACACATACATATATATATATGTATGTCATACAAGTATAATAATATTGTTCACATACATATATATATACACACACACACACACACACATACACATAGATTTGCAGTCATATCACAACATGTGTAAGGCCTGTTTGGGTATAACTGACAGTTTTTAAAATACTCAAACCACTCGTAGCTTTGAGTATATAAATGAAAAAGTGCATAGGTACACTGACCTGGAGGGTAGCTGATTCCTGGAAGAGAGCTCCTGATGGAGGTCCTGCTTTGTTCTGACCCTGACGATACAGATGATCCTTTATAGGGCACAAGAAGAAAGGGCTGAGCTAACCTGTGTGTGGAGGCGGGGCCTTTGGCTGAGACCGAACACCAGCAGCCCCCAGGGCACAAGGAATACGACACCAAAGGGAATCAAATATTCAACACTTCAGTAGGGAGAAGAAGAACTGAGAATCGGCCGGACAACAGGCTGGACTTGTATTTAAGCTTGTAAATGTAAGCTTTTGTTGCTGTGGTTTTCCAGTCGCTCAAAAGTGACCCTGAAGGAATTTAATATTGAACACTGGTGTTACAATGGGGTTTAATTATCAACTGGTGGGATGTGAGCTATTAAATGCATGATTTAAAGTCAACAAGTTTCACCACAACTTCAAATGCTTGGTATGTTTGTTTTGGAAGTACATTTTTACCTGGTTATAAAATACAGACATAAACACTGTATATTTTCCTGGATTGGAGATTTCCTGCAAACAAACATAATGCATGTTAGCAGCAGTTGCATCCTACATTAAACTTAAATCTAAAGCATGGGCGCACAGGCCCTTTCCTGCATCATTGTCCAGATCAGGGGTACTCAACTAGCTGGCGAAATTTAACCCAGGCTACGCGGATTATCTGGCCCCCTGGTCGGCAAAACCTACTGAGGGGAAACTTCAGTTCATTTGCTTGTGTCGCTGCTGGAATTTGGACCTCTGGGAAAAGCAGCTCCCTGCTCCCCAGTATCCCTGGTCTACATGCTGAGTCAACCAAGCTCAGACTCCCTTTCAGATTCATACACAGGTTTGCAATCAATCGACTCATCTTGGCGGGATCTGTGTTTCAATGGGTCACACCTGGCCTGCATCACAGGATGCAGAGGGTGTACTCCCCCGTGACGTACACAGGCCTGGGTCTGGAAGTGGCCTGGCAAGGAGTAACAGCAGTCCTGCTGGGGGATGTGTTCTGGGGCCCTCCCACACCGATTCTCAGTAGGTGACTCAGAGACAGAGCAGAGCAGGAGAGCTGCTGGCATGGCTAGGAAGCGTGTGTATGTTTTACAAATCACCGCCCTTTCGCCGTCTTCCACCTGTTTTCAGTCTGACAGACATTCCTGTCAGGAAGGAACATCCGTAATAAAATGATGATGGTATCATGATTCATGGCACTTTTGGATATGTGAGATGAGAGAATGTCAAAACAGGGAAATTATGATGAGATCATGATTCACGACTTTTTGGGAACATGTCATACTCATGTTATAAGGAATTTCACGTCATATTATTAAATTCATTCATTGATTTTTTTATACACACACACACACACACACACACACACACACACATATGGTATAAATGGTCAACTAAAATGAATTATTTACTTAACTATTATGTTTATATGCAGATCGTTTTTGAAGACACCTCTGTTACAAAATCTGTAAATGCTACTGTTTTTACCTTGAATATTAAGATTCAGTTATTGTCTTAACTAAATAACAGCATTCAGGATACACTGCAATTGCAATGATGATGTAACTAGGGCAAATGCAAACATGATAGAGAAGTCAGATGAACTGCATGAGTAACACATATTTTATTCCACTGGATCTTTTTGTGGGCACCAAATGAGAAAAGCACATATTTTAAAGTAATGTTTAGTAAAAATACCAGACACACCTGAATAATGCTCCCTACAAACTACAGACAAAGTTCAAAATCTCTGTGAATGACACCCTGTAGGTTATCTGCTCACATGGCAACAAAACACACCACACACATTCTTATCATTAAGTTCCCACAAGAATTATAACATACAATGATGTCCTTTGAAAAAAAAAAAGAACATTCATTTTATCATTGATTAATCAGGAAAATCTGGAAGTTGCATTTAATAGCACGTTAGGTGAAATCAACACAAAACATGGTTAGTGAACAGACAAACCACAAGAAGAATTTTCATTTTCACATTTTATACATAATATAAATGTGTCTCGTACCAGTTTATAGATAGAAGGACCCTGGAAACTCGAGAAACGCAATATGACATCACAGGTAGGCAAAAGATGGACCAGTGACTTATTTAAAGTAAGTCATTTTCTGGAACAGATTGGAATGGGGTATGGATGGGCTAGCATATGGCAGTGCAAGAGGAATGGAACAATAACACTGTTGTTTCAGTGAGGGGAAAGAAACAGCTCACACAAGCGTGATTCTTCTGTGTCAGAATACAATGGCAGACACTGGAAGTGATACGTAAAGAATATTACTATTCTGTTAATGAATAGTAGCATTTTAGGTGGTACTGCCATTACGTAGATGCTGTAATTAGTGCGAATGCCAGCAGGCGGAGTCAGATGACAGGCCCCAATCAGGATCTGAGAATCACCAGAGCACTGCCTGCTCAGAACAATATTATTATACTTTTGATTTTTCTTATTTAAATTTGTTTACATTTATGTTACTTTCCAATTTTCATTTACAATCCAGTTTTGTTTTAGTTAGTTTTCAGTGTACCTATTATTATTATTAGCTTTTATTTTAAAGATATATTTCAATTTAGTTTTTATATATTTAAGTTTCTTTTTAAGTTTTAGTAAAGCATCAAAGATATATGTCTGATCTTTAGAGAATTCTACACAAATACACAGTGCACGTAATGTATAAATTACCTCAAAATGTATTTTTATTAAAATTAATAATTAAAATAAATTTAAATAAAAGTATTATTATTATTATTACTGTTATTGTTGTTGTTATTATTATTATTACTATTATTAACAACAACAACAACAATAATAATAATGATGAAGAGGATGATGATGGTCATTAAACAAAAATGATTACTTTAGCTAAATAGTATTTAGAAATATCATTTTTTCATGTTTGTTTCTTTTTCAATTGGTTTCAGAGGCAATATTTATAGTTTAGGTGCAGGTTTGTTTCGTATCTTATTTTATTTCAGTTGACAAAAATGTTTTCTTATGGTTTTACTTAACAATAATAACCCCAACTCAGAATAGTGGTGCATTATTGATCCCCCATGATGAAATTCTCATTTCACCTATTAGATCCATGAGACACACAGGCACACATAAAGGTGAGAGGGAGCTGGGGGTCATAGCACAGGGTCAGCAAATGTATAACACCCCTGGAGCTGGGGGTTAAGGGTCTCGCTCAAGGGCCCAACGGCAGAATCAGTCTGCTGGCCCTGGAATGTGAACCGGCAACCACCGGATAAGAGGCACAGGGTCCCAAATAACCCGCAAGCAGGCTCTCAGTGATCAGTGTTTCTAATGCACAAACATTATGAACTTTATTAGCACAAGATAAGAATTAGTCCATGGAAGTATATTGTATATATTGTAACATGCTTAGTATTCTAGGGAATGAATGACTTAAAAAAAATACATGGAACAACAGATTTTTCTTGGTAGAAGAAGTGGCAAAGGGTTTTAGTGTGTTATTGGGGTTTTAGTGTG
This sequence comes from Mormyrus iriodes, assembly GCA_011763525.2. Classification (NCBI taxonomy): domain Eukaryota; kingdom Metazoa; phylum Chordata; class Actinopteri; order Osteoglossiformes; family Mormyridae; genus Mormyrus; species Mormyrus iriodes. Next base: position 16,686,367 of record JAAGVU020000113.1, on the reverse strand, counting down.
TTATTGGGATTTTAGTGGGTTATGGGGGTTTTAGTGTGTTATTGGGGTTTTAGTGTGTTACTGGGGTTTTAGTGTGTTATGGGGGTTTTAGTGTGTTATTGGGATTTTAGTGGGCTATGGGGGTTTTAGTGTGTTATTGGGGTTTTAGTGTGTTATGGGGGTTTTAGTGTGTTACTCTGGTTTTAGTGTGTTACTGGGGTTTTAGTGTGTTATTGGGATTTTAGTGGGTTATGGGGGTTTTAGTGTGTTATTGGGGTTTTGGTGTGTTATTGGGGTTTTAGTGTGTTATGGGGGTTTTAGTGTGTTATTGGGATTTTAGTGGGTTATGGGGGTTTTAGTGTGTTATTGGGGTTTCGGTGTGTTATGGGGGTTTTAGTGTGTTATTGGGGTTTTAGTGTGTTATTGGGGTTTTGGTGTGTTATGGGGGTTTTAGTGTGTTATTGGGATTTTAGTGGGTTATGGGGGTTTTAGTGTGTTATTGGGGTTTTGGTGTGTTATGGGCTTTTAGTGTGTTACGGGGATTTTAGTGGGTTATGGGGGTTTTAGTGTGTTATTGGGATTTTAGTGTGTTATGGGGATTTAGTGTGTTATTGGGGTTTTGGTGTGTTATTGGGGTTTTAGTGTGTTATGAGGGTTTTAGTGTGTTATTGGGATTTTAGTGGGTTATGGGGGTTTTAGTGTGTTATTGGGATTTTAGTGGGCTATGGGGGTTTTAGTGTGTTATTGGGGTTTTAGTGTGTTATGGGGGTTTTAGTGTGTTACTCTGGTTTTAGTGTGTTACTGGGGTTTTAGTGTGTTATTGGGATTTTAGTGGGTTATGGGGGTTTTAGTGTGTTATTGGGGTTT
>JAAGVU020000113.1:16670922-16685421 GCA_011763525.2 Mormyrus iriodes | reverse complement strand
TGGGGGTTTTAGTGTGTTATTGGGGTTTTAGTGTGTTATTGGGGTTTTGGTGTGTTATGGGGGTTTTAGTGTGTTATGGGGGTTTTAGTGTGTTATTGGGGTTTTAGTGTGTTATGGGGGTTTTAGTGTGTTATTGGGGTTTTGGTGTGTTATGGGGGTTTTAGTGTGTTATTGGGGTTTTGGTGTGTTATGGGGGTTTTAGTGTGTTATGGGGGTTTTGGTATCTTATTGTACAGATTAATATGAAATACTAACCTAATATATGGCATTTAAAGAACATATTCTCATACATGAGAACATCTTTTTTAGCAGAAATAGTCATTTATCAAGATTCTATTACTACTTTCCTACCTTTTTGCTCAGAAATCGTAATTGGTTTTATTACCCTTAATCATTTGTTTGTAGATGTATAATCTGCCATCTGCTGACTAGAACTCCAAAATTCTCCAGACCACTTTCAGAAGTTCAAAGAGGTTTTTACAAAATCGTCCAAGATGCCTGTCCGTGATGACTGTCAGTGTCCTCACTGGGCCTCAGAAAATAAGACCAAAGGATTTAGAATTTAGTCCTTCAACAAAGCAGTCAGTGAGAATAATGCTCATGCCACATTTCACAATATCAGTCTTGCTTAGCTTCCTGTCACTGGACTCTTAAGACAACCAAATTGTTTTTTTTTTTTTCAAAGCTCAACAAACAAAGCAGACATGCAAAAAAGACCTGCACATTGTGGAGGTGGACAGCTCTAAAGCTAGGTGATATCTGATAATCCAGGACTGAGTACATACGAGATAATCTTAGGTTATAGGCTGTAACAGTACACCATACAGAGTGCTGCACTTTGGCAAGTTAACGTGGCCACCATTCATGAATCAAGAGCAGTCAACAAGAAGAGCCTTCAAAACAACTCAGTCGACAAGTTTCCCATTTTGTTTTTTTCTACACTTACACGTGAGAAACACAGAGACGCCACCAGGAGTGATAAATATTGCATTCCATTTGATCTGAGAAAGCAGAATCTAGTAAAAATGCATTGCACACCTTCTTATGGAAATGGGAAAAACAGTAGGCACCTGTAGCAATGTTCCCAGAAAACTACAAACACAGATCATTAACATGATTATGACCGATAGCCCGGAGTGGGGCCGTCAGCCTGTGTGCTCATGGATAAACAGGTCCACAGCAAGCCTGCTCTGCGTCCACAGCAAAATATTTCACTTGAGAAAAAAAAGATGAAGCAAGCTATGTTTTTAAATACCATGTCGCTGGTAAAAATTGCATTTCGATCAAAATATCTGTCAGAATCCGCCACCATGTTGACCCCTGTCCCAGAAGTTATGCGCTCACATGGTAACAAAACACACCACACACTTTCTTATCTCTCAGTACCCACACTAAGATAATTAAGAAGAATTATAACATACAATGGTTTTCTTTTTTTGAAAACAAATAAAAACTCTCATTTGGTAATCTGGAAAAAGTGAAGTTGACAAAAAGCATGGTACAAAACAGACAAACTACAAGAATAAGACTCATTTCAGAGAGATTATCACTAATTTTTCATTTTATATATGGTATAAACGTGTCTCATACAAGCATATATACATAGGAGGACCCTGGAAACCCAAGAAACACAATATGATATCACAGGTTGGCAAAAGATGGACCAGTGACTTATTTAAAGTAAGTCATTTTCTGGAACAGATTGGAATGGGGTATGGATGGGCTGTATATGGCAGTGCAAGAGGGATGGAACAATAACACTGTTGTTTCAGTGAGGAGAAAGAAACAGCTCACACAAACGTGATTCTTCTGTGTCAGAATACAATGGCAGACACTGGAAGTGATACGTAAAGAAATATTAACAAAGTACTGAAGATGAATTCTCACAAAGTTCTTCCAGAAATGAGAAACAGAAAGAAAAACATTTAGAGGCATCTCCCTGACTGCTGTGCTGCCTGCAGCCCTGGGAGATAAGGCCTACAAGTTAGGCCTGATTTAGCCAATTTTAAGCGTTAGTAATTTATCAAAAGAAATGATCAGTGAAGAACACTGGTGGAAAACAACGGTAAACATCCCCAGGCGATGTTACCTGCCCGACAGGTCACTCTTTAAACTGGGGGTTCCCAATATTTTGATGATCACGGACTGGTCTACATTGTACAAAAGTTTGACATACCAGGGTACGGGATCTGCTGCAGAACTGATTCGTGATTTCAGAAGTGTAACCGTTTCCATTTTTTCTGGATGTGAACAGAACACGGTAATGTGAGGGGTCATAAAAAATGTGAATATATAGTTTCAATTAAGCAACCCCTGTGCAAAGCCCCCAACCTGGTGGAGTACTGCCCAAAGGCCTGGGGTTGGGAATTCCTACTTTAAACCGATAAGCTCAGCAGAGTGACCATTTTGATCAGTAGGTTGTATAGGTTTGATAACCCCAGGGCCAGAGCCATTCCATTAAAATAGGAGCTGAGTTTTAATGGATCCACTGAAATTTCCTGCTGAGCAAGAAAAGTCAGATACAAATTAACAGATGCAACCCCTTTTGTTTATAGTAAACCTAGGTTAAAAGACATCAGACTCTTGTCTATCTTTCCCAACCATGATCCTCTTGACCTACCATGAAAGCTGGCTGTCAGTTAAAGTGAGGCAATTTGAGTCATGCCAAGAAATATGCAGAGGGCCTAGATAATAATCATGTAAACTTAGGTTAAAAAAATGCTCCTTGATTAATCAGTCTTCAGTAATTGTTCAAGGACTACAAAACTGATAAGCAATAACGAACATTACATTTTAATTCTAAATTAATTGCAAAGACATGCCGTTCAATTACATTGTTTACACATCAATGTATTAATTATGTAATCTTAATTATATTGATTACAAGCGACAGCACAGTAATGTGAAATAAGTAAAGGGTGCTTTTAGTAGTAGACACAGACATTTCTGAAGGTCAGGGGGAACACCCAGAGGGAGGCACTTTCAGAAAGGAACAGAGTGGAGGGAGAAGATGCGAGGCACAAAACACTGCGTTAAAGAGGCGTTAAAGGAGGTGTTAAAAACAAAGTGGTTATTACTACACCTGTGATGTGTTTTATGATTGATGGAAAGTGCTGAGGGCGTTATAGAGTGGAAGGAATGAGACTGACAAAATCAGCAGAGCCTCTCTCCGTCCAGGTGGTGAACCGTTGGAAAGAGGCAGCCAGAATGAGCAATAACACTCCCATCCAGGGACATTCCGGACTGTCTAGGGGTGGAAGATTGAATTCCTCCCATAGGTCCCTGCAGTCTGGACGTATAAATGTCTCTAAATGGCCCATGGTGACTGGTCGACCCAGGGGTGATCCTAGAATTTGACCATTAGGGCAGCTGAGCCCTCCTGTAGGCTGGCCACATTCAATTGGAAGAATTAGCTGAGAAAAAAAAAATCAGATGACTGAACATCCCTTAAAAACCTAGTAGATAAGATCAACGACTACAGTACAGAGGTCTTCTCATAAATCTAATAATTAGCTGTGTGAGTGTTTTTGTTCTGGTCTGGTACGGAGGTATGTGTGTTTACGGCAAATTTCTCAACACCTTAATCAGATATTATCCTCTGTGGTGTCTGTGTGGTTAGCCTGGAGCAGAATCTGTGGCGTTTCACATTCTAATCAGCATACATTCATGCAATGCATAAATTACCATGTAAATCTCGGTTTCTGTGGAAGCATACTGCAGACTGTCTGCCTTCTGAGGGAAAGCTGGGATGGGATATGGAGCTAATAAATGTACTGTTAATGTATAGCTTTGTATTCATAATGCTTGGCTGTGAAATAAATTGATGATTTTATTATCATTGCTTAGGATTGTGTAATGGCTTTAATTCAATGGTTGTTTTACTTTTCCAGGATGTCTTAAGGGGGATTTATTAGTAATGTTACATTTTTACTTATTTCCATTTGCCCACGACAAAGCACAGACATGGGAATGTTGTGAACGCCCCAGTTTTGCGTATTTGCTCAGAAAGCAAATATCGTCTTATAGCAATAACAACAGCAATAACATTGTCGGAGCCGGAGAGCAAGTAGTATGACATGGTGAAAAGGGCATTTGGAGAGGGTATAAAGAGCTGAGCTGGGTCAGGGTGCCAGGTCACGGGGTTACAGATGCCACTTTTGCGCAAGCGTCTCACCTTGCAGACTGCTGGCAATTCAACAAAGCTACTACCAGCACACGTCTGCCCCTAAATAAATGCTCCGGTGTTTGTATAAAAACCAGCTGTGATGCACAGAGGCCAAAACAGGCTAATTATTTTCTTGTCTGCTGCTCAACGCTCTGGGTGGTTCCTCAGGTTCTTAAAGCCCCTATATAACCCCAGTCTTACCACATCTGCAAAACAACATCTTATCCTCAACAGGGTCATGGGATTACTTTACTAATTCCTTGAAATATATATATTTTTTGCAAAAATTGCTCACAATAGCAGTATTCTTCCAATACTCTTTCATGTGTCCCGTACAAATATTATCTACTTACTTACGGTTTGTATCATCACCTTACCGTAAACGCGCATTTTTAAAAGGATTACCATCGCATAAAAGGAGCCAAACGATATCCAGTTTGGCACTATAAAAGTGACGGCATCTCATACACTTCTTTCAGTGTGCCTCTGTGGCATGCAGCGACTGGATGGAAACTCGTATATGTTACAAGTCACCTTTTGAGTGCATGCAAAATATGCAGCTAAAACACAACAAGCCACTATGATGATGGCAGGGAAATACACCACCTGTTTAAATCGTTTAAGAAAAATATAGTCCTCGATTACTGTTAATATGCAGGCTTTGAAGGTGCTAGTTAATGATTTCAATGTTTTTGGTTACAGAAGCTCTCTTGGGGAGCAGCACCCTCATGTGGCCACTAATATTACTGCACTTAAATTAAAGTAAATTGCATGGGCTTCTACTTCTTTCCCATCTTTTCCCCATTATATTTCCTGAAAAGGTTAACGATTTACGCTAGTTATGTGATAAACTGATAGCTCTTGTCAATGACCTACCAAAAATTAGGCAATTACAGACGTGCAAAACTCTACCCGACCATGTGCGTCTACAGCCTACACAACGATCTAAAAAATGAATTGCTTGAGTTCAGCAATTCATGCAAAATTCATTCAATCTCAAGCACAAAGCTGCACAACCTTTTGCGAGAGTTCAGCTGTCATCCACTTGTTTGCAAACGAATACTTCTTAATCTCATTACGCTACCTGCCGGCTCTTTAAGGCAGAGCACTGATGCACTTTCAGCGTGCACATTAATACACTGTTGCAATCAGGCAACTTATTTCTACACCAGCAGGCAAGCGTTTTTAATGGGAGACACTGTGGGCACTTCAGACCTCATTAAAGAGAAACCTAAATAAGGCCGATGGCCACGTTGGAGCCCTGGGCGCCCGTATGGGAGGGCTGCCGGTGGCATGATGCTTTCAAGATGTGGCCTCACCTCCCGTGGGAGAATGAGGCAATCTTTAATTAATCATGCTGCACTGCAGCCGGATCTTAAGCGTCACTGTCGCGAAATATAAAGGAAACAAAAGAATTTGCTTTGAAACGCAGAGCTGTTAGGCCGCTGCATGTTTATTTTGCTAAAGTATTCCTTGCCGGAGATGGAGTAGGACTCTGCGCTTGTCAGAGTGAATAATTTTGGTGATTAGCTACAAGTTCTTTGTTGTGGTTCCTTTTTGTGCTCGGATATGTCGGGTGGTGGTTTAAAAAAATTAAGAAATCCTTTGCTTGTGAAGTTAACTATTTCAGTAACAAAGTGGACCTGTTATTCTGAATATTACCTTTTAATATTATGCTGGCTCCGTTTCAGCAGATGGCACTATTGCCCTGTGTCAAATCCAGGGAGATAAAAGTCTTAAATTTTTTATTACATCTTTCTGAAAATAGCAAAAACTATGCCTTATTATAATACTTAAGATAATATTCGACGTAGTTGCTTCCCGTGAATACATTTCCTACAATATCTGATAAGGTAACTTGACAAATGGCTTTTTTTTTCATACGGAGTGAAAAATCCTATTTATGACTTAAAGAAAATATTACCAGGCAGTCATTCTGACAAGGACCAAATCCAGGAAGAGGTCTATCAGTGCAGCCCTACATTGAACTATCTGTCACCACTCTGCACAGGTCTCTGCAAAAAATATATATTCCGTGAAACCAGCAGTAATGTTAGGGCAATAGTAGCTGTGAAGCTGCTAGCTCTGGCACAGCCTCTTATTGCCATATATTTCAGCAAGGCATTTAACAAGCAGGTTGTAGGTTCAAATCCCAGGCAGCACACATAAACTGCTACCCTTCCCTCTTCTGTAAGTTGGTTTGAATAACGATTGGTCAGATAAACAAAAATAGATACAACTTTTCCACGTACCAGCAGCGTACTGTAGTAATAATAAATAATCTATCTGCGATGATTGCTATCGGATGCGGCAACTCCCCCCACCGTTTGACCTTCGTGCAAATTGCCACGTTCACCTCTTCCTCCATGCGATGCCCAGGGCAGCACAGCTCAGCAGCCGCCCCATCCCACCCCCCCCCCGTAACCTTCAAGGGACACTGAAACCAAACACTACCTCCGAAACCTTGAAGGTAAAAAAAAAGTGTTAGGCAGGCAAGAACAATGTTTAAAAATATTTATCTGGATAGAATGTGTATATTTGCTCAGTGAAATGTCATATGAAAATGAACTGAAATACAATAAAAAAACAAGAATTTTATTCTGTTCTCGAAAAAGTTACTGGTATCTTGCTGGATGACTAGAAAAATACAGCTTCAGTTCCCAAACCTCTCCTTGGGGGCACCTCGGCCATTCCACGTATTTTACCACCAGCTCACTCAATTAATTAACACAATTAGTTAAATCATTTGACCTGGCATTGATTAGTTAATCATGGTGTGCTAATGGTCAAATCAACACATACACGGATACATTGGATGGTTGCTGCAAAGAATGAGGTTATTTTTGGACAGGTTCTGAAATGGTTAAGCTGAACCACTTTGACAGACATAAAATTCTCTTTACATCAGCTATGCTGGTCCACCAGCTACTGTACACCAGCACCAAACCAGCACTAACCAGGGGTGTGTTTCCCAAAACCATAGTTGCTAACTACGTTAGTAACTTCCATATTTGGGCCCATGCAACTGAATGGGCCCAACTATGGAAGTTGCTAACATAGTTAGCAACTATGGTTTTGGGAAACGCACCCCAGCATAGCTGGTTACCAGCATGAGCAGCCTAATGCCTGCTGGTTATACCCGCATACGTTATGTTTTGAGGGTGGTGGACTAGATATTACTGGTGGACCAGCTTCATGTGCAGGTAGACCAGCACAGCTACGTCCACCAGCTACACCAGGACCAAACCCACATAACCCAGCATAAACCAGAATGGAAATGATGCAGATCTATGCTGATTTTTTTTCTGCATGGTTGGCAGCCTTATGGTACTGTATACAGGCAGTAATGGAAGTGGTTAAACATAGTGAGCCTGTACTGTGGGTGGCATCCGCCCATTCACGTTGTGTTCGACAGCCTAGTGCCAGCTGGTGGTATTTTCAGGTTAGCCTGTGCCGTGTGTCTCGCACCCACAGGTCACGTGACTCCCCGTCACACCTCCCGCCCCCCCGACCACGGCGCATCCCGAATCACGACTCAGCTTTCCCGGCGGATCGATCCCGCCGACTCCCCTTGATTGGGGGGGGAGGGGGGTTTGGGCCGGTGTCTTGTCCACGGTGCTTGATCAAGGCCTTCATTCAGCCAGGCGGCTCCTGCTGAGGCAGGATGTGGCTCATCACCCCACTTGACCCCCTGCCATCTCTGATTACACGGCCACCAAAAATTAGTCCCAGAGAAGCGCCTGCACCCAACACGACGACAGCGCTGGCTCGCTGCTGGGCCCACTGTAAACCGCACTGCATTTACCGAATCCTTCCAGAAGGATGCTCCTGCAGCCTCAGAAGCACTGCTTATTTCGCCTTATATTTTGATATATATATCATCCTGAAACTATATATTTTAGGCATCATAGGAGATGTAAAAATGTAGTCACTTTATAATAAGAAATAAGGTATTTGTGAGTATATTTTTACTTATATATTGTACTTTTTAGTGTGTCTTGCAAACCTGACTCTAGGTCTCGATTCAGTCTTATGCACACTGTTTTTTTTTTCATTTAAACAGATTCCTTAGAAACCAGCAAATAATTCAAAATAAAAATAAACTTTTTCCATCTCGGAAAAGCACACCCAACCCCCCAGCGCGGTCACATTGGTCAGGGTTTATTTGATTGAGAGGTCTCTGTGAGACATGGGTTTACAGACACACAGATGAGTTAATGCTGCACCGATAGCTGAACTTTCCAGGAATCCCATAGAAGATTGTATTCTGAGTGTATGTCAATTGTAGCTCTGTGTAAGTTTAACCCATTCTCAGGCTCCCCATGGAGTCTTACAGAAGATATGAGTGAACATTTCAGCAGAATTAGCCTGGTGGTATCTGCAGAGCCGATCTCAGAAGCGTTCAAAGCTGGAGTACAGGCCTCGTCCGCAGCTGGGCAGCACAGCACCGCTCTTTTGGCCTTTGATTGGCTTCCAGTTTAGCCAGGGAAAATAGTTCAATACGCCAACAAATCAGCGACTGAAATCTTGCAATCGTGAAATTGCAAACAGATACAAAAGCGATGTTAACAATAGCAGGGGTCAGCACCTGCGCTCAGCGACTTCCCCTTTTATTTATTGTTGTTTTTTCAGTCTACAGGTTGCTCGCTCATTTGTGGAAAAATAGCTAGTCCCCTATTACTAACACAGGGCCCTAGTAGATGTTATCAGTAGATCTTAATGGTTGCTAAGGTATGAGTTTAAATGACAGAAGAGTTCTTGCCCGGCAACCTAAGGGGAACTCCTAACGGCGTTGTGATGTGGTGGAAGATATAATTTTCAATTTTCCGTACAAATTACACAGCAAGATTAAAGTGAGTGAAATACTTGCGTTCTCTTTTAAATGTGTTTTTCATAAAGCTGCCAGGACGAATAACAAGACACAGTGCCGCAACAGAACAATCGCAAACAGAAAAGGACCCCCAGACACCTTCAGACAAACAATAGATAGGGCCATGCAGGCATCTTCTCGGAGCGTTTCGCGAATACGGAATGACATTTCCTGGTGACTGTGACCGAACAATCCCACTATGTCATCCCTCTGTTCCATGCAGATAGAGGCTTACTGTCAGACTGAGTCTATCCAGTCTGGGTCTCTCCATGACCACAGGATCTGTGTTTCAGACTCAATACGGCAGCAGGCTGCCCAAAGTAGCATACCATCACACAAGCACACTGACACATGCAACATAATACGACAGAAATCACAAGGACCTTTAGCGTCTACTGGCAAGTGTTCTGGGTTATGCTTGGCTATCTGGTGTGAAAATGCAGATCACAGATTCTCCATGGGAATAAGCAACATGCGATTTAGATAAACTAACCCTTGTCCAAATAAATGACGGCACAGTTATTGTTTTTGCACACTTTGTGAATGTAGATGACAGTTTTAAGCTAATCGGCTGCTGAGTCTGGACTGGACAGTCAACCAAGGTCATGGTGTCCGACCTTCCTGTGCTGGCCCTGAAAATACCTGCGCAACATTAACACCATCTGTAGGATAAGTAAAAAGCCCAAAAAACCCTGTCTGACCATGAATCGAATTAATATTAATTTTACACTATATTACAAAAACCAGAAACGATCACTCGTTTCATATCTGTTTGCATGTCATTTTTAGACACACATTAATATTCAGAATCACGCACATCCCAATTTTTGAGCTCAAAGATACTTTCAAAAATAAAACAAATAATATTAGCGATAAATTAAGAAAACATTAACGTAAATTAAGAAAACATATTTATGTATTATTCTTATGCATTCATTGATAAATATACACACACACGTTTGTATTATATCACTATGAGGATTCTCCTTTCATTTCTATGGGCAAAACCCTAATCCCAACCATCCCATTCTTAACCCATACCCAGCCCTAACCTTAACCATAAGCAACCAAACAAGATACACGACTTTTGGCTATTTTAGTTTTTTGACTGCAGTCACATTTTTATAAAATTCACGTTTCCCTTGTGGGGACAAAATAATAAGCTTTTTTATCGCATTGTGGGAATATTTGTTCTTTTCTTCCCATTGATTATAGAATCTTCCTTGCATTTTCCTAATTGAACTGAAATGTCAGTTATATGTAAACTTCTGGGCTTGTCTTGGAATTAGGTCGGCAACTTTATATTACATGCCTGAAAACGGATTTGTTAAAAAAGAATATTCTGAAAAGTGATATATAAGCAGTCCTGATGGTGGCGCCGTGCCTCCCTGTCCAGCCCGCTCCACATTTCCTTCGCTGCCCTCTACTGTTCCGGTTGCATCTTTCTTCTCTCTAAAATAATGAAGGTCTTAATTTTCACTAAAAAGGGCTTTAGGTATATGAGAAGAAACATGAGACTACAAGCATGATATATGTATGACTGAGCCCATTTACAGCTGTTTTTTTTTACAGTGCAGCTAAATTAACTTCTTGTCTGACTGTTCTGTCTCCAAGAAACAGGATGGAAACACAGCAGCGTAGTTTCATTCATTTAGTTTCATTTAAGTTTCATGCCAAGTACCGCTTATTCATTAAAGTCGAACTTTAAATGAATGAAATTTGAAACTGTGGTTTCAGCTACTTAGCATTACACTTTCTATACCATTAGTAGTATAAGTATATCTATATAGACTTCTGCGTCGTTTGGTATTATAAGAACAGGCCCTGGCTCAGTGTGACAATCGCATAGCAATTTCTGCATGATAACTACAGCGTAGTTTTACCGACAAAAAAAAGCTGAACGTTTCGTTCGGCAACGTTGCACACAGGTTTGTTCCTGAGCACCACATCACATTAATTATTCAATGCGATTAAAAAACAGTCGTTTCTTTTTTCAGTACATTTCCACAAACATTTGTCATACGCTACGGTCTTACGACAATATTCTGGTTTACAAATACAAAGCAAGGCTCCCGGTCTTTTTTAATTACCAATAACGCAGGGGTTTGTCTGCTGCTGAAAGTCAGGCCGTCTGCACAAGCTTCCAATTACACTGTAAACATGATTATGACGCCCTTGTGTCTGAATGATAACTTCCATTTCTTCAGAAAGAAAGGCTGATTGCACTGCTGATTACAGTGCAAAGTATAGGTTATGCTTTAATTCCTGTTCCTTTAGACAATGTATATTAATCATTTAACACAGGGTCCTCTCTATTTTTGAAAGTGGTATTATTATTTTTGCATAAACATATTTAGAAATACAATAAATTATATCCCTCTGAATTCGGTTTTATTAATATTTCAGGTGTTGTGCCTGTTACTGTTATATTTTAACATTTTAATAGTGACAGTAATATTTAAAAGTCACCAGACACCTTTAATTATGGCAACTTGCAATTTATAACACAGTTACAATATTAAACTCAATAACAGATCTAAATATAAAATTACAATCAATATAAGTTTGAGAATGTCTGTATTTATGCTAAAATCTGATCCTGATTAATATGAGACGAAAATCAGAAATTTAACAGAAACTGCAATTGAGCGGAATACTATTAATTACAATTTTCTAAACAATACGGTATCTGTAAATGAAGGAAATGAATCCGCTTTAGTAAATTTGTCACCAACTTCCTTGGGAACCAATAATAAGAATTGATTTCGGAATGGCACGATCCGGAATACAAAGTCCTTTGCCGTCTTTTATAGCAAAACAACACTGTATTTCGTTCGAACCTCGTTCTGCCAAACTGAAATGACACCAACAGCACAACACAATGACTAACAGTCATGTGTCATTCATTCTATTAAACGCTGTAATAATAATTTTTTTAAAGTAAAAAACGCTTTACTTTTAACTCTTCAAGACAACATGGCGTGTCTTAAATAAAGGATCACATTTCATTTCCGTAGAGCAAAATGCATCAGCTTAAGAAGACAACAATAAAATAAAGATTATCCGCGCGGGGCGGGGGGGGGGGGGGAAAGGAATACCTTGATCCTCAGACAAACGAGAGTTCACTTCAGCTAGCTTTATTTTCGGCCTTTGCCTGAGTTCGGGCGTTGATGCGTATGCAAAGCAGCGCCATGAATATGCAAGACAGGCCGGTAATTGCACGTCACCGCGGCAGCGTTGTAATTTGCCGCTCGGGATCCTGCAATCAGTGCTCTATTCATTAACACGGGAGCTATTTCATCCGCGCGTACTTGAGTCTGCCAATCATCCTTGCAGACACATGACATTACAAAAGCAAAATGAAAAAGTTTCAATCACCAGCCAGGCCACCGTGTGGTATAACAACCCTAAACACTATATTTAGGCTGCTTTATGCTCTGAATGGCTGTTACTGCATTGTGAAAGAAATGGGAGAAAAACTTAATGAAACAAAATAATCTCATGCATTTATATCAAATTTTGCCGGACTGTGGGCAACAACACGAATGCTTATTAGCTGCTATTTATCCTGCACTGACAAAGACAATTGCTTCATAGTACAATGCAAATATCAAATGCGATGGTGCAAAAGCTGGCACCAAGTGTCATTGTTTCCATGTAATTCCCTGCCTTGGTCTAAGGGGGAGCCAGAGGAGCTGTACAAACAAAGGCTTCTTAACGTTCATCAGCATGCATCGCGCTGACACTCTGTCCCTGAACAGGGACTGCAGTGTTGCCTATCTATGATGCTACTTGCTGTCATTTTTTGCAGATTTTTTTGTAATTAGCTGCTACCCACATAGCACATCTGGTCAGCGTCTACCTGACGTACACAAGTTACATCTAAACGATGAAGATAGTCATGTCATTTGCTAATCGGCAAGATGGGTACTTGACTGGTGGTGGGGGGCTGGGTGGTGACTTTGCTTAAATTTTTATTATAACACATAATATTTAAATTAAATCAAAGGTACTGTTTTGTGAAATTCACTGCAAGCCGACTGTAGTCTTTTGAATTGCTTTCAAGTGTCATGAACTGAAACGATGAACATTACTAGATTTTTCTTGCCTGTGATAGCCTGCCATGCCCTCTAAGCTGTCTCCTGCCCCGTGCTTCCTGAGATGGGCTTCACACTCACCTCAGCCTTATGCTGGAGAAGGCATTACAGAAGATGGGTGGTTGGATTTCACTTTGTGCTGTCATGTCAGCATCTGGAGGTCTGTATAAAACAGGAGCATTTGGATTCCTAATAATTGACTGTCTGGAGGCCCGTGTAAGAACTTGCTATCTGGGGTTTTGTGCAAGAAGAACTTTTTCCATCAGGAGTCTTCGGCACATCACAGTCTTATTTTCTGGGGGTTTTGGCACCATGCTGTTTGATGTTGACATGTACTCCAAAGCATCACCTCCTACATCCAGTCAGGAGTGTGAGGGCTGTTCACATCTCCATCTCTGATTCTGCTTTCTCAGATATCAGATAAATATCAGACTGAAATTACAGTCGGTTCTCCATCCACTAATGCCAGAAAATCTCCACACCCGTAAGCTTCTTAGAGGATGTTGCAACACAACCCCGCTTTGACCCTTGTGGCCACCAGGCCAAGGACAGCCTGGGGAACTGGGTTCATAAACTCCATGCAACGCCAACAGCAGACATGACGTCTGGGGAAGCTGTGAAGCAGGGGCATGTGACCCAATGGCGTGTGGAGGTCCAGCCTGACCTTGTCTGGGCCCTCAGACCGTCGGCACTGAAATGCACACTTAGATGCTTAAGGAAGGGAGTTCCCAGCCGTAGGAAAAGAAGGTTCTAGAATAATGATCCCCCACCCCAGTTCCAGGGACACCCCATGCCGTGGATCCTCCATTGTCCGGCCTGACACCAGCGACCGCGCGTGCGTTTCCTCCGCCATAAATCTGCCCCCGTTGTGCTCCTGGACTGATTCCACACTGCCCGCCATTGTCTCCCAGAGGAAACCCGGGCCAGGTGGAGATATGGGTGTCCTCGGAGGTCCCTCCCCCGTTCCTGACCACAAGGGCAGGGATGCGAGATGGGAAACGGGAGTGTCGCAATGAGCCTCAGTTCAGAGACGGTGTGGCACTGGAACAAAGCTTACTCCTTCACTTTCCTCAGTCCGGTCACACCCGTCGCTGGATGATAAGAGACCCATCGACAGCTCCTCCGAGCACCAGGGTATTGTGGGTAATGTCCATTAATTGTGTTTTTTTTCTGTCTTCTTTGCGATAGGAGTTTAGCATGTGCAGCAAAAAAAATATGTGCAGCGAAATTAATATATCAGTAATTATAGCTAGAATTAAGGGGAATCGACAATTATTCTAAAGCGAGCGAGAGTTAAGAACATAAGAACATAAGAAATGTACAAACGAGAGGAGGCCATTCGGCCCATCAAGCTCGTTTGGGGAGAA
>JAAGVU020000113.1:16633731-16670822 GCA_011763525.2 Mormyrus iriodes | reverse complement strand
AACCGTACTAGAACACAAAAACACAAAGCTTCAACAGGCGCAAAAGACAACACAAGTGCACACAGCGTCCACACCACTCCCGCACAGTACAGCAATCCCAGCAGCCTCTACAGCAATTAGCCAGATTAACCAGATTGATTAAATTGATGCCACAGTAAAAGTCTGGAGCGTGTCCATTCAGGTCCGGCCTCGAAAGCTCATTCTCAGGCATTTCCCTCATATGAACGCCAAGCCGACTCACCTACTCATTTTCTTGATTGAGCTTTTTCGCCATCATTTTCTGAGACTCATGGGTTTAAAGGGAGATTGAAACCTGCTGGACTGCAGCTCTCGGGCCTCCCAGCCGACAGGCTTTGATGTAGATTGAGACGTTTCTCAGGCAAGAAGCAGAACCGCGAAGAAGCCGGAACACACAGCTCAGGAGGATTATCGCTCACCTTCTTGCATTGTTACGAGTTCCCAGCATTTTTATAACAGAACAGCCATGTCCTACAAGGGGCTCTGCACGGAGTGCATTGTGCAGACACAGTAAAGGGGATTTTCTTTATGTGTTTCCTATATTAACACTTTGACAGGGGCCACAGGATTGAAAGGTGGAAAGGAGGGATTCCGGAAATGCAGGAGTATGCAATATATGCACAAGAAAACAAACCAGGGCGTAGGTATGAACGAGTCGGGCGGCTTCCGTCTCCCGAACGGAGGATGCTGGGAAGCCACTGCACGGCGCTGGTGGGGGCCCCTGTTCCCACCAGCGCTCCCCGGGACCTACCTGTCACGCCTCCATGCCGTGGTGGGTGGCGGTGGAAAGGGATCATTTCGCTTGACAGCCACTATTTTGCTAATCCAAAACAACAGCTGTAAGGACGGAGGGGGAAGGAGCGAAAATTGAATCAGCATGTAGCCCTCGGGGATAGAACCTAACACTCTGGTTAAGAGAGAGCGGCTGTGGTGCCGAGCACGGTACCGGGTCGGGCTGACACAACTTCAGCACCGCCGGCCGGCCAGACGGGCCACAATAGCGGCCAAAAGCTACAAGAGAATCAAATATTAGTAGGTGACTGACAGCTTGTGAGGGAAGCCGGGCTCCAAGCTACTGGATAATCCAAACAAAGGTACCACAGGACAGGTGAAAATCACATCAAGGCTAATTGCAGCCCAAGGTCAATCGCATACAATGAGATGTCTGAAAATTACCTACAGTAATATGCGAGAATGTATAATATGTGGACTAGAAGATCCTACATTTATATTATCTGCAAGTCTGTAAAATAGGGTGCATGCAATCAAGCTGGCTGATAGGAGGTCAGGCCCAGTTTTGGGGCCCATTTCATGTATGGAGGAAGAAGCATTGTGATGTAATAATGGAAAGAGATCAAGGGTGTGAATATGCACAGTGCAGAAAGAGTGCAGCTGTTTGTGCAAATGGTCTTCAGAAGATACTGCCAGCCATGGGTTCACCTGCGGAACCACAGGGCAGGGAAGACTAGGAGCAAAGTGATCAGTCAGACCAATGATCTACAGCATTCAGGTGTACTGATTGCTCGAGACGTTACTGTCTGTCCAAGTTAGGACAGAACTCAGGGCACAGAAGTTTATGAGCTATAAGTGTTTGAGATGCTTCTCAGAGGCATCTAAGAGCAAGAACCGCCTGGTCCTAAAATAAAAGTGTTTCTCTTTCAGCATAATGTAAAAGTACAGGGAAAAAAAAAGCTGAGAATTTTCCGCATTGAATAACCATGTTATTGTTATTATTATTATTATTATTATTATTGGGCGTCTTTAAGTCAATGTCAGCTCTTAGTGACCACACAGACAGCATCTCTGGCCATGCAATAACCACACTTGTGTTAGATATTTGCATGCAGAACATGCCAGAATGTTTACCTTTTGTCACCGTTATAATTCCGATATCCTGGCATGGCCTTTTCTCTCAGATACGTTGGGAATTCTGTCAGGGCTCGGACCCTAAGAATTTCTTTCCTGTACTTACTTGTATTTGCTGTCTGGCTTCATATTTTTCCGATCATTTTTCAGGATATTACAACAGGATATTGCACAATATTAACTGAAGAAGACTCATCCATATACCTGGTTAAAAATGAAAAATAATTAAGAAAAAGTTAAGATACTATTAAAATATTATTAAGTTTAAGTTTTTTGCTGGTATGGACTGTACGAACGAAAAACCTTAGGGTCCAGCAGTGACGTTAGTCCAATTCTGTATGTTTTCTTCCAAATTTTGACTTCGAAGACGCTGCCATTCAAATCTGATTGCAGAGGTTCTGTTGCCTCGACAACCCCCACAAAGCAACCCTGCATCTTGGATGTAACTAGCAACAGATGCTGTGCTGACCTCAGCTGCTTCCTGGAAACTCAGATTTGTCAAAATAGAAAAAAAGTCAGGTTACTGCAGGGGAGAGCCCTTCTTCACCAAACAGCTGGGGGTGGAGAGTGGTGGGGTACAGACTTCTTGTTATGCGCTCTGGCCAGTCAGATACAATTGTCGCTGGCAGTATGGTGAGATCAAATCAGAAACCGTGGTCTGTTTTTTATTGGAGAGAGGGCTATTTAGGCCATGTATATCAACACTAAGGTGGCCCTAATTTTGTGTAATTATAGCATTGGGAAAAATAGCCCTCACTCCACTGACATGCCACATCTTGCGACGGGACCCTGCAGGTAACAGGTAAATGCAGGGGCTTGGGGCTGCTGACTAGATGGAAGAATACAGAAGGAGATGCTGTGGAAGGACACAAATGCGAATGGCTGGAGGGGCCGAGGAGAAACCAAAGCCAAGACAAGACAAGAACCAAACAAACCGATTACAAAACCAGAGCAACAAACAATGACACAAGGCAGTGCAGACGGGAGCACAAAGCCTCACGTAAACCTCCAGGAGCAACAAGATGCACCCACGGCCAAGCTTAGGCTTAGGACATGTTGAACCAGGTTAATAAAGTCCCAAGTGATTGGAACATTAGCTGGATAGTTCAGGTCCAGAAAGTAAAAGTCCAAACCAAGATTTTGTTTCAACCAACCAAGTACTCTGTGACTGTGACTCTTTATACTCAACTTTTTGGTTGAAACAAAATCGTGGTCTGGACTTTTAGTTTCTGGATCTGAACTACTGTATCCACCTCGTAAGGTGGACCTAAGTTGTGTCTGTGATGTCATTACCCATCCACCCTTTTTCCCGTGACAGCACACACAGATTAAAACATGCAACACATGCAGAGCCAGGCACGGAGCCCTGGACACCCCAGGCCATGATGCGTCCTAGCCCCGGCCACTGGAGGTCTGAGTTTGGTTGCCTGTTCTCGGGCTGTTCGCTGACTCGGACCAAGTAGCCGCGGAGATGGAGGGTGGCGGACGCAACCACGGAAACGCAGGGCCATTTGCTGGCCCCGCTGTAAAACGGCCTGGTGGCTTGCATCCAGGCGTTTCATAACGATAAGGGCCCCGCTTTGATGCCTGCGCACGATCTAATGCCGCAACGCCTCCGCCTGCCCCATCTGGCCAATCCGGACTCCCGCGGAAGCAATCAGTGTATCAGGAGATACTGCAGGCCCCGGCGATATCAGCAAACTGGGGAAACACACGCCGCTGCACTCACATGCGACCAATTATTTCAGAAACTTAGGCATGGAATTTCAGCTATTAGCTCCAAAGCTGAGGGGCTTGTGGGGGCTTTTTGTGGGGAGGGGGGTGTAAATGCCTGCAGAATAAACAGATTTAGTTAATAGGGCTTGGGTAGCCGCACAGATCGGGGCACGGTGTCACCCTCTGAACGAGGTATCGCCGCTGTGTGTGCCTATGGCTCAATAAGCCTTAATGCCCCCCCCCCCCCAATGGCCTGAGGGCAGGAGGTTCTCCCTAATCCCGCAAACTCTGGCATCTGCTTGGCTTCCAGAGATGTAGCAGAGGAACCTCTGACAGGTGAAGTTTGCCATTCAGCTTCTCGGGTCCGGGACAGAGCTCAAGATGACGGGGGGGTGGGGGGGGCGCTTCCTTTTGGAGACGGGGCACTCTCTGCCCTAGCCGGAGTTTACTCTTCTCAGAGTCAAAGCACGCAGCCAAGTCAAGGCCCAGATGACAGGTCGCTCTCCAACTCTGGCAGAGGTTCCACTGAGATGCCTTACTTCCCAGCAAGAACGGAAAGCAGTGTGGCTTCTTAGACCCAGTGTCAGCCTGCTGCCTTCCTCTCCCATTGCTCTGCTGTCCAGGGGGGCAGAGACACCCCCTCTACACCGCCATCTTGGCCATGGTCACTTGGCACCGCGTTCCTTAATGGGAACAGGCACTTGCTATTCATCACCCTACTGTCACTTGCTAATCTGAATCTAAATCCGTCACTGATTCTGAGATGCCGTGTATAACAGAGGTTATGTTTACCCTTACTGGTCGGTTCATTACACACACCTGCCTGTTAATGCAAGCGGCCTGCGCCTCCAGATAGCCCATAAATATATACAGATGCAGACAGGTTCAAGAGGTTCAGATACTGTCCAGCTAAGATACCTGATCTAAGCAATTCTGACAGTGGTCAGCAGCCACCTTCCTGGGATTTTCACACGCTACTAATGTCATGTTAGGTTATGGCTGAAAACACCTTGTTAATGATAGAAGTCAGGAGAGAATGGACACGCTTGTTAAAGCTAACAGGAAGGCCGCACGTGCAAAAGCAGCTCAGTGCCGCAGTGATATGCAGAAAGTCTTCTCTGAATATACGTTTCTACTTTTGAGGTGGTTATGGAGGCAAAAGTGGTTCCTACCGAATACATGAAGCTCCTGAGTATTTAAAATGTTAACTGTACCAAAATTGAGCCATTATCACAGCATTATTATTTAAATACATAATAAACTGGTCAATGTGCTTCAGTTTGCCCAACACATCAAACACAGATAAAGATGAACTCATCCTCAAAGTCCCAGTCATTTTAAGGGCTTAATTACTGGACCCATCCAGGATGTGTTTCCAAATCACATTGTATCTGATCTTCCTTAGTCCAGAAGTGGGTGAGAATGATGATACTGGTTATCCAGAGATTACAAAGACAGCTTATCTCTCTCAAATGACTCCACCTCTGTGATTTATTTTTTTTTTGCTGAACCAATCACCATTCTCTGTGCAATTCTCTTACAATTGCTGATTTCCATTTGTTCCGAACAAACAGAAAGTACACCGGACTCAATCCACCAATCTGAATACCATTCCCATTTGCTCATGTAAATGTGGAAGGTATGATTGCAGCGGCCCTGATTCTGAATCCCCCGGCTGAGGTGCGCGCACACACACACGCACACACACACGCACACACGTGCTCCTGACACAGACCACTGAACCTCTCAGCCATGGAGATGCACAGCATACCTTAACTCACTCTGTGGTTTCACAGTGAAGGTGTAGCTGTACCTTAAAAGCAAACTCTCAAGCACAAAGCCCAGATTCGGGTGCATCTTCTTGAAGCCTGATGTTCTGATTTAAACTCCGAGAATTTTATATGGGGCTTATGTGTGCATGGAGGTGGATTCACTGTGTAGGGGCTTTTGGGTGACGGACAGACATAACAGGACACTCCAGACAGAAACCAGTAATTCTGAGCACTTTCACCCCTTGCATGTACATCAAGTCAATCTAATTGCCCCCAATGTGGAGATGGCATCCCCAGTGTGGTGTGGTGAGGGCTGTTCATGAGAGTAAACTGATGGTGTTCGTCATAGAACATCACACCCACTCACAGCCAATGTTTACAGAGTATATAAGGCAAAGGGTGACAAAATTAGGTTTAATAAATGAAGAAAGCATGTTAGATAAACAAATGGGCAATATTGTGCAGATTATTTGTAAAAGTGCCCTAGTATTGGAGCTTCGCAATGGATGGCTAGGAACCAAGCATTACGGGCATTTTCCCAGGGGGCCGAGGGGCATGTAGAACAGCAAAATTTATCATGGGAGGGGCGGGTGCACCTCCCCTCCACAGCAAAATTTACCGTGTGGCTGTGGGGGGCGGGGCCAGACTCCAGGGCAGAATTTATCCCCAGTCCAGCCATGCTAGTAACTGCAGGACAGTAGAGCTCTCAGGACTCGCTCTTCTGCAACCCGCATCCAAGCTTCTCATGGGTCAATTTCTGCAACCCTCCCCCCCAGAGTCAGATCCACAGAGCACAGGTGGGGGCGCTGTGCAGACGCAGGGCCCGGGGCCGCATCGGGGCCCTTAACAAGGACGCGACGTTAAACACAGGAACTTACCGTCGTTTGTTCCTTCTGTTTATTTTCGCCCGCGTTGTTTTCACAGTGTCGCAACGCATTGCCTGACATTAGCCAAGCAAGTTCGAGTCGCGGCGCATCAGCTGAAAGCAATTTACTGCCTCACACAGCTGCCAGGCGGATAAGACTTTCCTCCGTTCGTTTACTTTGAAATGCTTTTTTTATTTCCAAAATACACAATGCAGCCAAATTGCTGACATGTGTGTAAAGAGGCTGCAGGACCCTGCATTCTTTCATGCCCCTCTATGTAAAACTCTGTGCTGTTTATTTAAAGAAAGCAGAACACTTTAGCACTATTAAGAAACATGTCATACAGTAAACTGAAGGTTTCCTCTCAAGAAAAAATCTGCGGCAGTTTATTTTCCTTTGTAAAGTTATTTTAGTTTTCACTCACAAACTCCCTGCATTCACAATTAAGCAATGCGCTTTAATTGGGTTGTGTATAGCGGGACGCTAACAGGAAAAGCTAATGTGGAGGTTATGGGTTTACTGGTGCGGAGGGCTGGAGAGCAATGGCACGGACGTCCTCCAAGCGAGCAGAGCGAAGTCGTAATGTAGTTCCAGATCCTCCTCTCACGGCTTCTGAGAGTACGATGTGGGTTCCGCTGAGACCGCCGTGTCTCTCTCACCGAGCCGTTTCGTGTTTGGACAGCGTGACCTCATGTATGCCAGGGACTGAACCATCGACGTTAAGCTCCTGCTTGACAGATGGTCATCTCCCGGGTGACAGTTACAAACACAGCCTTTAGTCGATGTCATTGAGCGATTTCCTGCATGTAATAGTGCACATATGCATCTTAATTGGTTAAAAAAAAAAACACATAACATATTTTTTCTGCCGAGAGGTCCAGTTCAGTTGATATGCAAATAGTACTATAGTAGTGTAATAGCAGTGTCCTTCTTATATATATGACTTGTATGTATAACCACATCCACTACCAGTTCTTTGTTTGGCTGTGGGTGAATGGTTGGAAATACTTAAGGTTGAGCCTCATTTCCCAGAGGGACTTTGCCAGCTACCACAGGGCAGATGAGAAAACAGAGTCAGGGAGCAATTGATTACATGTGATTGGGTTACGTAATTAAATTACAAAATCCATTCATGTAACTGTAATACGTTACAGTTACTGAGAAAAAAATATGTAATTACAGTTACTAATTGAAATATTAGTGATTACAAAGGGATTACATCTGAATATATTCTCTTCTGTAAAAAGTGTATATGTAGAACATAATATTCATTTTGCTGCTTTGCATCTTTTCGCCGTGCAGAAATGCCGTCTTCTGGCATACTTCTGGGGTCGGCAAAGCCGCTGCGAGAAATCTGACTTCTCAGCTTAAAACATTTGTTAGAAAAGTAATCAAAAAGTAATCAGAGGTAAAAAGTTACATTACTTTGATGACATTATCAAAATAGTAACATTACTTATTATATTTTTAACAGATTATGAGTTCAAATCCCAAAGAGTACATATAAGTTGAAACCCTTTGCTCTACTCCACGCTGCTTTCCATAAATGCTGTAATAGCTACTCTCTGATGTTCTTACATATAGAGGCATAGTTTCCCAGTATTTAAAACCCAGCTTCTTAGTGTTCTGCTGCGATCTTCATCTACCCCCCCATCCTATCCAGGATAAGCAGTGGAAAAATGAGATGGACGGATGGATGGATGAATGAACAGCCTGATTTGTGAAACGTGAATCATTTTTAGAGTACCTTCTAAGTTCATACATATGTGGAATTAAAAGTTGACTGTACATTCCTTAAGGTTATGAATTACGTGTGAAACTCCTGCATGGAAACTGGTGGAAGGAAGTGATGCAGAGACAGGATGGATTTCATTGTGAAAGCACGTGCGGAGGTGATGTCACTGACAATGAAAAAAAAAACACTCGATAATAAAATCGCCTACAAATAAAACATGACCTATTATCTTGGTATTGCAATTATGAAATATTAATTTCATATCCATAAAAATCTACATTTTTATTACAACGAGCTACATTCTGATTCTCAGTTTTATTAACTGTCTGTTATAGTTTTGTTTTCCAAAACAATAATGCATTTCTAGGGCAACTTCACAAGTGAAGGGTTTATAATGTTATGAAAAACAGAGAAACTGATTTTACAAACTCAAAAGCCAAAAGGACTTTCCTTTCCATTGTGCTCTGCTTATCTCAGTTTTTGATGCACATTTGTCTGCATTTTTTTTACCCAACCAAATGAGTAACCCATATATCCTGTTTCTCACCTAACACCTGATGCAGTGAAGACATTTCCAGACAATGTTTCCAAGTGGCTAAATCCTCCAGTCTTCTTGCCAAGTGCAGATAGCATTGTGCATTAGCCAGCAACTAAGGTCCTGACTTCCTTGTATGGGTTGTAAAGACACCTAAGACAGACTTCCTAAGACAGCTGCATTAAAGGTATGAGATGTAAACAGGATTTAACTACCCCCCCAACACTATCCTGTCAAAAATGCACACACCTGACAAAAGAAATTCATTCAAATGACTGAACTTCTAAGTGGAAGGAAATTCAGCGCAGTACAGACAACAGGAAATACAATTCAGATCTGCACTGCTGACATTTTAATAGGTATAAGTTAGAATAAGATGACGTTAATATATGTTTGCCACTTGCAGCTGTTTGCTTAACATATCTGGGAATAGTACAAAATCTTAAGTATGTTTTAAAAATCTGAAGATCCATTTCAGGTTGTGAAATTATACAAATTTTTAACATGTATACAGATAATCAGGAATAGGGCAACTGAGTAACAAGTTCCAATATAATAATAATAATAATAATAATGATTATAATACATAACGCAATGGCTATGAATGACAGAGCACACCAGGCTAGCCCTTCAGGGGCTCTTCCACAGCTTCCACAATGCTGAAGAAAAAGCACAAGAACCCTGCATTATAAAGCCTCAGATATACCGTCCTCATCCTCAGTGAGTGAATTAAGCAGTGCTGCTTCACACGGGTCCCCAGAGCTCATGTACTGAGTCATACGCAAACTACTTTGGGTACCAGGTAATACAATCAAAATTAGGAAGAGCATAAGGAATGTGAAAATGAATTCAATTAAACTCTGAACTCTGGATTTGAATATATTACACACATTTAAAATGAATAATGCCGAATATTAATTATTCAGAATTAATCTTGGACATCTCACTGTTTTGATGAGAATAGCAGAAGTTGTGCGACTACTTAGCCTCATTGCCCTGCCAACAGACCCTCCCATAACCCATAGCCCCACCCACCACCCCTCCCATAGCCCCACCCACCACCCCTACCATAGCCCCACCCACCGCCCCGACCATCCCCCTATGCTCCAGTCTGTTTTGTGTAAATTGACTATGTAAGTTGCTATGGAGATAATTTAATGTCACGGGCACGTTTCCTATCTGACAACGTGCTCCGTTATCATCAAAGGCAGATTAACGACCATTACTGAAACAACCGAGACTTTATCGATGGTTTAGTGGCTTTTTATCGAAGCGGATGCAGTTTTTATCCGATTACTTTCGTGGAAAGCTGCCACCTGCTCGATCCTCTGAGACCGTGAATGTATCGCTGCTTGCAGAATATCGCCACGTTCCAGTGTGAGGCTTTGCCAGTAGACATTGAATGGATTTATGTTACAATAATTGTCTTTAACAAACACCGGTGGCCAGCTTGTCATGCCAGTGTAGTTGAAAGAAAATGTAAGGAAAACAGTAAAAAAAAAAAGCAAGAAGGAACAAAACATTAACACGATTATATTTGTTTCGAATGCTCAGAGCTCGATGTTTATTCGAAGTGAAAAATGAACCATCAAAGCCAAATAACGGAGAGACTGGAAGACTCGGGAAAAAGGTAAAAATTAGAGCTGAGTCTGAGTCTTAGCTGTCTGTGATGACGGACGAGAAGAATAAAAGCGGAAATCTGTCTCGATGTCGCACGTTACCCCCAACGAGCCCCGGAGGGCATAGGAACACACTAACTAAAAACCAGCATAAACACAGACGTAGGAGAATAAAATCGGACGTGAAACCCCGACGCCGAGGGGACCTGAATGGTGGAGCACGCCAACAAGGCCGAGACTTGAAGGATGTGGGATGGGAAATGCGAGGCCCCCCGTGGCTGGAAGCCTGAGCAGGCCTCGGAAACCGAAGCTGGCGGGTGAGCGTAACCCACCTTGACATGCATGCAAAACGCAAGCCCTACAGCGGATGGCGAACAAACAGATACGCACCACCAAAGACGCGCTGCTCGTGCTGTCTTTCAACTAAATGTGTTTAGATGAGCGCACCGAGCAGGAATTTCTCCAGAGCCCACCCCCCGCAGCACTCGAACCGCACGCAGGCTATAGCACAACAGCATCAGAAAAAAAAGAAACCCAGAGAGACAGGGCTGCTGCCATATGAAACGTGTACTTCTAAGCAAACAGCTGTCGTGAGCTTTTACGTTCGCGTTCCTGTGACACATGTTGGGAAGGTACCAACGAAACCAGAGCAGTTAGATACATTTGACCAGAAATTGTTAGTGACTGCCTGATAAGGCCACGACTTTGCTCTCTCATCCATTATCTGCTCCGGGCACAAGCCCACCATACCCTGCCCTTCACACACTTTCCTCCCATGGTCCAAAATATATGAGGGTAGGTGAATTGCTTTTCAAAAATGTCCATACTGTTATTCTGTGTGTGTGTGTGTGTGTCTGTCTGTCTTTTTGTGCCCTGTAAGGGAACTGGCATCCCATCCAGGATGCATTCTATGTTTCCTGGGATACAGCCCCCCCCCACCCCCCTGACCCTGACCAGGGTATGAAGTTAGAAGATGGATGGATGGATGGATCGACAGACAGACGTGTTACATTCACTACAAGTGGGGTCAGTGCTGTCTATTAGATGCCTGACATGAAAAACACACATCAAAGGTCAGCAGACAGGAGGTCCAAAACTGAAAATCCATCTGACATGGCTGTGAGCTCCCAGAAAGCAAGCTCACCATTCTTCTCCATTAGAAAGAAAACGAATCATGAATGAAATTTCAACAAACGATGCCACACATGATACCACCACAGTCCATGACAAACAAATGAAGGGGGGGTGGGAGGCGGAGTTTGTACAAATACTGTGTGGGGGCAGCGCACAGTCCTTGGACTGTATCTTATGAGGAGAAATGAAGGGCTGGTCCTTGTCCAAGAAAAACAGCCGCTTGCCCAGGGAAGATCTGCCCCATTCAGCTTTCTTTCCTCCTCTTTTTTATAAAAGACACCCCCTCCCTTTTTCCCTTCACTCTAGCCCTCCCCCCACACAGCTCTGTACAGCTGCTCCTGTCAGTCACTTGTTAGAGGTGAAACATCGGCTGGACAAGGTAAACAACATAAGCTTTACTGCACCGAACATTCACAACAACAGGCTGAAAAGGTACATGACACCAACAAATTCACATAGAAGTATTGCCTCGAAAATACATGGCAAGCAACATTGGACACTCCACTGACCTCGAAAACACAAGACTACGAAAACTTCCTTTCAGATCTATATATCCACACACATACATATAGATATCAATGATGTGTTTGTGGTTATCTTCCAAATGTTTACATACAAAATAATCCCACAACGCACGTTTCAATCACAGCTACGATTAATGCCAGAGAGACCACAACCTTAGCATGATCTCAAAGGGTTACAAAAGCTGTCAATCTGCCAAGAAGTGAGACAGTAGCTACACCACAAACAATGGCTCAAGGGCAAGCGAGCAATTATTAAACACCCCTGTCATTATATACTTAACATCTGACGGGTTATTATTGTTCATTTCTAATGAGGAATATCTGGGCTTTGAAAGAGGGTATAAAATTAGGCAGAGCAGAATCTAGCATTTTCAGATAAATCTGGGAGGAAAAAATCACACACATCAACCTAGCTGTAATAAAAAAAGTGAGATGGATGATTTTAAAAAGGCTGTAAAAATTAATGAGAACAGTGAGCCATTAGAAAAGGTGGTTTCTCCTTAATTTAGTCAACCAACGGGGGGGGTCCCACAAAAGTAAATAAAATAGGAAAATTTAGCAAACTTGAGACATATTTGAGGCAAGCCATTTTAGCTTTAATTAATATCTAGAGGAAATAATTGAAAAAATTCAATTTAACAATTTTAGGAAATACCTCATATCAGAAATCCAACTGTAACTAATTATAATGTGTATTTCTGATATCAGAAACGTGATTTTAACTAGTTAAAATTGATTTCGGAAAATCAATATTAACTTGTTAAAATGCCAGTTATTGATATCAGAAATTTTATTTTGGCTAGTGAGATTCTAAACGTTTTTTTTTTCATTAATTTCAATGGGAGTTGGAATTTAAACAAGTTAAGATTGCGATTTCTCATATTAGGAATTCAACTGAAGTTAGCTAATTCGGTTTCAACAAGTTAAAATGTCAGTTTTTGATATCAGGAATTCAATTGTAGCCAGTCAAAATGCCAACTGTTGATATCAGAAATAAAAATTTAACTAGTTCAAAATACAATTTTTGATATCAGGAATTCATTTATAACTAGTTGTAATTCAATTTTAATAAATAGTTACAACTGAATTCGCTTCGGCATTATAACTAGTTACTACTGAATTTCTGGTAAAGAATCAGAAATTCTGACTAATTAGACATGAACTTGTGATATCCTGTAGAAATGAGTTTATGCTAAAACGCCTTGCCATACTACGCAAGGTCACATGTATTAGACAACTTTAAAAACATCAGGAAGCTAGAAAATTACTGTTCAGGGGGCCGGCTATATCACGAATATCGCAGACAGGTCGTAACTGCGGCAGATCCAAAACTAACCTTACATGGATGTCTTGCCAATTCATAGTTTTCAGTCACGTCACTGGCTCAGAGACCTGGGGTGTTTCTCAATACCAAGAACGCAAAGCTCGTACTCGTAGTCTTAGCACGATCGGTCTTGCTAACTTGCCTCCCAAGAACGATCTTGGGGCACAATGAATCTTGGGATTGGTCTCGTTTGGCGATGCAATCGATGTATCCTTGATATTTGGGATGGGGGATGAGGAACATCTGGGGATTTTTACCGTCTTCTGTACTTTTGTCCTTGCGTATTGGAACCGGTCCTCGGCAATGGAAGATGACGTAAAATAGGTACACGAGAACGCAAGTGCGGTCAAGTAGGCATATTGAGAAACACCCCAGAGGGCTAAAAACCCTAAAACATGGCAGCAACATTGGACACTCCACTGACCTCCAGCACAGGTCGGTTAATTTTCTATCTGTTCCGGGCAAAGCATGTTTAGATCGGTGGATAGACCTATCGACAGAACACAAACAAAGATATGAGAAAAAACTGGAAGTGTTAGGCACTTGCGATCCCCATACAGCAGCCACCGCGGTGTTTCGGTCGCTAAAAACAGGGAAATCCCTGCCAGGGCTCCACTTCGGTGCTGCCTACCTGTGTCTCGTAGGGAATCCCTCACCTTAAACTGCAATCAGGCTGAAAGCCTACGAAAGCACAGAGAGCAACATGTCTGTGTATGTCCAAAATATCACATTAAATGCATTAATGAATACCTCTTGATTGACTCTCCATATTTCTGCATGGGAAAGATCGATTTTTGTCTAATATAGCTGGCGCAGAAATTTGCCAGTGTGCAGAATAACGTTACACCGTTTTTCAGTTTTTTCAGTTAATATATTAGGCTACTCAGAAGTGGAACTTGAACAATGTAATTTTCCATCAAATCTTACTATAATATATTTCCATATAAAATGGCATTTTCAGAATGATATTTATTAATTTCTATAAGCCGTTTAGTCATTCTGAACATTACATGGTAACGCTGTCAGTACATCCCAACCAGTCATCCAGCTATTCAAAAATTTTCTGATTTTCACGTCTTTTTTTTAGTCTACATCACGATGCTCCAGCGATGCCATAATTATAGTTATCTTTAACAATTTCTTTTAGTTCTAGTTCTCCAATACTACAAGTCCGTCAAGGACGGTCCCAATCCCATCTGAAAAACGAGGGCGGTTGGCCCGATACCACGGGTCTCTATTAAAATCTTTGCTCCTACTATTCTCCATTGGAAGATTAATATTTTAATTAACATTTTAACAAATTAACAATTCATTTAACACATGTCGTACAGCAAAGAAATTATATCCCGTTATGTCTTTAAAATCACTTTTTAAACGCGTTAACATTTACACCCCTTACAGATTTCTGCACTCGCCCTTTCTGTAAATTACTCGCCTCAGGAGATTAGGCAACTTAATTTTCAGCCCCACATAATTATGGTTCGCCATTTGATTTATTGTTTATATGCTATTTTATTTTTACAATAACCCCATGGATTTCCAAGACCTTTAAAAACTTCATCAGGCAGTATAATTCTGTTTTTTTGTTCGCGGCATGGATTGTCTTGCCACCAGGCGATTCCATGGCTCTTTATATACGCTTTAGGGGCTTCTGACAGAGTTGTTTATTGTACAGTAATTTTAAAAGGTATATGGTGAATGCTGTACAGACATGTTCCTTCCGTTATCCATCCAAAAACAAGCACAACTTGTTAATGATTATTTCCAGTTAAACATGTATTGTTGTGAAATCCAATTTCACCACCCGTCGGAGATCGACAACCTCAATAAATCAGCGGCTGAACTGAAATCTCATTGCCGGTATATTGGGTTTAAATATATATGTAATATTAATTACAATTATTTAATTATATAATTAAATATATAATTATTAACTCAATTAAATATATATTCAATATATTCGCTTACAGTTCACTACGTTAACTACGAGCCCCTGTTAAGATCGGGGTGCAGTGAAACCTATGGAAATGTGCTGTTCTTGTAAAAAATAATAATTAATATGATATAACAATAACTGATCCTTACGTACCGGAAGTTTCGTCTACGAGCATATGAACTACCACGAAACAAATTGGCAGACCGGGAAGCTAGACAGTTACTGTACAGGGGGCGGCTGTATCGCAAAGCTGGATTTCTTGCTTAACCGGATAACTTGTCGGATTTAAGGTAGCCTGGGCTAAATGTAAGTGAATGAAGATTAACTCCTTTAGCCCAGACCACCTTAAATTCGCAAGCTATCTAGCTGAGTAATTAGCCGGGTAAGTGAAACCGGCTTTGCCATACAGGCCCCTGGATGAGGCGGGTTTAAACAAAGCATATGGAGCTAACCGCGAAAAACTTTACAACGCCGGGGCATGAACATGAAGACATGAAGTTAGAAATATTTATGAAGAAAAAACGAGTGGATCCTAACATGCTGTGCCGCTGCTTATCAGTAACTACATCATGTTTGATGGCCCACCTCTTCTGAGGAAATCGTTTTCTTTATTTAGAAGTATAGAAAGCATTCACAGCAGGGAAAACTCCATCATCTAAATGTTATCAAGACAGAACTTCCCCGTGCTGTTTTGTTCTGGCATTTTTGGCAGTCGCTGAAGCAGAAGTTGTGAAATGTTAAGCAAACATTTCCACCAGTAAACAAACATCTCTAAAAGAGGGAAACCACATATAACACAAGCAATAATACCTGCAGTCTCCAGTGCTAAAAGTCACAGTCCTACATTAAAAGTCATTTTCAAATTATTTACAAGTGTGCTTTAGTGTGGTGGCTCTGTGGGGAGCATTGCTGCTTTATACCTTCAGGGCAGGGGGTTTGAGTCCTACCTCTGCTCTGTGTGTGGGGTCTCTCAGGGGATTCTGCTTGCTTCCTTCAGTCCAAATACATGCTATCGAGCTGGCTGGTTTCTCTTTATAGCCTATGGAGTGTGACTGTGGTTTTGCCCAGTGATGGGCTGACATCGCATCCAGGGTGTCCCCCAGCCCTGTGTCCGGTGCTGCCTGGGATGAGTTTATTTCAGTGTTCAAAATGATCTTTTTATGGAAAATATTGAGATTAAATACTCAGGTGCAATGATTATATATCTGTTCTTTGAATCGACATTTCAATCTTTCTCATAAATTATCCTGAAACCCTAAAATTTCTATTTTAATGTGTAAGAAAGACCCAAAGCATGAAATATTTGGCAGACTTAAAGGAAAGTAACCAAATATTCTGCTTCGGATTTTATAATATCCCATGCTATGGTAAAATGCAATTAAGAATGTATCATGGTGACACTTTACTGGTTATCGATGATACATGAATTAATTAAAGGTATTGTATATCATTTATTAAAAATTGCAAATGTTAATAAACACTATATAAACAACATTAAAGTTCTCCACGAAAGGACACTTCCAAACTTAATACAGGCAGCATGTTTTGCCTTCCAGTAAAATTTAATGATCCTTATGTAATATCATTTTGTAATGATTCTTATAAATTTTCTAAGGCGTGATCCACAGCTGATTTTCCACTGTGGCCAATAAAACTGCAGAGTAATGATACACAAAACGAAATCTTCTGAACAGAACAATGTTTGAATGAGCTGCGACCAACAGCAGGTAGGTTCCTCATTGTCTCTTTTGTGTCTTTGGCCATTTTCCTTCATTCTAAAAGGACCACATCAGCCAGTAAAGATTCAGACACAATGTCTGATGTTAAATAGATAGGCGAAAGCTTTAAAAATCTGCATGCTAATTCAAAACGCCTCTCTAAGTGTGTTTCAATTGCAGAAACTAAACAATACAGCCTGACCGCAAGGTCAGGAGCAGATATTGTCTCTGATGTCATCTTATGAAAAATATTACTGTCAATTACATTGAGAATCCAGTTTAAACTAGAATAACATAAATATTTTTGCCCACATAGTCTTTCCTGCCCCACGACCCAGTACTGGACAAGCAAAGATGAATGGATGGATAGTCTTTCCTGGGAAAGTACCTTAGGAAAATGGGCAAAGCAACCATCAAAAAGAAAATAAAAGAACTTACACCAAAGTGCATGCACTTGCCCTATTTTGCAAGCAGAAACAGTGGATGACCAGTTCAAACTCTTAGGACCTGATGGCTGTGTGACAAAGGGTCGAGTAGCAAAGCATGCTCAAGCCTGCAGTATTTGTTTAATTATGTCAAAGTCAATGCCAAACAATAGGAATATTTACTGGGAACATGAATTAGCTGGTTTGTTTCAGTATTTTAGCACAACGAGATCCCGGGCGGGCTCTCGCTTTGTGAAAGTCCTATATTGTATTTCTTTCCTTGGCCTGAATGTGCTTCCTGTTGAGGGGCAGAGTCAACTGAGAGTGACCCCCTTTTCCTGAGCCAGGGCCCGCCACGAGACCCCCAGCACTGCCTGCACCCATTCTCCCCCACCCTCCTGTATCACCCTGCATGCTACCCAGGTCAAGACCACTGCTGTCACACGCTTCCTGCGCCGGCCGCTTGCTCAGACCACACCTCGGCAAATCGACTGGCCTAATCTATCAGCGGGACCTCCCCCTGCAGCAGTGGGGCTCACTTCTCACACGTGTGTGGTACACCCTTCACATTTCACATAGAGGTAGTTACTGAAATCCAAACAGGTAGTGAAACTCCTAATGTCTGGAGGCTTGCGATTCTTTAAAATTAATTCTCATAGTTTAAGGCTTATTTCTCCATAAATTATAGATAATTTAACTCCAGACCACCAGCAAACTACTCTCCTGATAGCACAGATTTTTTTTTGTTTATATCCATTACATTATTTAATTTTATCAACAATTGGAGAGATAGAATCACTAGAGACATACAAGCCTCTCAATAACTATTAAGAAGTATTTGAAAATGTTTCCTTCAGCTTAATTATAAGTTCAAAGGGATTTTTAGAACATTACTTGGTGGTTTTGAGAAGTTCTCTGCCACCAAAGTTCTAGTCCCCCCCCCCACCTTCTGCGGTCAAAGTGGAAGATCCATCTAAATTTTAAAAGTGCCCACAGGTGCTTAAGGTTAAGGGGGTCTTATTTACAGTGCTGATCCAACATGAGTAAGTCTTCTTGATTCCGGGTGTTCAGTTTCCCTTGATCTGATACTTTAACCAGCCCCAGGGCCCCAGCTCTTGTAATGTGTGCGACGGCAGACAGGCTTCTCTGCACAGTCAACATACCCCAGGCGCTCCCCACCCCCGCCCCCCAGCCGGAGAAACATCACACTGAGTTGCGGAAAGACCACTCCGGCTCTGCACTGACGTCGGCACGTTCTGGTGCTTCACAGAGAGAGACTTATGTGAAATGACAACTGGCTAGTAAAGAGAAACCTGTTTAAGATTTGCGTTCTGAATTTGCCCACACACACACGCACACACACGCAGACAGACGCTGACTCACGCACTGCATCACTAATGACTAAGACTTTGATTCATTTGTTTGTTTTCTTATTATAAGCAACTTACCATAACTAAAACAATGGCTATGAAGTCAAAATCAGTAAGACAATTACATAAAAATAGATTAATGCATTAAAATAACATCATTTAGCTAGTTGCAACAATGGCTTCCTGAAAAATGGCATCCTTCGTGCTTCCTTGAAATTGAAGGACACACATTAAAAACATTAGGTAAGTGTAAGCAAACAGCACAGTGGGGTCTAGGGTCAGCTTTTCGACAGAAATGGCATTTAGCTACCAAATTCATAATGTAGAGAAATGCACTGCTGAAAACTAATAAATAAGCAACATAGCTGCTAAAAGGGACATTTAGAAAAAGAAATACTTTTTTGAATAAACAGGTACATGCATAAATAGGCTTATTACTTTTTGTATCTATTAATTTAGCTTGTTAAATGTATTCATTTGCAAGTTATATTAATGTAAAGATGAATGAATGATTCTTGACCGTGAACTAGATATGTGGTCAAAAGATGGATGGATAAACAAATTCATTGATTCGATTTTGTATCTTTTAAGATTTACCTATTCTTTGTACTTGAATTCAGTTTATTTCAAACGATAAAATGATTATTTCAAACAAATTTTATCAATTAACCCCCAGCCTCCCTCAGGGAATTTTCAAACAAGATACAGATCAAAAAGCACAACCAAACCTAACAAATTATATTAGATAATAAATGTTAACATAATATCTAATAACATTGAATCTAATCTAGTTTTACATACTGCTCACATGGGCAAATACCGTAGTCTAGTAACCATTTTCATTCCTACAAAGCCAAACGTATCTATTTTGTTTTTTTTCCAAAAGTGTTTGAGCTCAGATGGCAAGATCGGAACAAGACAGCTCAAAGCTGAAACGGTGATGTCGTTTAATAGGAACATGGTTGTGCGTTGGGGGAGACATTTGTCCATTAGCAAAGAGATCACCGTTACTACGGATACTCTTAACATCTGGGCACTCCCATGAAAAGTAAAAAAGCAGATTGGAGTAGATTGCACAGGATGCAGTGAAACTGAGCTCTTAAACCCATTAAAGGTATTTCTGTTCATCATGCATGTACTGTAATAGACTTTAAAGTGGAAATGATTATATAGATTTTTGACTGCTGCACAGGTGCTGACCCACACTACATCCTATTCAGCACCACTCAGTTTGAAAGCCTTTTTCCTATGTTTAATATTCAAAAATGGATCATTTAATGTATGGAAAGGTGTGTATGTATTTGTGAGACTGCAGTTTGTAATGCAAAAAACTTACATGAATAGTTGGGTTAGAACCCAAACATTTTATTGATACGTGTCAGTATAAAACAGAAAACTACAAAAACACCAATTCACCATGATTGTTATAGTGTGCATTTTTTCACAACTATAATTGATTTAAAAATACCGATAAACAAAAATTCAGATTTAGTCCATAATGTAATAATAATGGAAACAGGGAGTAATAAAATCACCCCGTGAATTTAAATTTCAAACTGAAATCAATAATGGCAATAACCTTCACCTGTTTGTATCCCCCAGAACATTTGTGTAATTATTTTACCAATATTGGTCATTTATTCACTGCCTGCTTCTGCGTGCAAATTTATTTGTGTAACCTGTTGCTCTTTATCCACAAAGACTGATTTTTTGCTATTCATACAGCTGGATGTTTTTACTGGAGTGGGCTGGTTAAGTACCTTGCTCAAGGGTACTAGTAGCAGGAACCCTCCTGGGACTTGAACCGACAACCTTAAGGTTAAGGGCCAGTGTCCTGGAGAAAGTTAAGCACATGTACATATTTTAAAAATGTTTGGGTACTAAGACAAAACTTTTATGACTTTGTCATAAAATGATTTATGTATCTAAAGAGTGTGAAAGTGGCTTTTGAAGAATGTAATGGTTGTAGCTTGGTGGGAATGTGTCTTTGAACTGGTGTTCTGGTGTGCAGGGCTGCCTACAAGTCACCATAAGGAAGTGAGGTCAGAAGGACATTGGCCCAGGTCTATGGAAAATGAGCCCTGAACCCTTCCCTCTGCCCCCTGCCCCCTTAATGAGTATGTTGACAAAATGCAGATATGTTTTAGCGTAGATATGGAACCAAAAAAATGGTAGGAGACAAGTTCAGGTATTGTCTTCAAACATGCACAGCTGGTCTGGAAAAGCACCCATCTCATGCAATATCATGGAAGGTTAATAACCGACTGATTTTCTTGGTGCTTTGAGGTAAAATGTATATCTTTTTGGTACCAGCTGAGTCAGGTCACATTTCTAATTTTCCAGTCTCAAATAGAAATCTGCTAATTAGAATCAGTCAGTTGAATAGAAATTTACTTCATTGCAACCACATTAACATGCACTTAGACTTATCAGTCAATGACAAGGTCGCTTTGCAAAAAACTGAAATGTTTCAGTCAAAAAAAACCAGATTTTTTAATGGTATGAAAGAAATTTGTGGAACAAAATTCAGATCTGCAGTTTACATACTTAAAAATGTTTATGTAAAACTATACAGCAAGCAAATTATGGTTTATGGTGTGCAATGATGATCTTGACTCTGGTTTTGATCTTGAGAAACGCAAGCCTTGTAAAGCAGCGATTTCATTTATTCATATCCACCTCTTTCCCGCGCATGCTATCAATGCATCGGATAACGTGAAACACACACAATGAGTATCTTGTGACCTTTTTTTTATTATCGTTCATTAAGATTGCAAGTCAATTGTCAGGCTGTGTGTTCGGGTTAACTATGCGTAAGAGATTAAATATGAGATGGTACCAGAGAACCAGCAGTATTATGTCATGGAATGGAACAGACATGTAAGACACAGTGGTCAAACTTAATTTTTACTTTTGGGATTGTGAGTAATTCAGAAAGCTACATCGCAAAGAAGCCTTCTGTAAACCACTTGGTTATTTTCCTAACAGAAGAATTAGCACCAATACCTAAAATCCTACAGAATCCATTGCAGGGACTATATTAATAATACAATAATGAATAGTTGTCAGCAATATAAAGTTTTTACATCAGAGCATGTATTCTTAGTGCCATGGGACACAGCAGTCAATTCATTTGTTTGTTTTTTGGGTTGCCAGACATTCCTGGCCATCTTAACAGGAGCAAAACACAAGGTCACTTCCAACTTCAGCTTTAATAATACACACACACACACACACACACACACACACACACACACACACACACACACAAACACACACACACACACAGCTGCCTTTAATCCCATAGAGGTTTTTTTCTACCTTTCACTTTCCACTCTTGCATTTTCTTCCTGATTTTCTATTTTTTACTTTTTTATACTGACTGGCTTAATTTAATCTACAATGCTGTTTTGCTAAATATTCATTAATTGAATTTGATTAACACTTTCATCCTGCGTGCCTCCTATGGTCTCATGAAACTCGTCTCATTTTCCGTTTAAAATATCTAGGTTACAAAGCTCAAAATGAGCACTGAATACGCACACCATGTTACTTTTAATTCCTACTTTTTAACATGCAGCTCCGACAGCAGTCTTTGCCTTCTAACATCATGCCCACGTTTTAGATTTTCAGCCCTGATAGGCTGAAATAATGCTGCTCTGGTCAAGTGACATCCACACCTGATCTCCAGAAAATGTAACAAATTCCCAGTGCAGAAGAACTTCCTTCTCAGTTAAAGATCCTATATTTTCAACCAACAAATATCATGTAACAACTTAGATCATTTTTTCCCCCAATTGTGC
Organism: Mormyrus iriodes; assembly: GCA_011763525.2. Classification (NCBI taxonomy): domain Eukaryota; kingdom Metazoa; phylum Chordata; class Actinopteri; order Osteoglossiformes; family Mormyridae; genus Mormyrus; species Mormyrus iriodes. The sequence goes on along the minus strand of JAAGVU020000113.1, from coordinate 16,648,461 downwards.
TATTGGCTAATGGATGGAGAACTTAGAAGAACACAGTGGGGGCACAGTAGTGATTAACAAGGTGGTCTCACGTCTCCATGGCTGTGGATTTCCCTCCTGCCCTGGCCCTATGTGTGGAGTCTGCCTCCTCAGGTGGGATTTCTTCCAGGCACTCTGGTTTTCTCCTGCGCTCCAAAAACGTGCCATTGCAGTGCAGGTGAACCGGTCTCTCTAAATTGCCTTCAGAGTTGTGCCCAATGCTTATTATGGCCATACACTTGACAAACAGATAAGGAAAATGAATGATATATAAATTTACAAATTTTAAATTTCGACAGGACAGAGTCTAGTGGGAGATACATGAAAAAAAAGTCAATAATATCAGGTGAAGTTCCTCTAAAGCAAACACCACTGTTCCTCTGCTGAACCCAGGCATTTTTATTTGCCTCGGATGATGCTGTTCATATACTTCCTGCTTGGGAGCTTATGTTTCCAGCTAATATTGTACAAAGCAAGCCTTTATGCCTTCATTAAATTTGGTCATTCACGATACCAGTCAGCAGCACTGCAGGAATGGAGTTTGTTGTTACAGCAAAATTACTTTCAATAAACACAGGCTCCTTTCCTCTCCCTGACACAAGCCAGGCCATTTCACTAAGCTTCCTCTATCTGACAGCCAGAAACACACATCCCACCTACTGCCTTGGTTTGATCCATACATTCAGCCCTTCACCAGTCTTAGTACAGCGTGACATACTCTGTCAGTCATAGTAGATGTTGAATGTGTTTCTCGTAGAACCCGCTGCCTTGTGTTTCCTCTGTGTTTAGTTCTAGCCCCTGTTAGTTTTGGTTTTACCTACTTGCCTTTGTTTGGACCGCTCCCTTTTGTTACTGGCTCATGTATTCAGTTTATAATAAACTCCCTTTATTAGCTATAAGGTGCTCAGTGGATCATCCCTTACCGTGCCGGATCATAAGAGTTGTTTCATTGACAAAGGTTTAATATACAGAATATGAACAGACGAGACGTCACAGTCATATAGGGTACAGAAGCTGGCTCAGTTTGCCCTCTGGCCTAGAAAGGAAACATTGCTTTCCATCAACGGTGCTTTATGTCTGTACTCCGATTTCTAGAGAGTGCCTGCTTTGAGAGTGAGAAGTGAGAAGCTGACTCCTTGTAGGTAATGCTGAACGACATGCTTCATCAGATCAGGGTCTCCAACATGCTCTGCAATGTGTCACTTTGGTGTGTGAAACAGCAGGACTGAGGATATTTTCCAAGCAAATCTAATCAGAGATGTTCCAGTTTGACACTAAGACATGAAATACAGCACACCATTACAGGATTCTCATAAAATTACATATTTTATCACAAGTGTAATTTCTACAGCATATGTCCCATTTATAAGTTTGGGGAGAGAACTGAGGCATGTTAAACAAATTAAAAAGAAAGCCGTTTTAACATTAGCGTCACACAATAAAAGAGAACCAGGAAAAAAAAACTACTTTTTGTACGTCCTTGCCACTTGACTTGATGACCCTCCTTGGGAAATCCCGGCCCCCACCCCACCTTGGGGTCAACTTTTTTCTGCAAGCATAAGCCTGATTCCATCAAAACATTGAGCTGAACTTGAAGCCTAAGAATTTAAATTAGAGATCATTGTTGCTCACTTATGAGTATCTATGCTGATTTACCTATAACTGAAACCAGCTTCAGTTCATGGCATGGCCCTAATCTGTAATGCTGGTGAATAATTACAAAAACAATGCCAAAATGTTACATAAACCTGCTATTCGGAACATCCAGTGACCTTATTTCCCCTCTTTGACAGCCTTTCTGTAATTTTTCACCTCTCATCTAAAGCAAATAAATATTCTGTTGGCTATGTTGAGCTGGTGAACCAGTGGAGGGTGCACAGACGATGTCTATGCTGCAGATTGAACACTCACCTGTTAAAGGAAATACATGAAATTAGATTCTTTTAACCCCCAGTACAAATCAGTTTTTGTATTCCCTTATTATGACGCTGGACAAGTTTTGATTAAGAAGCAGAAGTTTGCACTTTTGGCAATGTTTATTTTTGTGTATGTTTTCAGTTACTTATTGTTGTAAAATTCCATCACGCTCTTTAGTTAAAAGCATCAGTCAATTATGTTGATGAGTTGTTCTAGACATTACAAGAGCCTTGATGTAACTTACTTCAGGGGTACACAATGTCTCACAATGATGTTTCTTAAGTTTATAAACACTGCGTTCAGTGAATTAACCATCAAATCAAAAAAAGTTTTTATTTTCAATGAAAATATAAATCTCGGGTCAAGTTTCCTGCTCTGTCCACCCCCAAAATGGCCAAACAATACAGAATGTTCTCTACACCAGTGTTTCTCAATCCGGTCCTCGGGGACCTGCAGACAGTCCACAGAGCAGTCTGGGAGCTGGGAGAGAGCAAAATTGTGGACTGCTGGCAGGGAGCTGGGTGGGAGCAAAAACGTGGACTGCTGGCAGGGAGCAAAAACGTGGACTGCTAGCAGGGACCTGGGAGGGAACAAAAACGTGGACTGCTGGCAGGGAGCTGGGTAGGAGCAAAAACGTGGACTGCTGGGAGGGAGTAAAAATGTGGACTGCTGGCAGGGAGCTGGGAGGGAGCAAAAACGTGGACTGCTGGCAGGGAACTGGGTGGGAGCAAAAACGTAGACTGCTGGGAGGGAGTAAAAATGTGGACTGCTGGCAGGGAGCTGGGAGGGAGCAAAAATGTGGACTGCTGGCAGGGAGCTAGGTGGGAGCAAGAACGTAGACTGCTGGCAGGGAGCTGGGAGGGAGAAAAACGTGGACCGTCTCTGGGTCCCCGAGGACCGGGTTGGGAAACACCACTATACATTCATTAACGTCCCTTCGATGATACTTGACTCACAACCACTATTAGGCGTGTTAACTCATTACGATTGTCTTACCCTGTGTAATTTTTTCATGTGACAATATACGCCGTTAGTATAGCTGATAGCAAATTGCTGTTTGCTTAGAGCAGGAAAACAATGGCTCGCTGCCTTGCTGCGAAGATCCGCAGAGGTGGTTACTATGGAAACGCGACGCCGCCGCGGCTCGCTCGCGCCAAGGCATGGAGTTCACGGGGAGCCGCTATGACGGAGCCTACAAAAACGGCAGGTAAAAGTGTCCGTATACTCATTTGCTCCGTTTCTAAAACTTGCAATGGTGAAGACTGGCTGATCAGCAGGCTGTCTAATATTAGACGCTAGTAAAGTAACCTACGACCTATGACCAGTTAATACTTCGACAAAAAGATATAAACATTAAGTTGATTGTAAACATACATTGCGGTTTGATGCTTTAATGGTCTGTCTGAAAACAATATCAACCGCATACTTTTGGAGCTAAATGTCTTTATTCTGGAAAATTCAAGTTCACGCCATGTAATCGGTATGTACATTTTGTAACCAGCAATCACTTTGATTACATATACTTACGTACGTTAATCTATAAAGTCTAATGAATCCAGGATTAGTTAGCTAAACAACTTGCTAGTAAGTAAATTATATTATATTATAATAATATTTAAATCTCCATTTATGTGTCATTGAAAAAAAAAAAACACTCGTTGTTACAGCCACCCATTAAGTTTGTTTGAGTCGGTTATCTCACTGGTGCACTTCTCCTGACACTGCAGCTTGGACCAGCATTGTAAATCGTCCCAGAGGAAAAGCATGTCAGGCAGATTAACCCCTCCTGTGCATTTCTGTCCCCAGGATGGAAGGTAGAGGAGAGTACACATTACCAACAGGCACACGATATGTTGGGGAAATGAAGGACGGCCATTTCCATGGACAAGGGGTGTTGCATTTCCCGAACGGTGGCAAATACGAGGGTACATGGGAGAAAGGAATATGTAAGCAGGTGTGTGGCATCCCTTGTGGGTTTCAGTGGAGGCTGGACTTACAGGCCTAGCATCGCCCAATATAAATAATAATTTCTCATTATAGGATAGCATTATATTCACACTTCATTCATACATCTCTTATATCATTCCTATTGTGTTAAAAATATTTCTGTTACATTTTAAGAAAAAGTATCTGTACTGCAGCTGTTACAATGATCTGTATGTTTATAATGATCACATAAATAGACCGAATGATAGATGACCAAGGAGCCTTTACATTAAATTAATTCCCAACAAATGATAAAAAACACTTGCGTGGGTGTGTCCGGCCCACACATCAGGGACCTGGCAACTAGAACATCTTCAATGCGTCGGTTTCAGCTGTTTTGATGTGAAATACTGTGTGACAGCTTTCAAGGGCAAAAAACACATGTAAATCTGAAAAAGGATGTCACAATGACTATAACCCAGACGTCGTGTGCAGGGGACATACATCTTTTCTGACAGACTGGTGTACCAGGAGGAAGACTGGGTATACTGTGATGGATATGACCGGCGGTTCTATACAGAAATATGCAATGGATTGAAACCAGCAGGTAAAATCACGACTGATCTTTTTCCCTCCAAAACATCTAGTACTTCCCAAGTTACGGCATACTCTGTGAAGCACCATCGTCATGCTTTTGAGGTTCTGTCTGGCTCTGTCTGTCGTCAGGGAAGAGAAACTGTTGACGTTTGCTTTTTTCATGCTGGTTTACAACCAAATTTAAAATTTCCATGTAGCAAATTCTTTGTAACTTGTTCTGTTATCTTCCAAAGTGCTGTTTTTCTTACCAGGTTCACTTCTAATTCTTTATCCTTACCCCTGAAATCAGAAGCAAACACAAGAGATGTAAATTCATGCCTGTTAGAATTTATTCTGCAGAAGAATTCATACTAGACAATTGGCTGTCTAATAAGGGACCACATTCCCTTAAGCTTTTTATCTGTTTATTTTCATTCTTAATTGCTTGAAAAAAATTATCCTTTATAAAAACGATTATACACATCTGTTATAATTAAACTATAATTTTATTATTACTATTGTTTATTTTAAAACAAAAAATGATACAGATGTTCATTTTATGGACAATGTTATTTAAAATTCAAAACTGAATGATATCACAACCAATAGTATGAAGTCATTAGAGACTTGGTTGTGTCTAATTGAGTAACCGTGTGATCTCAACTGGAAACAATATTCCAGTGCTTTGTCTTGAATACTTTCGTCTACGTGATTACTGAAGATGGATGGGTATAATTAGTATTCTTCAGCAGTTTTGTTTCGGCTGACACGGATGGTGCTCATTTGCTCTGTTTACAATGACCTTACAGGAGAATCCCAGTTGATCAATCAGGATCCTTCAAGAGTTATCCCAGAGGGCTGTTACGACTGCGGGGATGGATTTTACAACCCCAAGACTCGAATTATCACTGATTACAAACACCGTTTTCTGAGGAATGCAGGTGAGAGGACATTTGATCCAACAATTTTATCAGCAATGCAGTGGTGATAATGTAGATTCAGATTTTTAATGCTAAAATCTAAAGCTAATCTGTGGATCTGGATTCAGCTTGTATATACAACCGTGACCCTGCTTTTTACTGTATAGCTAGCCTGTGACCGATACCACCTGTTCACTATAAACCTTCATTCCATCAACTAAACCCTAGAGCTCTGTTGATTCTCCTGTTTGTAAAAGCAAATTTTAATTTAACCTATGATAGCAAAGGGATTAAGGAAATGGATTAGTAACTAGTGAACTTTGGGTTACTGGCCTAGGAAGAGGTGGTGCTCTTGTACCCTTAACTGATTTAATTAAATTATCGTGGTGGTATTCTTATATAGTAATGCTAAGTAGTAAAGTAACTCTGGTAGATGTGCTTGATGAAGTACATTTTAAAAATGAAAAATGAAAAGGGTAAATCAAATATCCCATATGGAACACAACAACAAGGAACCAGAAACCTCGCCCAGAAAAGGGATACCAAGGTCCCAACCTGAAGCCAGGCCTGGGGTGGAGCCCGTGGGTGAGCGCCTGGTGGCCGGGCCCTCACCCATGGGGCTCAGTCGGGCACGGCCCGAATGAGCCGTGTGGGATGGTTCTCCAGTGGCCCCACCACCTGCAGGAGTAGCCATAAAGGTCCAGTGCGATGTGGAGTTTGGTGAGCCTATGGAAAATTATTCTCATTCAGCTTCAAAGAAATTCTGGCAAACTGTCTGACGACTCAGGAGGGGGAAACAGGGCTTTGCCCATGCCGGTTTCAGCACGGATGAAGTGCTGATGACCTCAGTTGGGGATTTAGTCATGTAGTGGAAGGAGTACTTCAAGGACCTCCTGAATCCAACTGACACACCTTACTTAGAGGAGGTAGAGTTGGGATCCTGAGGTCACTGAAGTAGTCAAAAAACTCTTAAGTAGTAAGACCCTGTGGGTGGAAGAGATACCTAGTTCCTAAAAGCTATTGATGTTGTCGGGCTGTCTTGGCTGACACTCCTCTTCAACATTATGTGGAGGTTGGGAACAATGCCTTTGGATTGGCAGACTGGGGTGGAGGTCCTAGTTTTAAAGAAAAGGGGACCAGAGGATGTGTCCCAACTTCAGGGCAGTCACGCTCCTCAGGATCCCTCGGATGGTCTATGCCAGGGTTTTGGAGAGGAGGGTCCAACCATTGGTTGAACCTTGGATCCAGGAGGTGCAATGCAGATTCCGTCCTGGTCATGGAACACTGGAGCAGTTCTTTACCCTCACAAGGATACTGGAGGGTTCATGGGAGTTTTCTGAGTCAGTGTATATGTGTTTTGTGGACGTGAAAAAGGCATAAGACTGTGTCCCTCAGGGGGTCCTGTGGGGGGTGCTTCAGGAGTATGGGGTACGAGGTACATTGTTGTGGGCCATCATGTCCCTGTATAAACGGAGGAAGAGTTTAGTTTGCATCCTCAGCAGAAGGTCGGACTCATTCCCGGTGGGTGTTGGACTCCGCCAGGGCTGCCCTTTCTCATCAATTCTGTTCATAACCGTTATGGACAGAATGTCTAGGTGCAGACAAAGGGAGGAGGGTGTCCAGTTCGGGGCCTCAGGATCGCATCTTTGCTTTTTGCAGATGATGTGGTCCTGTTGGCGTCATTGGGCTGTGACCTTGCAGCATGCGCTCGAGCGGTTTGCAGCTGAGTGTGAGACAGCCAGGATGAGGATCAGCACCTCCAAGTCTGAGGCCATGGTTCTTAATCAGAAAATGGTGGATTGCCCCCTCCAGGTTGAAGCAGCAGAAATGAACTTCCTTCACAGGGTGTCTGGGCTCAGTCTTAGAGATGAGGAGGGTGAGGAGCTTGGACATTTGGGAGGGGCTCAAAGCAGACCTGCTGCTTCCCTGTATCAGAAGGAGCCAGTTGAGGTAGCTCAGGCATCTGTCTAAGGTGCCTTTGGGACACCATCCTGGGGAGGTGCCGTGGACATGTTCAACAAGGAGGAGGCCCCAGGGAAGACTCTGGAGAGATTAAATCTCTCGGCTGTCCTGTGAACGTCATAGTATTCCTCTGGAGGAGCTGGAGGAGGTAGCTGGGGAGAGGGAGGTCTGGGCATCCCTGCTTAGACTGCTGCCCCCTTAACCCGACGCCGGATAAGCGGCAGAAAATGGATGGATGGATGGATGGATGGATGTTCTAATCTATCATAAATCTATGAGATTTTTCCCTTCATTCAAATTTATATGCTGAAATAATTTTTCATGTTCAAAGAAAATATGAAACACATTTAGCCAATTCTTGATTTTTGCTTTGAGGTCATTCTAGTCATTTTTGAGGGAAAAATAAAACAGAGTTTAGATCTCTTGCCAGAATCCTGTTTCCACACCGACGTAAATGCTCAGTGCTTTGAAAGGTGGTGGTTTGCATCTGTCCACAGCTGTGAAAAGGAGAGATATGTGACTGTTGGGGTTACTCGATTTAGCTCTGAGCAACCTTGACATATTTTCGAAAAGTCTGGTCTTTTCTTACTACACGAACCATGATTCAGACCAGAGTGTAATCATTGATGTCACAAGAACTTACACACCAGCAGCCAAGTGTTATACATCATAACACAAGGCAGAGCATGCAAACATCTAAGGGTGCTGATGGTTTATCTGAGCATACACACCTTAAACTGATGGCTAAAATGAAGACTGTACATTTTGGTTCTGATATGCTGAATTACAGTCGTAGTATGTATATGATTTTAAGCGATTCAAATACAACCTTTTGGTTTTTCTTTGCCTGCCAGATGAAATGAAGAAATATGTTGGATAAGCAGCTTCTTTAAATGTTTGTCAGGCAGACAACATCAGTAATCTTCATCTATATGATTTACTTATCTAATATCTTCAACCGAATTGACTTCAAATTTCCTCTTTTATTACAGCCAAATGTCCGACCAGGAACAAACTAGCTTTACACCTTGTCATTAAGTACTGAACGACCAGCTGATGCATCACTGTGATTATCTTGCCAATTGCATCAGCCTCCAGGAAGTGTTTGATTGAATTGTGCCGAGGAGAGCACACTTTAACAGTCATAGTATCTGAAAATCAAACATGCCTTGGTTAGAATGTGGTAGGGATGCTGTCTTCTTCTGGGAGTGAAAGGAATCGGGAAGTAACATTAGCAGGAACCTTGCAATGCACACCTACAGAGATGCACAACTTGTCTGTCAGCACCGGACTTCGGGGTGAAGTAATTTAGGGGTTTTCAGAGTCGACATCCCCAAACACATATCCTGTGCCTATCTGCGCCATACGAAGATGTTCAGTTCCGTGATTTATTTTTGTCTTTATGCGGCCAGTGTTTATTTGTCAAAATGGGTGTGAAGACAGAATTTATTGCCAATGGCTTCCCTCCAGGATGAGCGAGCGTTCAACTGGACGGGTGCTTGCTAGAGGCAGAAAGGAACTGTTCTCCCAGTGGGGGTATTTGGGAGGGGACTGGCTGGAGGGTGAGTCAGGCTGCAGCTGTGGGGCAGAGGAACCGGAGAGGGGGGGGGGGCAGAGAGCTGCTTCTGGGCTGGGCAGGAAGGACCAGGGAAATACCCAGGCTGGCGGCCAAGTCCTGAAAAGCAGCAAAGCAGATGGGAGGAAGCCCTCGGGATTCTCCTTCCACAGAAGCGATGGCGAGACGTGTCAGCCGAGAGTGACTTAGACCTCGCCGGGTCAGGGAGTGGCCGTGCGGGACGCCCAGGAGTGCTGGCCTCCTGCCTGCGGACACACGGGGCAAATTCTCCACATTAACCCCTGTGGCTGCTGCTGAACATCTCCTCCTGCTGTTGGAAACACCAACAGTTAATGTCGTATTGGCACCATAAAGACATGTAGGCAAACAAAGCGCGTAACACAAAGCCTGTCTAACTACGAGTAGCAGATTATTTAAAAGGAACGTTGAATCGTTTCTTAGTTAAACTGCAAAGGCTACATGTTTCGTAGCGTGATATTCGTAGCCGAACCTCAGCGATGATGCCAACCATCTGTAAAATCATCCAGGGAAAGGTTAGGGTATCAGGGCTGTAGTAAGTGAAAAGTTTCCTAAACTGCATTAGGTTAATCTGAAATTATTTCCACGCAGAAATGATTTCTCCACCTCCAGACAAGACCTAAAATATCCAAAAGAAATTGCATTTTGCACTCTGTTCTGAGAAAAACTGATCATTTATTTTTATTAAATGTCATTCAGAGAAATTTGTATATTCCAGCTGAAATTCCCCGTTAACAGGATAAAAGCCACAAACAGATGTATTTAATTTCAAACATTACGCAACATAAACTCGGTCCACTTGAAACGTATAAGCGGGATTCTTCTTCCAAAAAACTATTTTGATACACCTCCGTTGTTCTTTAACATATATTATTGCATGAATCGATCCTCCGTTGTATTTTACCTTAGTGACACTTAGTTGTGTAAGTGGTATTGAGTCCTGTATATTGTTCAGAGTGGTTTCCTGCTTCTGGTATAATTGCCCCTTTGAAACGTACAAAGGTTCACATTCAAAGCATTGCGTTGCCAACAAAAACAACCTTTCTTGGATCGTTGCCATGTTATTCTATTGTGCATAACACTAAAAAATGTCAAACAGCCTGTATCAGTATAATGTCCACGTGTTTGTGCCAAGACAAAAGATAGCTTGCTGCCCCTAGTGTCACTGCTGAATTTCAGAAATAGACTCCTTCAACAACAGCTTCTTAAGTCCTTCACGACACGTTAAAAGAGCCCTGAGCGGATTTGCGCTTTCATATCTGAGGGCCAAGGAGCTCTGCGGCCCATTAACGCAAGTGCAGCTCTGTTTTGGAAGGAAACACTCTTCCTTTGGAAAGGGATTAGGAGAAACACCTTCCAACGAGGTGCCATTACTGCGTTTTCTCTTGCACTTTGAATGAAGTACCAGTTTGTGCATTTAGGTAATTTGTTGGATATCCAGCGTACAGCAGATCCAGGGTCGAAATTAAATCTGAAGCTGTAAATGGTTTGCAGTAAGCTACATTTTAGATTCATGTGTCATTTTGTGTAACAGTTTATCAACTGTGATAAAATATTTACTGATGGTACTATCGGAAGATGTAGATATATTTAAGTGCAATGAAACTCAGGATTGCCACTTAGTATACATTTTGGACATATATTTGTCTACACCATCTTTTTCTGTGAGTATTATTTCGTATAAAAATGTGACAGGCATATATATATATATATATATATATATATACAGCCGGGGCTGGAAATTAAGCTTGCCCATTTGCATGGTGCAAATCATTAAGACGGAGAGTGAGTACAAAAATCTAGTGAGATTTAATAGCTGCCGGCTAGTAAAAAAAAAAAAAAATTGCATATTGGATTACATTTTTTTCAGAATTAGTGCAATTGGCTAGTAGCAGAAATTCTTAAGTTCCACCCCTGTGTACAGCTATAGACTCTGAAGGCCAAGATGACTGACTTATGAGTGAATATTAACCATATAATCTGATTTGACGTTAGTATAATATTTTGAGTATGTGGTCTTCCTGCTGCAGTGTTTGACTCCTTTGTGGTATCATGATTTTTATTGTTCATATTACTGGTCTTCTGAGGATAGCTTGCCTGGCAGTCAGTGCTGATTTACATTGGCCTGCTAGATATGGGCATCAGATGTATTCATAACAAGCTAGACTGTTATAGTAAATAAAATATATATATCTCCTATGAATGGGGGGGGCATAGGGGTAATGAAAAAATATATCAATTCTGCTGTGATTGAAGAGCCCAGAAGACTACAATGAAGGAAGAATAAGATCTTTGGTGTTTGAAAGGGCAGAATGCGGCCAGCGTGCAAACGTGCGAATGTAGCCTCATTACCATACGTGCCCAGGAAATGATAATTGCAGTCAGACACCACATAATTGCCATCGATGGAGGAAGCAGAGGTATTAATTGGTTTAAAATAGTGATGAAATGTTCTCCTCGAGCCTGACCTCCGTGTGGCGGGAGGGTGGCAGAGAGCACAAGCAGAGAGTGGAGCCTTTCGTTAGCATTCAGCTGCCACTGCGCCTGCCTCGGCCGCCCGTGATTTCAATTGTGGAGTGTGGTAGCCAGGTAGAGTACCATGAGGCGAGTGGAGAGGCTGTTAAGGCCATTGCAGGCAATTACTGACAATCAGAGAGGAGCTTAAGACCTGTTCGCAACAATGGGGCCCAGCTCGCCTTGTTCCCGGGGTGAGCTCTCAAGTGCGTGCAGCTGCATGTCGCGATTCAGGGCCCAGTGGAACTGCTTTACCTTCTCCCACTGCAATTAGTAACTCCTTTCAGTTCTAAGCACCGAAAAACGGCATATTTTTATTGACTGTTTTTACTCCCGAAATCGTGGAAGACAAAAAAAAAATCCCCGTCCAGCATTGGGAATTATCAGTTTGACAAGTGCTGGCAGCCTTGGTGGACGTACGGACGCAGCGGCTAATCGGTAAATCGTTGCGTCTCGACACGATGCAGTTTATTAAGGCTGCAGTAAATCCTGAAGATGCACGGGTCGCCGTTTTTCTGTCGCTGTTTGTGTCCTGCCATTTTGGCACCTTTCCTGACGTACGCCCGTTAAGTCTGAAAGGAGCCCTTTCTGAGCGATTCCTGCCCTGGGATTTGCCTGTTTCTGCAGATGACGACGAGCACAAATGGATTGTGAGCACCTGTCGGAAGAGCTGGGACGAAATTGCGGGGCAGCGACAGGGAGGAAGAGTGTGAGGGAGGGGAGCATGGTGGACGCCGTTCAACTATCATTAAAATAATACATGTCACTTCACAGGACTGAAGGTTTTCATCATTGTTTTATGGCAGATTGTCACTGAGAAGAAAATACATAAATCTGGTTGTTTATGCTGTAAAATCATCTTTAACCTTTAACATACCTTTAGCAAGCTGACTCCCCTATTTTCTGCATACATACTTGTTCACTTCCAGCAAATTTTTTTCTTTCGACCACGAAATAAGATACTGAGCATTTTGCACCATAAGATACAAAACAAACAACAATTAAATTAAACCGCGTAAAACTGACTGAACACAGTTCCGGCTTTGAAATGCTCATCGATTTTCACATTAATATAATTTTTGCTCTTAGTTATTTTCTACAGGAACAATAGTACAGATTATTGAAGTAGTTAGAAAAATATTAAACATGCATAAGATGATTTTAAATACATTCGCTTGCTTACAGTCATATCACCAGCTGAAATGGAGTAAAACTATCTGTATATTATAGACAAAGACAATACAGAGAATGTGATATGAAATAAAACATCTTGTTATAAATAGAGCTGGCTTAGAGGATAATAACGCTGATTTTAACTGTGTCAGAATATAAAGTGTATACTTTCTATTGCAGTGTATGTTTGCATTTAGTAAGTTTGCAATGCTATGTATCTAAACAGTGTCTGCTTTAACAATATAAGAATCTCAGCATTATTGTGGCAATTGATGGTTGCGCGATACGCTGCATTTTTAATGGTTCTAAAATTTGCTTTTCGTTTCAGGAATAGTATTGTGCTATTAGTACTACTAATCTGTGGATAGTAGTAGCCAGCGCTGTTTGCACAATGGAGTAACACAATGGAGTAACAAAATGGAGTAACATACTGCACGTCATTGTTCACATAAAAGCACCCTCCTCCATGAATATTATATGAATGTCAAATGCTTAGATAAATATAACAGTGAATGACAGTGACCTAAAAAGTTTTGATATCCCTAATATACAGCACCGCATGAAATCAAAGTAACTAGGCGACACAAATGATTATCATTGGGTATCCGCTTTGTCAAAATGGTAAGCCAGCCATGTCTTAGCCAGTTGTCATTAACTATAGCTTTCAGCTTCTGTTCCAGGACATTGGGTAACATAGATAGTGGAACATAGATAGGAAATTACAAACACATTTGAATACTTTTTGTTTGATTACAGCTTAAATTTAATGTGTGCAGTGTTTAAGCAGAATGATGTTTAATAAACTCCACATGGGACTTTGGATAGGAAGCCTTCATTGGTAAGTTGTTTAAGCTTCTCCAGCTCAAAGCTCTTCCCTGCAGGCTGAGCCTAGCCGAGTCTCTAGACAGATTGGCCATACTTTGTTTTGGGATTTAGGAGCTATAAGGACTTGGAATACAGATTACTTTTTCCTCAACAGAGACAATAAGGGTACACATTCACCATTACTCAGATGTAGTGCTGTATTTTATAATGGAAGGGAAAAAATAACCAATATTTACTTCAGATGTCCTAAACGAATTGGAAGACATTGCATTTCTATAATTCTATACTTTCTATACTACATATTATACATACGTATACTCAAATGTCATTCATTTTAGTTTTATAGTTCTAAATTTCCTTATGATTCCTACACATAATGTAGAATTGGAGTATGGAATTATTACCCTAAAATATTCATTTTGGAGGACAATGCCTTCCCATATATTATTATGAACACAATAATGTTTTGTCACACATGACATGAAGGTGTTTAATGTGCATTTTCCAGGCTTGGTGTTTAATGTGCTGCTAAAAATCAACTCATTCAACGCATCACAGAATTGCTCTTGAAAGGCAGCCGAAATGCCCGGAATTGAGCAGTTAACCATTTGAATGCAGGTTAAATAAGAATTAGTTCTTAATGAGTCAAACGACTGACATGCACTTCAGTGCTTTTTTTGTTTGGATTGTCTTGGAGTGCCTGAGTGCTGGCAGTAATCAATATCAGATCATCTGCGTAAAACGGCCTGATGAAAGCACTAGATCAATGGCGTAGGCAGAGCTAAATATGCTGCTTTATCCAAAATGGCATTTAGAGGAAAATCTTTTCCATTACACACACAGAGTAAATTTGGCCCCACTAGCTGAGATGAAATTCCTTTGAATATTACTGTAAATGTTACCTGGGATTTAAAAAAAAAACAAAAAAACTCTATTTTGCCCCATTAAGTAGCCACTAATGATCTCTGTGTGTGCGAGTGTGTTTGTGCATGTGTGTGCATGCTCTCCGGGCTCAGTTACGCTTCCTATGAAACAAAAGCCTGCATGAGATCAATCCCATGATGCAGCCTGACAGTGACTTCCTGTCTGTGATGGCGGCCGGACCATGGCAGAGTCATTACTGCACACATTGACCCGTGAAGCGCCTGGCAGTGCAGCCAGCAGCCTGTGATTGCTTCCTGCTCTGTGTCGGGCACATGTGACAGATCGCCGTCCCCCCCCCCCCCCCCCCCCCCCACCCCTCACGGGGTGAAAGATGGTTTTTTTTTTTGCCTGGGGGGTTGGGGTGGGCCGGTTACTTCCCCT
>JAAGVU020000113.1:16560612-16633631 GCA_011763525.2 Mormyrus iriodes | reverse complement strand
CACGCGCAGGCAGGCAGACACACACACCCAGCCTCCCGCACACACACACACGTACACACAGGACCTTGTCAATTACTGTGGAATCTGCATATCTAGTGTGTATTAAAGAACTCAAACAGAACAGTCTGTTTTCAGTTAGCAGCAAAACGAAGCTTGTGTGTTTGACTGGAGGCACAATTCAGCTTGATGTGTTTGTCTGAATATTATTGTAAAAGTACCACACAAACATCCATCCTTCAACTGCTCATCCAGGACAGATTTTTTTTTTTGGGGGGGGGGGGATGGAGCCTGTATGAGGCAGCATAGGTCACAAGCCATTTACGTTTATCCGACACTTTTATCCAAAGTAACGTACAGTAGAGGGAATCAAATTTGTGTGCACTCCCTAGCATTTGAGCCCATGTCCTCTGCTTTAAGCTACAGGAGCTACACCCTGTATGCTACGCTTGTCCACCACAGAGTTGTAGAAATATCACATTATCCATCCACCCATCCATCCATCCATGCAAGCATTCGAAGCACTTATCCCGGTCAGGGTCAAGAGATTCCATTGCAGGACACGTGTAAACTGTCACACAAAATCGTACTCTATGGGTGTCTCAGAGATGCCAGTTAGCCTAACTCCGTGTCTTTGGACAGCAGGAGGACCCCCACATAACACAGGAAGAACATGCAAACCACACACGGGGCAGAGGTGGAATTCAGATTCCAGCCCTGGAGGTGAGAGGCTATAGTGCTGCTCAGTGACCCAGCATGCAACTCTTACCTCATTACCATTTTGTTAAATAAAAATCATAAAACCAGACGATAAAATTCTACCGTTTAGAGTCCAATTTATTGCATGTTGTACACAAAAGACAATTATAATGCACAATAAATGAAATAAACTTTTTATTTGTTTTAACAAAAAGTGCTTACAGGCTATTTCTGTCTCAATAAATACAGGAACATTGAGGCCTTGTCTCTCTTCGTAAACACAGGGTCATATTTCTCTACAGTCAAAACACAAGTTACAGTTTCACACAAAGTTGCTCCTCTGTCATTTACATCTATGTACAACCCCTATATACTGTCACTGTACCACTTTCCCCATTGGGGGGTTAAGCATAGAAGAGAAGATGTTAAAACATAAAACCAACATTAAAACAAATGTTAAAATGAAAAACCAGCGATGTGGCCCCTCACAGAGACATTAACGTCTGCCAGCGGAATGAACAGGTATGCTTATAAAATAGTGCATTAGAGGTGAATACATGTCACTGTATTTTGGCCTTTTTTGGGGTAGAGAAAAAAAAAACAGGTAGTCTTGCATGCTTTTCCTTTGTTTTAATGTGTGTGTGTGTAGGTACATGGGTATTTTTAATGGTGAGGGTTACAGAGCTGGCTGACAATATGCCTGACATCTCTACACCCGCAGACCATTCAAGAGTGAATCTTTTACATGTGAAAGCATGAGATAAAAAGGCTACATTTGAAATACATGTATAAATATATGGCAGACAAACTGAATAAATTACAGACCCCACAAATGTAAACAATGTAGACATGTAGACATTGCAAATATACAATCTACAATATAACAGCTACACTGTCAATTATTTATATTTCAATTTAAGATTCATATACTCATAATGTATAGTCCTTATAATTCTGATTCCATGGCCTTTTAACCTTTGAAGGATTCCCAGTTCCCACCCCATTCTCCGGTCTTATGATAATGACACAGCCTCCCTTCTGCCAATGAAATGACTGTTCCCAAAGCTGACGTGAAACTATCCCCATGTCCTTACAGACGCAAACAAACAAAAACGTGTTTTTGTTCCTTAATAATTTAATAAATAAGGCACTCAAAATGTCAACTTTCGAATACTGTACATCCCAAGAGGATTGTGAATAAAATCAGGTAAGAAATGCATGAGGAATTTTATCCTGCAGTACATCGAGAAAATATAAAACACTATATGCTTAGTCATGGAGCAACAAGCTTGTTATTACAGTGATTGTTTTACTCAATAATCCATATTCTTCATTTCAGATAGGTATCTGCCTGTGTGTCATACAGGGGAGTCTTACCGCCAGGAATTTAGACACGACTGTCAGACAATACTGTGCCATACAGATAAAAATGGGTCATTTTCAGGGGCGGGTCAAAAAAGTTGCATTGCAGATTTGAATTTCTGACGAATTCCGATTTCGTGATGGCTGCTATTCGATGAAATCCCATGGTTAACCACTGTCTAACAGGAGAACTCTGTGGAGTCCAGCACTGAAACAGGATCATGTGCGACTATTATATTCTTTTTTTGCGTGTTACGACTTTTTCCAACCATAAAATTAGCAGGCGGAATGTCAGGGTTGGGTACTGTACCTTAAATTCTTCATGCCTCTGTGATTTCAGGTACTAGACATACGCAAATATTTACATATGCAAAAGCAGATAAGAATACAGCCAGGTTCAGATAAAGATTCATACATGGGTAAAAACAGGCTGTCGCTTGTATTTCAACTCATGTGATGTGTAACAAAAATGCATTTGTCTTTAAGACTCTTTTACAAACATGAGATTTGCGTGGAAAACTCTTTGAATAATTAATAATGCTTTTGTAGAAATCGACAGGACATGGAGTCTCCCTTGTTAAACAATAGAAAAAATTACAGTTCGTTTGGAATCAGGAAGTTCCATTTCACTTATTTAAGTCGTTACTTCATAGACAGTCAGTTGGATGCACATTCACAGAGAAAGCAGGGCGTTTTCAGGAAATACAACTCTCTAAACAGCAGGGTCTTCTACATTATATAGAATAAATTTATCTGATTCATATTCCCCATTCCATCTCGTGTCAGTCATGGTTCTCATTAGTGTAACCACCCTCCGAGGTGTCTTGTATTCAAGTTTATATGTATGTTTGTTGTACGTATTGTATTTACACATCTTTGAAAAATGTAATATTTTGCAGCCAGTTCCCAATGAATTCATTTCCATCCTCAGTGGTAAAATGTACAATAAAAAAATGAGAGTCCCAGCCTGTTTTATAATACTTAGGAGAAATCCGGTCTTGCTAACATCCAGAGAAGCTAGCGTTTAAGGAAAATGTTCGGAGATGACATTTAGCCCATTTCGTAAAGGTTACATGTGAAAAGTGAAATCTAAACAAAACGCACTTATAAAAGATTCTTTTTAGCCAGATACCTCAACAGTAATCTGTCTGCAAGCAACATCCAGCACGAAAGCCCCAAAAACACACCCACCGGCCGAAACGAGCCAGTCATTTCAGGCAAGCGCAGCGATGGAATATTGTGAATGAGAAATAAATAAAAGATCAGCAAAGAGCGAAGCATTGTGGGCAAATTATAGACAAAACTGTTTAGTCGGGGAACAGCGAACAAAAGATACACGTTTAAGTGCCATCTATGTGGACGAGGGAAAAACTGCCTGGGTTAGCCACAATATGGGTTTTCTAGCATTTGTAATCAGTCCTTCGAAGATAATGTCTGAAGCGACATTTAACTCTCAATTAACTAAATCTTGGTTCTTATAGGGTTCTCTAGTTACACACTCCACAATGAATCAGTCAAAATGACAGGGGGGGGTGTAGTTTCTTACCTGCTCATCTTTGCCAAGGCAGCTGTTATTACATTTAACGTTCTTTGTCCTTATCAGTTCTTCTCTAGATTAATGACAGTGCACGAAAAACAACAATCTTCACTACTTGGATTAGAGTTTCCCCCAGAATCAGGGGTGGGGGCAGGGGGAGAGGGAAAAGGGGGCAATGCTGAAAATCCTGGATTGAAAGCCTGAGGTCCACAGGGCGATGTACATTTGGTATGGACCTTTTCACCAGCCTCAACACAAGTGCTCTTCAGACCGGGGGAAGTTGTCCACAGACAAATTCATCCTGTCCACCAAATCAAGCGAAGAATCAGTCCCACGCTGTGGACACAGGTAAGACCCTCGCTGGCATTCGGTCAGCTGGAAAATCAAAAGCATTTTCTCTAGTTGTTATTCAGCCAAACATGTCCTCTGTTTCCCAGGGTCGCAAGAACTTCACGGGGGAAAGGGACGAGTCAGTATCCGGAGGGCAGAGTTCAGGGGTCAGTCTGAAGGGCGCTAGCGGCTGAGGGGTAGCTGTGGCAGCGCCATGGCCTGGTGAGGAAGGGTCTGTGTTGTCAGCACGGAGAAGGGGTGACCTGGTGAGGAAGGCAGTGGGAAAGCGGAGCTCATTAGCATACAGGCCCTGCAGGAGATTAACCTCCGACACGTACGTTTTTTTTAGTGCACAGTAATTAGCTCTCGGTACAATTCAAATCAGAACACTCTGTCGGCAGGAAATGCATGTATAAATAGAGTCAAAGTATAGCTGTATGAGGCACATAGATACATGCAAATAAGTGAACAGTGTAGGTTACTTAAATAAAGAATGTTACTCTAGTAGGCTGTGAAATTTCTGGGTCAGAGGTTGGCGATACGGGCAGGAGGGTGGAGACAGGCCTCCAGGATACTCACTCTCAATGTATCCGTGCAGGGCCACCATGCGCGCTCTCTCGGGGCTGCCGAAAGGAGAGTAATGCAGGTCGTCCGGCAGGGAAGGGGGCATCCGAGATGGTGGGTGGCCTTGGGGGGGGCCGCTGTGCTGGGGAGTGTGCTTTTTGTGTCTTGCTCTGCAGTTTTGAAACCAGACCTATGAAGACGCAAAGTCGCCAGCAATCAAATAACGACAAGATGTTCAGTGTTTGTGGGTCACGCACTCCCATGCAAGAACAAAATTCCAGTGGAAGATCCTGGTACCGGCACCTGCTGCCAGGGTACAGTCGCGCGCCGCCAGCACTCACCTGTATGACCCTCCTGCTGAGCCCCGTCATGTCGGCCAGCTTCTGCAGCGTCTGAGCATCTGGGTTGTTGTCCTGTGCAAATTGCGCCTGCATCACCTGCAAACATACCGGCTTCAGTCACCCGGCTGCCTCCTGGCCACAGCTACAAACATGCACGGAACATGTGACCGCTTATGCACACCTGTAGCTGCTCGGCCGTGAAGGAGGTACGGGCCCGTTTCGCCGGTTTGGGCTGGCTGTCCTGCTCTGATGGCACTGCTCCCTCCAGCGTAATGCCGCTCCCTGACATCCAGGACAGAGGTGGACGAGACATTCGCATTTGCAACATACATATTTCCCAGAACAGTCATGCACTTTATAGCACTGTTACTACATTGTCTCATACTGTCATTTTGTTTGTTTCGTTTTGTACTTTCTTGCTTCGTTTTTCACTGGCTTGTGTTGTTTTGCATTGTTTTACGCTCGTTTTGTTTTGACCTTGGTATGTCTTGCTCTTTTTTGCACTCTTTAGTCTCCATAACTCAGTGTGGCTGAATGAGTTGCAGATGGCTAATAAAGATCTCAAATCTTGAAGATCATTCAAGACTTTAGCTCCTCAGAAGCATCTAGACCTGATCTAGATGTCTCACCACTCTCTGCTGCCCGTTTGAAGTTTTCCACCATGGTGTCGTAGTGGATCCGACAGAGGACCTTCTCTTCGACCAGGCCGAACTCCTCCCCTGTGGAGAGCTGCCGCTTGCAGGAGAAGCAGGCGAAGCAAGCCAGGTGGTATGCGTTGCCCCTCGCCCGACGCACCCAGTCACTGGCGTAGATCTGTCGCCCACAGCGGGCACATTTTGTACCAAACCTACTATAAAAAAAGAAACAGAAGAGCTGGAATATCAATTATCTGCAGCAAAACGATACTACAGCTTTAAAAGATCTGACAGGAAGGGGAAAAATAAACAGAATGAGAAGATTCAAGTGACTCCTTTGAAGAATTAGCCAAGTTGGGTTCAAGTAATAAGTGAAAGTGTATCAGGTTTACCAAAATACCTAAATGAACAGTGAAACCCCCAAAATCATTATTTAGGCAAGCAATGAGGGTAATAAACATTTTGAAAGTGTGCAGCACTTAAATGTAGCAAAACCATTTAGCCCGGCCCTCCTTAGGAAACTCTAGAACTGACGCAATGTGAGTGAGTTAATTCTGGAATGCCTGCAGTTGCCAGCGGAGATCTGAATATAAACAAACTAACACCTGTGATTTCCCGACTGATGGGATACAGCCCGGCAGATGGTCCCACTGAAGCTACAGATTTCCATAGAGTTAGAGAAAAACCAAGAAAAAAGCCAAGACTCATTCCTAGGTCCGGCTACAACCACCAGCCCAGCAGCCATGACAGGCCACACATGAACTTCTTCATGTTCACTTCCTTGCACATGTCCAGATTAATCTTATTTAACTGCCTAAAATATTTAAAAACTAGCTTTTCATACACTCACGCATGAGTGTATAAGAATATATTCGCTATGTATATACATACATATGACAAATTGTCCTTTTCGACATATACAAGGAAAAGGGAAACCACACGTTTACTGTAATCAAACCCATGAACGCGCTCGTTAATATTAGATGTGCGTGTGATCCTGGCCTCCGCTGGAAGACGTGAGGAGTCGCTTTCCATTAGGCTGAGTGTGGACGGATGCCGCGCGTCAGAGCCAGGGAGAGCAAGACTGACCCAGTCGGAACACAGGCACTGCAGAGACTTGGAGGCAAAGCTAATTGCACACAGATGGCAGTTATGACCCTGCTGCATGAACACGAACAAGAGAACAGGGTCTGAACCTTTACAAGCCCGTTCCTCACTCCCTCGCCTAGACTTTGCAGGGAGCTGTTGTATACAGTGTCATAAACACTCAGATAGGGGAATATTGTGGTGGGGGGGGGGGCTGATCTGGCACGCCCTGTCTATCAGCGAATGACAATTCCGGCCCAAGTTATCCTGTGTTTGGATTCCTGGATTTGGATTCCCCTCTGAAACACATTTAATCAGGAATTGGGTCAAGACTGCCAACCCAGAGTCCTTCGGCCAGGTGCCACCGCTGTACCCAACACCCAGGTCTGTGACAAAGTGCAGAGGGGACTCTGGGTTTCGAGCGCTAGCAAAACACTGCCTGTAAGATTCAGCCCACGTGTCTATCTCTGGCTGTACCTGAAGTCTTTGTGCTTCACCAGCCTCCTGGCCTGTGCTAACTGAGGTTAGAATCAACGTGGGTATTGATACATATTTATGCTTTTTGCTCAGAAAATCCTGTAATCCTAAATTATTCTAAGCGCTTCACTGTGTTTAATCACAGGTACTGGAAACAGAAAATATCCGATGAACCACAAATATCATAATATTTCACCAATGAAGCTTTCCATAGAACTGATATATCTGTGGTGGAGAGGCTTTTTCATATTTCATGGTAACGGTGCTGCTATATACCCTAAAAAAAAATTCAGAAGGCTTTTTATCCCCTGTGAACATTAACAAAGGGTTTTTTATGCTTCTGTACTAAAAATTTGTATTTACGTTGAAATCCCTTCTAATCACCTGTCTGTGCTAAGTCTGGGGGAAACCTTCCTTTTCACGTCCTCCTCCAGAGTATTCCCATATCCAATATAATTTGTTTTCAGTCAAAATTAATGGTTTGAAAATACATATGCATTTAGTGAATTTATGCTTATATCTCCTGGGCATTTCTGGGGAATCAAAGTAAGTTTTCCGTACTCCTGAGAAAAGTCCCGGATCGGATTTTCTGAAGGCCTTGACCAGGCTCTCCCAGACTATAGGTGGGGCGACTACATTTTGCTGCAAACCACAGAGCTGATTTATCGAAAATGACAGTCCCTCTTGCAACGGCCCCATCTCTTGAACAGCGCAGTCGTTGTACATTTGAACGCCTGACTATTTTGATTGGTTAGTGGCTCATTTGCCTTAAGTCACTTCAGTTTTGCTATATTAATCTAGAAAGAATAGAAGACAGAAGGGCATAGGAACTGAAAAAGGCCACAGAGAAGCCGTAAGTGCTGGAGACCTCATACCCAACGGGTACACTACGTAGTGGATATGATATAGTGCCCTGCAGTCTGGCCTTCTGCCCTGACTCCTGTGTCCTTTCCAGCCTCACAGCATGAACGCACATCCAGTTTCTTGCAGTGCCAGGTCACTGACACAACCGGGTAGCTAAGATGCAACTATAAAATGGACCTAGTCCTTCCTCACAAGGACGTCAACTAGTTGACCCATTTGACTTACAGGCAAGGCCGCAGCCAGGATTTTGAAAATACCAAGGTCAAAAGTGTTAGCCCGTCCTAGGTGTGCCCCGTAATGGATCGTAGTTATTGGAGTTGCAGAAAAAATACTGAGGACTTAACCCCAGTGCCCTCAGTAGTAGGTATGGGCACGCTTACAGGGCATAGCCAAGTGGAGACCAGCCAATCAAGTCCAATCAGTCCAGTAACCGCTACATGCTAAGCACAGATGCCCGTGGAGCAATAAGCTTCCTGAGGCAGTCACATGTCCCTGCCACTATCACAAACAAACTGCTCTGTATCAATTTCTATAACACCCAGAAATGCTCAAGGCAGAGGCAGCGAAGATTTGCTTCACATCATGGTACAAATATCATACATCTTATGGATTTTACCATAAAACAAAGAACTTCTGTGGGGTTAACCAATAATCTTAATGATCGACAGCAGCTGGAGAACCGTAAGTGACTAAATTTGGTGGTGAAACCAACATCTGAGTTTTAAATGACAACACGCATTATGAATTGGCCGCGTTGAAGGCATTCTCCCTGAGGTTTCCATTACATGGCGCCAAGATGCACGCGACAGTAGATGCAACGAGAATCGCGTCGGAAGCCTTGCCGGCGGCTGTATTGTTTCCAGCCTCTAATCGCTGGTGATTATAAACCTCAGAGCAGCGCTCAGCATTCCACACGTCCTACTGGAATCAGGACGTGGACGATCCAAGAGGGAGACAAGCAGCTGGCCAAGCACCCATCGCAGCCCGCTGCCCTGCCCTCTCCATAGCAGTCCTTCACAGCGGGAGCTGACCTCTCAGCCTCCTGTACTACAGATTCGGCCTGGATACACACCGCCCCTCCCCGACTCCTCTCTCCACGCATCACCTCAATGACTGGCCTCTATCTGCGGAATGAAACGATTTCACCCCTTTGTCTTATCTGTTAGGCTGCATTAGCGGGTCAAAGACAGCATCACCTCTGTTTGTGTTAAGGGGTTTACACAATGCTCTCCGTGGGCCTGGGAGGTCTGTAGGCCTAAGAGACAGAGCACGGATGGCACTATGAAGAACGGTGCATGTCACACGTATGTATTAGATTAAAAAACACAACCATGAAAAATATGTTTCCTTTCATATAATGCATGACATTCTACTTGTTTAGCAGATGCTTTTATCCAAAGCGACGTACAACAGAGAAAGCAGGGTCAGCCGGTCCCAGGAGCGATGGGGAATTAGGGGCCACACTCAGGGACCTGATGGTGCTGTCACTCTGCTGACCCTGGGATTTAAACCGGTGCTCTACTAATCACAGACACAGTGTCCCACCCCGCCGAGCCGCAGACCAGTCCCATTCCTTCCGTCACTCCAAAAAAGGCACAGCATTCAAAATCATGTCAATTAAGCATATAAATGAAGTCCCTGGACATTTGAAAATGTCAGACTTAACCCATATAAGAGTAAAACCATAATGAAGCCAATAATGGAAAAATACACAAACCACAAAAAAGTTTTTATATATATATATGTGTGTGTATGTGTATATATATAACTTAATCTTGTAAGCAAATGACAGATTGAACAAAACATAATGAAATGTAAATAATTATGACTTATTTGTTTGTTTTTCTATTTCTGTCTGCTGCGAAGTATTGGGATTTTATTGCGTTTTTATACAAGTTAACAGACTTGCTGAATGAGATTTTAAAAAGGAGTTTATACACTCAGTGGCCACTTTGTTAGGTACTCCTACACAGTACCAGGTAGGATCGCTTAGTGTCTCCAGAACCATTTCAAGCGCTGCTGAACTGCGCTCCGCTCACCGCTGAAGTACCTGGCACTTAGTGGCTTTTCTGTTAACTTGAGTTGGGCCATTTACGTCTGGACCGTTCTCATTAACTGATCCTATTTGTTCATTGTACCATTCTCCGTAAATTCTACACATAGTAGTGTGTGAAAATCCCACAAGAGTGGCTGTTCCTGAGATTCCAGAACAGTCGCATCTGGTACCAAAAAAACACACTAATCGTAAGGGAATGGATCAGGTATATCAGCTGTTCTAATGCCTAGTCTAAAATACATGAAACTCCTGACCCTGTCTACACGCTGTTTATCGTCAGAGGTAGCCTTGGTGCATTGGTGTTTGCGTCAACGAGCAGGTGTACCTAATGAAGTGGCCTTCCAGTGTTTTTTTAATTAACTAATGTATAGTTGTTTAATTCACTTCATCTAGATGTTTCTATCACTTTATTTTCAACAGCAATACTGCACGTGCGTGAGGGACATGTTAGGAGATGTGTAATAACCCTGAAGTTACTGCCACCATTCATCGCAGGTGATTGCTGGTTGTTCACTGCAGACTCATCACTAGATGACTGTCTGTTGTTCAGTATGTGTTGTTGTGTTACCATGTCAAGAGCAATGCTGTTGAACTGCCTAGTAGTGGCCTTTCACTTTGACAAAACACATTGTTAAATGTCATATTGAATTATAAGCCTCCAGCAGAAATAAATCTTATGCACAATATCAAATTTGAACAATTCCACTTGATCTGTGTGTGAGTGATTCGTTTTTGCGAATCCTGTATACTTTAAGGTTTACACTGAATGGCGTTCTGACACTTGAGATTACAGCAAATTCGGGTTCTAACTTGGAGATATTAGTGACAAATTAATAAGGGCTTAAAAACCTTTACGCAAATTTCTGACTTTTCTCCACAGCTTCAAGTTACATCCCACTGTAAACTGGGCCACTTTTAGCAATGGCGTGGGAGGGAGTTTGAATTTGGTTGGACACAACTTATTTATATAAAGGCAATGGTCTATTTATAGGGAGGATGAATGAAGCCAGATTAAATATTGGTGGGCACACATCCTCTCCCCGATTCCTAAACCCGTGACTTTTAAATTAAATGTAACGTTTTATTGTTTTAACGTTCTGCATTTCCTTGAGCGTTACAGTCGTTGAGCTTAATAAAGAGTTTGCCATTTATTCTACCCTCATAGCAATGCATGTAACGCATTAAACAAATTATTAGTATTGTTCTTGTCGCTGTTGTTTTTGTTATTGACGATGATGACCTCCAGCGATAATCTTTCAGCAACGAAAAACGCAGGCATGTCAATTCGTAAGTTATGGCAATATATTTTTTGCCCAGAAAAACCTAAATCACGTCATCTGGGATTATTTATGTGGAACCTATTTTTCATTTTCTAGGTCTGCTAAGGATCAGTATTATTAGTACAAACATGAAACTACACGTTACCGGCTAAGAGTTTTAATGTAATTATAATATGTAGTAATCATTTCCTAATATAGAAATATTCGAATATATTTTGCGGTGTGAACGCGTGCAATGGCATCATTAAAATGACACCTTTTGCCCTTTGATTATAAAGCATGATAAAAAGACGTTACATTCAGTTTAATTGTTTTTTAGTTTTTATTCTGGCTGGAATTGAAGCCGCCATGATGGTAACGAGGAAGAAAAAGCACTATTTGTTTTTCATAACCCATCACAGCATCGAATATAAAGTCAGAAATTCGACATTTCTTAAAATTTACGTGAATATTAGCTATTACATTGTGCTATTAAAACATCTAGGTATTACTGAGTCTACTGCACGTATGCTTCATAACAAGCCTTTTAAAATCAATTGCTAAGGAACGCACATGCGTGTTATAAAATAACCACGCCAGCACGCGGGAACCGGGTTACAATTTTTGATTTAGTTTTCAGCATTTATCATTAAAAAAAAACACTAGAAAAACTTACCCTACCTGAAATAGTCCATTTTACAGAAGATCTCTTTGTTTTTTATGTAGCAGCTGCTGTGCTGACGCAATGAGGTCCTGCAAACGGAGCACTCCAGGCACCTCACGTGCCAGATTAAGTTATTCACCTGCGACAACAAGGGAGAGGAATCATTTCGGGCGCCTTCTTCCAGGTTTTATATAGACTACTGATACATGTTATTATTATTATTATTATTATTATTATTATTATTGTTGTTGTTGTTGTTGTTGTTGTTGTTGTTGTTGTTACTATTATTATTATTAGTATTTACTTAGAATACAAACGTGCAGCAGCATGCTATGGACTCATCAGTATAGAATAGTATAGTACAGTGTAATGTAGTATACTTTGGTAAAGTCAATGCGCTTTACAAAATGCGTATGTGTTTGTACCCATTTAATTTCTAATATCAGCAAGAACATACGTAGTTTTAAAATATACAACATTATGTGTCAATAATATGCACTGAGCCACTGAGACGACGAATCTGTTCGTTTATGGCGATCACTTCGATTAATATAGCAATAGAAATGCAATGGAAGTTAAGCAGCGCCGGCTGTCAGTTAAGAAATTGCTCATTTATGTTTCTTTCTGGTTTTGCTTATTAAATAGTTTTACAATATTTTGTGCGCAAAATAAATAAATACTGTTGTTAAAGGCATGAAACTTTTGTTGTAAAATATATAACAAAATAGTAAATAAAATCATGTTGTAATATATATAGGGCCTACGAAATACATATAATATACATATTCGCATAGAACATATTTATACACATATTAGAACATGTTCTGCATACACTCGTATTGAATATACAACATTCGAATTCTATATTACTTAATTAATTCATTAATGTTGTTTTAACATTGTAATTGTATTGTTGTTTCTTGATGTTTTATGAAAAAACATATTTTGTACTGTTTATTATGTATTATATACAACATATCCATATACATGTAGCCTACATTTTTTTAAAAGAAACTATCGCCATTTTCCTAAAATTTCTTAAAGCTGGAAAATAATACGGCAAAACTAGACATTTGCACAGCAGTAACAGCTTTCAGCCCCATCTGTTGAATACGGCTGAAATTGGTCGCAGGTAGAATGCTCCAAGACCAATACATACTGTATTATTTTTAACGCTTACATTAATTTGTTGATAAGATTTAATGGGTAGTTTTTCATATGAGCAGAATGATGTAAAAATACTCTTAAATAGTCGTGACAAAAGCATACGCGTTAATTTTATTTTATCTCCAAGTATTTCACTACTGTCCATTTAGAAAAAGAAAATCTAAATATAATAATAATAAAGAAGCAGTAAATTATGTTTACCACAAGCAAACAATTTCCTGTTTTAAAAAAAATAAAAACGTGCGGTTTCTTGCGGGCGCAACTGGGGACTCTCAATTTAACATACATTCTGAAAGTATTAATTAAATCGATGGAAAATTGTAGTTTGCTATGATTGGAAATCGATTAATATTTTACTTACATTTATTTTAGTTTGACTGCTTTAGATCAAAGTAAGTCGGATTTATCCTGACAACTTTTGCGCAATATGTACACATATAGGCTAAGGTTCTGTATTGGATGAATTTAATGACGTGGTTGCTCGATTGATTTAACGATCAATCATTGTCATATTTTAACGTCTAATTACGTGTACCTAGGGGTTATTTTACAAACAAACATAAAGCTACTTCTAGACGAAGTAAGGTCTTTTTGTGGTATGGGCCCGTGATTTCTTTACCTTGAGTAGATATCTGTCGAGGATCTCCAGTCCACAGCTTGCACACACGTTTTTTCCTGTCGACGGTACGGAGGATGAAGACGACGTCGGGGAACATATCGACGGCGTCGACGGAGGAGTCGGCGAAGATCGCGGATCGTCCTTTTCCATATTCGACCTGTGGGATTCTCCGTCTGAGTGAGACTGAACCGGGAAAGACGAATTAGTGTAAAATAATCAGCCTCTATAACACGCAAAATGCGCGCTAGATGTTGTGGCATATGTGCGCAGAAAACACTAAAGGCCCGTGTTATATTATATTACTATATCATAAAATATTATATATATTATTATAGGCCTATTCATTTCTTCAAAAATAAGAATTATAAATTGTATATTCTTGCACCATAAAACGCGTTTTGTATTATACGCAACTAAAAGGACTCTGGGAAAAATAACAATTAACTTATTATTAAATGTAAAATTTCAATGTGGCATTTGACTTTGCTTATCTCTAATTTATCGAAACATTGGGCTTTCTGACAAAAATCAAATCACACAACAGATTCGCAGAACGTTTATTTTACAAAATCAAAACCAAATATAAAACACGCATATGCATAGCCAACGTAACGGTGCATTAGACACGTTAAATCTAACAACAGGATTGCTGAGGAACGCGCAGAATTAAAATTGTTTAATATCTACTCACCATTATCAGTGGTTGCTTGGCTTCCACACAGTGTGAGGATACCGTAGTATTCTGCTTTTCCGGAGAAATCACCTACAAGACAGATTAACGAGCAGTGCGAAGTCAACAGTATGCGTTCTATCCGTAGCACTAAGCCTCCCCGTTATATTTCAGGCTATATAACTCGTCCAACACAATAAATAAGAATTTCCACGGCGTATTTAGAACCTTGCAACAAAAGACCTTTTTAATGAAGCGATTTCAATTTGGATTGATTTTCCCTGCACTTAACCCATGCCTCTTAAAGTAATCGTCTACCCAATGCAATCCAGAGCACTGAAAAAAATAAACTACCTGCAATTAGAAATAGCTTGAAATGTTCAGGATAAGAGGGACCCGGAGTGTCAATTTCAACTGTCAATCAGAAAAGGCATCGGGCCACCCAAAGAATTGCAAATTTGATTTTTAATGGCAGTAATTAAAATCGAATTTTCTAAGCAGAATTGGGATGTGAAGAGGATGGACTGCAAATCACACTATTCATAAAGAATAGTTTGCAGGGATCGCAGCTGATCCTTGCACATAAACGAGTTATGCTTATGGATCCAAGATAAAATATAAAACGCAACACGTACATACGTCCCTCCGGGTGACAGTATCCAAGGTTGCGTTTGTATTTACGTCATGAACCTGTATTATTTATTACCATTTGCAGGCAATTTCAGACATATTAAGCTTTAGAAAACAAAACGTTTTTAAGCTTAAAGCGAACTGGCATTTTGTTTCCGGAGATCGGCTGATACACTATGCAAATCTCTATGCATCCCTTATGATCATTTTAAACATGAAACATCGGACTAAACATATACGTAGTATCTAAAATTGCAACAGCCTTACCTCTTTCGTGGGTATTCCTTTGGATAGAAATTGATTTCCCTCTGGAAGAGGGGCCAAAACTTCATTTTTCCAATACATGAAAAAAACACCCCCAAATGATGCCAGTCTACAAACGACTACAGGTAGAAGCCCAGGTCTCTTCGAGTATCGAGCGCTGAGAAGTTATGATTTAACTCTTAATTGCAAAGATATGCCGTAGTTGTATCCTTCGTGTCATAGTTCTTCGGACAGCTCGGGGTAGCAGAGGAGCCCGGAGTGTGTTTTTCCTCTCATGAAAGCGTGGCCGTAGCTTCCAGAGCAGGGCTAACCAAAGCATAAACTCTGATGGGATGGACAGCAGGCGGCCAAGTAGGGCTTGTTTTTCAGAGCGCCTTATTTAGAACAGTTTGTGAAATTCTTCCTTCCACTTTTCCCCTTTTGGAATGGGATTGCTGACTACAGGAAATAGATGAAGTCGAGGGACTGGCAGGTCTGCTCTCAATCTCCCGGAGAGCGCGAGACAGCCAGTGCAGAGCACCTTCTCTCTACGTCTGAAGTGAAAGTTTACTTGCGCTCCCCTCCAAGGGTGGGGGAGGGTATATTCTGACATAGGTGAGGAGGGTAGGGTTTGTGAGTATAGAGTCACGAAAATGAATTTCATCTTTCTGAAATTCGTTATAGATAACTTTTATTTACGCTTCATGTTGTTTCTCTGTAGCAATCTAACACCCCTTTATGTATTCTCAACGTGTCTGAATGTATTGACACAAACCGTTGACACATTTTTGTGCCTTCCGTAGGGTAACAACGACAACGTATAGATATTATCCTTCATTTAATTCCACTTAAGTCTTTTATGCAACTTTTAGTAATATCTTATAGTATCAGGCAAAGATCGTGAAAATGAGGCATAGCTTAAGATATAGACACTTCTGTTAAACTCAGGACATAAGGAATTAAATTGAACCTGGTTATGACTCAATGAATAAAATGCATAAGTAATATTAATATAGATTCAGCACCAAAAGAAATATCTAGGGTATAGGAAATAATGGGGGTTTAGACGAGTCCCATCAGTATTAATCAAATTGAGAAATACAGATTAGTGAAGCAAACTAAAAGTACAAGTTGAAATTGTTATTGTTGCATACAACAATGAGCGAATATCTGTTAGAATTTTAGGTGGTGGGTTTACCAGCCGACAATTATTTTGAGACAACTGGCCGCTGCCGCAGCAAAGTACCAAGTATCTCCGCCAAGAGCTGCTGTCATCCCTGGAGTCTGGTACGACTTATAGCATCAGAGCGCTGACTACCAGACTCAACAACAGTGTCTTCCCCCGGAGCCGTCCACATCATCGATAGCTAAATCTGGACTACTGAAGCGTTACTTGTACATGCACCTTATGTGAAGTGTACTCATTTAGTCTAACTTGCTATTTAACTGCACTATTGCACGTCTATTTATTTACTACTATGCTTTTTACTGTCTACTATGTTATTTACTTTTGACTGTATTGGTCAAATGTAACTGTTTTTTGGTTGAGCGAATAAGCAATCCAGTGCACTTGTTGCAGATGGCCAGTGGAACATCTTGAATCATAAAAATAAAGCTGTTTTACTTCTTTATAATCTGTATTGAGATCGGGGATTGACGTAATAAAACATTGGTTGTTGTGACTATTGAATAATTATCAATATAAAATGGTACCATTAATAAGCAGCTATCTTTGTTTTAATTACTAATATGCTGTCATCGTTGTAAAGAAGTTAACCTCTCAGTTAACTGACACAGTACATGTTAACATGCACATTTTATAACAAAACCATACCGTTCAAAAAGCTTACACCTAGAACACATTAATGCTGAGTTACATTTAGCTATTTTTCATGTATTAAATCTTGATGCAGCGCTTATTTTTTAAGATTTAATAAATAACGTATCAACCGGCAGGTTGCAACGCAGCACAGACATGACAAACAAAAGGTGGGACTAACGCAAATATCTGCGCGCATGATGACGCGCACAAAACAGCTTTTCATTAATATGCCATAGTAATTTATGTATCATAAATTCTAAATATTGCATTATTTAGGTTGCACTGATAACTGCTTACATCTTAAGTATTCAGAATTAGAAATCGGGCCTATATTATAATACACGGGAATAAATTAAATTGAGTTAATTTTAATCCGTAAAAAGATTTTTTTAAAAGGTTCCAACTTCACGAGCAGTTAC
This sequence comes from Mormyrus iriodes, assembly GCA_011763525.2. NCBI lineage: Eukaryota > Metazoa > Chordata > Actinopteri > Osteoglossiformes > Mormyridae > Mormyrus > Mormyrus iriodes. The sequence continues at coordinate 16,616,190 of JAAGVU020000113.1, read as the reverse complement.
GCAGGCTAATCTGGCCTATAAATTGTTGAAATCATCTGTAAAAATTTAATCGGTAACTTCATAGTTTGATTAAGCATTACGATTTTTACTTTCAAAAGGAATGGATTCAGCGACCGCTTCTTTTTTTAACATTTGTCAACATAGCACGATTCAGTCTTTATTTGATGGACGTCAGGTAAGTCGCATGCATACAAAAGGCGGCCTCGTTTTAAATGATCGTTTGTTTTACCGAACGAGCACTAACTAAATGCACAGCTAATACTGACACGCTGCCCACTAGCTTGTCAGGTGTAATAGGTGTCATTGACTTCCGCAAACAGTAGATGCTGATCTACCTTTGAGGTGGGAAATTTAATTTATGGGGATGGCATTAAAAATTGTTACGTTTTATTTAAAACACAGTCTAGGCTTGGCTATTCAAAAGCCTATGTATTCTAAAAAGTCCCATCAGCAGCCTATAGGATAAAATACAGGAAAATTTCTAATAAATAGAATTAGTAGGCTAATGTATCGATTTTGGGAAGCTTAAGTCAAATAGAATGGAATAAGATAATTTCAATGAAAATCTGTCTCGATCACAAATCGGTTTAACTTTTCTTGGGTAGCTTTTGAAGAAACGACAGTAGAACGTTGTTATAACTTGACTGAAGGATTTGTTTTGGAAAGTGTAGCATTAATGAAATTGACGTATTAGGTTACATGAAACATGCGAAGCTCGAACGATGGTACAGCTTTTCGAAGTCTCAACATTAAAAGTTACACTAGGTAAAGTAAAACCACACAATACATTATAATTTTACAAAAATGTGAAATACTGCAAAAAAATGCAACGCAGTCCTATCTTGGAGTCATTATTTTTTAAATACTGCATTCCCTATTTGCACTTCTTCTGGAAAACCCGCAGGCCCTTACTGAATTAGAAGAAAAAAAACATGTATCAAATAGTAGTGTTAAGGTCTGTCAGAACCCAAGAAGCTGTTGTCATTCGAGGTTGTGAAGGCAAACAAAACCGGGTCACTAGCTTGTGCCAGCACCTTCAACATAGTGTTCGTGGTAACATCTAGATAAAAACGCTCGGGTGTGATCGCCCATAACTAAACAGCAGGGCCGAAACCCATTTTGACCGGACCTTTGCTACATCTACCGACCATTGGCGTCAAAACTGATTGTGACCGTGTCAGACATCAAGTTGTGTCACGTTATCTCTAATCAAGCATCTTTCGTATATGAATATAAAGGACAGGAACATTAAAAGCCTCCAGTATTATTATGAAATATGGTGACATGATAATTGAATAATACTTTATATTCTACTGTCATATCCTCTCTTGGGTTCCCAATCGTTACTAAACGTCTTCATCTTATCCTTGTTTCTGACTATCAATAAACCGCCGAAATATTAAAATTACTAGTAATTTCCGATGACTGTATCAGGCATTTATAAATTCATCACACATGAATGAATCTGTACTCTCCATAACTATAATTACAATAAGATAAAGGCATTCGAATAATTACGAATTGCTGTATTCGCGACATGTTTAAGATAACATATATTTTTGGTCTTCAGTAGACGTATAGGCCTACTGCTGTTATTAAATCAATGTGAATTCGAAATGTCTCAACTATAGGCAATATAATGTCCACTTGTGGCATTAAAACTTTAATGCGTTTTACACAGATATGTGATTGTCATATAAATTAAAAATAAAATTGGCCCTTTTTTTTTGTCTTGAGAAGCACGATACTCCGCTCAGCTAGCCCTACAACAGTGCTAATATCAAAGGATTAATATGTCTCTATGAACTTTAAAAGAACCTGTTATCAGTTTAAAAAGACACCTTATACATATTTTCTATTTACAGGCTTACCCATATAATGTATTCAGAAATACAAATGAATGCACGTAAATATATGTATCACTCTAGGTGATGACCGATATCTTGATAAAGAACTACAGGTACTTAAATTGTTTTAATTATTTTACACCCATCAGCTAATTTTCCGCGAAAAAAACGCACGTACATCAAAGCACAAACATTCGGTCAGATCCGTAATAGGGTGTTTACATAACAAATGCGTCCTATTCATTCATAAATATCCCACGCTAATTTGCACATTAACTGGCCGTGAGGTGAACGAGGGTCAGTAAATTCAAATATTTAAGCAATTTAGCTAATAACTGGAGTTATCAGTTTTGTTAATGACGGAAATTAGAAAGCAGCACAAAACATTCAAAGGCGCATAATTATTTTAAGTATAAAGTCAAAATTAACATCTGAATGCTGTGGGTATTTAGATTATTTCATTTACTTCTAGATGAAAATGGGGTACTAAGCAATTGGACAGTTCCCTGTATTGATAAACACTAGTAAATGTTAAAAATTACAGTGTTCTTGCAATTCATCTATAGCCCGTTTAATCTCACATTATAAAAATTTCGCTAATAACACCGTTAAATGCAATTTCTTACTCACGGTCGCTCCATAAATAGTGCAAGTCAAACCGTAGCATTAAAACTAACGTGTACTGTGGGACTTAGACGCTGTATTTTAAAGTGGTGTCGGCTCTCGGCTCTATTAATATATGACTATGAATATTAGAAACTCAGGACAGGAGAACACTTTGGTTACTATTTTTATTTGGCCAACACGTCACATTGCAGTACGACATGGACAAGTTAATTGCCAGTAATGAGTTAATTGCCATTAATGAAATAATCCATATTGTTACGTAATGGCGTAGGAGATAGGGGGTAGGGGTGGAAGGTCTATTTATGGGGGGGGAGGAAGCTAATTTAAATCCTGGGGGTACACGTGCCCCCCAACCAACGGTTCCTACTCCCCTGTTTGTAGGTGGCCCAAATATCTCAAGGTTTCTGTTATCGGGAGACTTTTTATCAGAACTCCAACCAAAATTCTATAATCTACAATTAAATGACACTTGTTACCAATGATGCGAGCTATTTTCGATTAAACTTCAACAAAAGATGCAACACAGTGACACTCCTGCGCCTGTTTTATAGCTGCGGTCGCAGTTGCGATCCGGAAGCGGAGGACAGCGGCCCTGCGCCTCCGCGATTCGCGCGCCACCGAATCTGACGGCGAGTCATTACGCTCAAAGTGGGAGGCTCTGAAAAGTGCTTTAGGGGTAGTTTTTAGTGGGTAGTTTTTAGGCTGGCCTAACTCACATAAAGAACGGGGATTATTAACGAAAACTGGGAAAAAAATAATGCCTCACTGCTTGAGAGAAAAAGATTCGTATAGGGAAATTTAACCCCTGTGTTATTTTTGGGGTCGAAGTGACCCCAGTCCATTTTCAAAATGAGGTTCAATTCTATATATTCTGGAATTTAGAACGGAAGAAGTAAAATACACAAGGATTAATATAGTAGACAACAGCAAACGAGAGCAGTCACATGAAGTTACACTATAACTGTCACGTGCACTGATAAGCAAGTTAGACAATGGATTAATACCATTGTGAGAGACCTTGTAAACTTTATATGATGCTGCTAAATTTCAGATCCAACAAAGGTTGCAGCATATAATACAGACAGGCAGGCAGACAGTTGTCATCACGGAGCAGTATGAGATAATTCGGTTCCAGAGCAGGACGAGCATATGGATAGATGGGTTATGTGATAACATGAGCAACCGCCAAGAAAAAGCCTTCAGCTAATTAATTAATGAATATGGTGAAAGAAGGAAAAAGATTAAAGGAAGAATTAATTACTTATGTTTCATTACTCACTTGGCTGTTGTTTTGTTTTTGCACAATCTAGCAGTAATTGCAGTTAATGGACTTGAATTGTGAACTGTAGGAAAATTAGTTCTAATGAAGTTTGGATCTGAACACATACATCCTTAGGCCAGATGATTAATTTCCATTGCCTGGCACCATGCATTCAATGCAGCACAATCTGAAATAATCAAAAACACTTCCCCCCCATCTTTTCTAAGACAACTATATGAATTTCCACCCCGTAAAGGAGGGAAATGAGGAAAAATGTAATGTGAAATCCAGCAGTGTCCAGGTCTCTTCAAATAAACTCTCCAAAGGGCACAAAGCACACCATCGTATATTAAGAATATGTATTTTTCCCCATTTCAGGTACGTCTTCAAAGTGTAAGTTGATGTATACCTTATGCAGAATACCAGTACATTGCCAGAAGATGATAAACATGCACTTAGTAACATATTAATTCGGCAGATCTTTATAATTACTCCAACATCAAATTAAAATTAAATTTTTAGAAAAAAATTAGATAACTTTGGGGCTCCAGAAACCATGAATAAATTAGTGGTTTGTAAAAGCTCAGCATTGTGTCGGCAATCAACAGTGTCCCTTCACCTGCCCAGGCTCTATGCATGATGCCTGCATGTTCCCACACAGCCCAACAATCTAGGGGCAAGTCTCTCTATTACCCAGAGTCCCAGATGAACTAGCACACCATCGGGGCCTTTGGTCCCTTTCCTTCCTGGGACAGAATCCAGGTTCAGTGTGAACCTAACCTGGATGAGCATTTACAGCATTCATTTAGCAGATGCATTTATCTAAAGTGACAAATATTTTGACTGTCCCTGGAGCAACTGGGGAATTAGAGCTTTGCTCAAGGGCCCAACAGGCGTCACCACTCAGCCGACATAGCAAAATTATAAGCTTAATGCTTCGCTAAATTAAAAAAAAAAAAGCAAAAAAACAAATCCATCATGTAAAGTACACTAGCAACATGCTAGTAAAACGAAGACAAATCTTTTGTTTGAAAAAAACGAATACAAAAAAAATCACTGCATAGTGAAAGATTTTACCGTGCTCACCCTAACACACCCACAAACCTACAAACCCCTGCAAATCAACACAGCATTCTTTTCACATCTGAAACACATGACACATGATTCTCTCAAAGGAAAAAAAAAGGACATGAGATTCATTTATTTCAGCAATATGATTTGCATGTTTACAACAATTCGATCTATTTTTCCATTACCAAACTGAAAAAAATCTGCTATCTCATTAGAACCAAATGAACACAGCATGGTCAAAAATATCTATTATCCATGATGTGCTGCTCTCATCTTGAACTCTGGTCCTATTTTATTATTATTATTATTATTTTTTTTTAAAAAAAACAACATTACTCATATGAACAGGTTTGAAAATGTTCTTGTTTTAGTAGAATACTACAGTGGGGAAGTAGACAGTGTATTTACCACAAAACAGACAAACATAACCACATGGCAAACAGCCCCCGAAGGCAATAGGCCTAGCCATTGCAAACTCAGTGTATAATATCGTCAATACTTTTATTAAACAAAATGAAAACAAATGCTGGTGATAATTGCAGAGACAAATGTTTGTCAAACCCGGTGGTGCTCTCTTCTAATCGTACTTGGGGGGAAAAAAAATGGTACATATACATTCAAAAGAATTAAATGTTTAGTTTCAGCTAATGACTAATGAATCCAAAGTCTTCCAGTTGGTCTTACAATCCAAACAAAAAGAACATCACTATTTCCATATTAAAGCTATTACAAAATGTGAACAGATGAGCACAGGAAGATACAGCTAAATTACATTAAGCGCTCGAGGACCTCCTATTTTAATGTCAGGGAAAACAAAAACAGACACACAATAAACATTTGCATACAACTCCAATTTCTAGGGTTCGAAGGTCAAAAAAAATATCGAGAAGGCCACAGTAAACCTGGAATTGTAAGGTTTATTCATTAAAAACTCTCTGTAGCCAGTGGTAAAAATTCTTTAAAAACAAAATAGGCCAAAAATTTTGAGAAAGATGTTTCGACAAAACAGTAGCATCCCGTGTTGCCTGCATCCTAGCCAAAAAACCTCAGTATAACAGTCACAAAGCAACGCGGCTGGCTAACTGACGTCCAGCCTATCGGTAGCTAGATCGCCACGTGTCCAGCCTAAATTTAACGATTCATAATGCTGCAGAGAACAGAGAATCTGATTGTAGCACTTTGTGACAGTCCCAAGGCTACTACAGAGGGGTACGCTTCCCGCGCGTACTCCGAGTACAGACGTCTGGGTCATCGGCGGTATTTGCGATGATGTTTGCCGTAGGGCGCTGGACGCTTTTTCTCCGGAGGCTTGTTGTAAAGGTACATGGAGGGGCCCGAGTACTGCTCATCCGGGTTCTCCTCCATCATCTGCAGCTTTGCCTCGATGGCTCGGATTTTCGCATTCAGGCTTTCAAGGCCAGCGGGAAAAATGGAAGGAAAGGGGGAGGAAGGAAAAAAGGGGAGGGGGGGAAAAAAAAAGAGGGTCAAATTACAGGGAAAGAACCTACTACGTCCACCCAAAAAGTCACTCACTTTCAGTGACTCAGAGTGGCTGCGATTGATGGTTTGGGGGGATAAAAGCGAACTCTTAAAAAACGTGCTGTCACACTCATACCAGTTTTTCACCCATGTCAAACACACCTCCCGATTCAAAACTAGATCTGAACTATTTACTTAAAAACATCAATATGTAATATTTATATACTCTAAGGTAACAGGAAGACATCTGAAATCAAAATAATGGGCAGACAAAACTCTGTGTTGCTCCCAAGTTTATTTAATCAAGGGCAATCAATGGCCTTAGGCATCATACATAAATGGCTTCCTAAACAAGGTCTCAAAATAAGGGTCTTCTATACTACAGATTGTATAACCTTCACATTCATGGAATTATGGCTCCGATAGATTCCTTCAGCAAACTTTGAGAAGAATGGTCACTCAGGATTTGTGCTGAAACTGGCTTCTCGTATCACCCTTGTACGGAGGTTTCTCAGCTTATAATGCTCTTTCTTCACCATTCAAAAGACAGCCACTGCATCAAGCAGGCAAACTGAACAGAAAAACTGAACATCCGATGTCAAGACGTCAACCATCCTGCTTCCTGTATGGCTTTGTTGAGCCTTAGCAAGGGCTTTCCGACACAATTCAACACAAACCTGACAGATTACCAGAACTGCTAAAGAGCTAGCACTATGCCAGTGACCTAATGGCTCTATCAGGGGCTATCGGCTGCCTATTCCATGTGCATTAGAGCAATGGCCTTCTGTTTTAGGCAGTGTCTGTGTGTGCCTTCACCGGTGAAGGCTGGCACAGGGGCAGTGGGGGTGTACAGTACGAACCTCAGGGAGGTGGGCACCTCCTCTGCACTGGACGAGGGTTCAAGGCTCGCTGGCAAGGTCTTGTCACCTCTATATTGGTCAAACCTCTGGTTGGGGGGAAAAAAAAAAAATCACGTCAAAATAGAACAGTTGTAAATACACACATTGGTAATTATTTCAGTGTATAACTGAGCAAGTGTCACAAAGATATGAAGTGAAATTCTCTTACTGGTGACAACACTGAAACTTACTATTAAAAGTAACAGGTAATGAGTTTATCCCTTCCAGTTTATTCTACAATTAGACCAGCTATTTAAATATCCAAAAGGTTTCCTAGCCCAGAAGCGCTCAGTACGTTTACATGACATTAGGAAAAAAATCAAATTATTGTGTAAGTACGAACTAAAATCGGACTTTTAAAATACACGTATACATGTTAGCCCGACTAAAATCACTGAAATCAATTTTCTCCAAGTCGGACTAACACACCTAGATAATACGATTGGGAGTCGATTTACTCCTACATGTATACATTCAATCGGACACAAACTGGCCTAGGCGCTTTGCGCATGCTCTACTGTCCCTGCCCTGGGCTTTGACCCAGAAGTAACAGAATAAAATTCGATTTCGCTCGGAATACAACTTCAGGTAGCCCATTGGGCAGGGCAGAGTTATATTTTGGTAGCCCAATGAGAAATTATTAATAGCTCTGGGACGTCGGGATACCGACTTTGCAAGCCCTATAAACTGTCACAATTAAATTAAAACAATTTAATGGCCTTTGAGCTATAACCATAGCTCAACTCAACTGTGCATATAAACTTACTGACTGTTACAAGATTAAAAGACACACTCATCCTGAGCCTGTTAACTAGAGATTGTTGCAATCGTTTTCAGAGGCATGGTACGAACCATCCCTTGATGTTTAAAGTCCTGCGGTGAATCACTAGACCATGTGTTATCGCATGCTATTGGCCCTGCCTAGTCCTGTCACACACAGAGGCAAATAGAATACAAAGAAACAGAATACAAAGAAACTCACACGCATATTCGGCACACAGGTGCGCAAATGGGTAAAAATTCTGTCTCTTTATGACATGCAGCACAGAGGTGGTCAATCACACACTAGGAGAACGTTTACATTATAAACACAGACAGACTAGACAGCACATCGTAACACGAGACTGACACAGATGCTGCTTATTGGTAAAACACTGACAGTTATAAACAGCTTGCCCCTTGGAGGGGACAGCGAGAATCTTATGCCTGCTGTTGTCAACAAGTCTGTATGGTCAACCTTGACCCAAACCTCTTGTCCCATTCCCCCAGGGTCGTGGAGCTCAGGACAACTCCGTACAGGATTTCCTCACTCTACACAGCGGCCTATTCTTAGAGCCCAGTTAACTACCATCCAGCTGTTCTCACTGTAATCACACTGAGTTTTGTGGGTGAAACACTCAACACAAGCCCAAGTGTTTTTGGCTAGCAGTGGGAGATTGTACGCATTGTGCTAACCGCACCGTGGAAGCCTGAAGCATAAGCCGACTCGTCATTTAATCATGTAAAACATATACATGAAAAACACTTCTATAAGCCTTATAAAAACAGGTTTGAAAGCACCGAAGATTTGTCATCATGTGACTGCTCCTAGCAAGCACATTGGTTGTTCGCCCCCAGCAGTGTGAGAAACATGTAGCCAATGGGGCCCAAGCTGCCAAAACGTCGTTAACTAGGCAGTAGGGGCTTCAGAGAGCTGTGTCCTTGTGAGATGTTGCGCACTGAGAGTTCGGCAGCCCACAGTGAGAACCCTGTGGGATATTTACCTTTACCTGTGCATGTGCCCAGCGTACTACCAGTTTCTTGGACAGGGCCAGCTTTCCGTTGAGGCACTGGATGGCCCGCTCAGCCTCCTTGAAGACAGGCGTTGTCAAAATTGTCATCATTGCAGTGACAAAGAAAGAAATGGCTTTGCTCCATTAGCATCAACACAAAGAAAGTCAAGAGAAATTCATGCTGGATTGAGAAAAATACCCTGATAGAAAACAGCTTCTAAGGAAAGCTGGGGGTGCAGGAGGTTAAGACAGTGAGCACTGTTGCACCATTTCCAAATTCATAAAAAAAAATAAATAAACAGAGAAAGCCGGCGTGTTTAATGAATTTTTACAGATGAAACAAACGTTCGGCAGGTTAAATTCAGATGGCAGCATTTTCCCCATTTAATGAGGTACTATGTGAGTCTCTCGGCTTATTGCGTAACACCTCTCCAGCAATAGAGCGTCTCACTACATCACACTGAGCTGTGATTCAGGGCAACAAATGCCTGATGACAGATCGGTTTTTTTTCCAACTGCCTGAATGGCTGACATTCTCCAGCGAGAACAAGGCCGCACGACACGTCGCGTTAATTTCATGCTGCGAACGCTCGTCGACTCCTTGCCAAATATTTCAAAAGAGCCAGAGATTCTGAATAACGTCAATAGCCGCATTTTTAAAGACGGTTTCCTCATGCAATACAAGTGTGTGTGTGTGGTGGTGGTGGTGGGGGGGTATTCATTCCAAAGAATCACGCATCACTTCCTGTCAAAGGTAACAGATGCAGGCTTGCCTCTTTAGTCTGGAAGTTGACAAAGCAATATCCCCTGGGCTGACCCTCCAGGGGTCCAGATTTATGAAACAGGAAGTCAAACTGCTTCACCTTCCCAAACTTCTCCAGAAGCTTCACAAGATGGTACCTGCAGGCAAAAATACAGCTTGTAACAGATGTCCCAGTTAAGCTAACTGACACGATGTTGACCTTTTAATAGTGGACAGTGACTTGCAAATCAAAGCCAGTACAGTCAGTCACGTTGAGTCATTAAATAATAAGGGGCAGGATTCAACACATACTGAATGGTGCCTCAGGTACAATGACATGTCTTTACACCTTCCAGCAGTGATAAATCTTTCAACAAAACAATACAGAGGATACAGGAGGAAGACAATGAGAAAATAAAGTAGAGGAAGTCTGAATTCCCACAAGAGCACAAATATTTAAAAAATTAAAAAAAAAAACTGTACAGCTACTGTGGACTGTGGCAGCATTGCACCGGCCCACCAGAGACCAGCCAATAGGAAGCAGGAAGGATGAGTCCTCCTATCGTCCTTTTACAAACGTATCTGAGTACTACAGATGGGCTAATATTAGTACTGCATGTGTCAATTCAATGAATAGTTGAATACGTATGATAATGACTTAGCAACATGCTAAAATGACTGGCATGACATACGATTTGAGATTCTACCTACTGCGTATTTTATATTAAAAAAAAACAAAAAAAAACATGAAGATGTAACTGACTAAGTTGAAAAAAAATCTAAATTGTCTCGCAGGAGTCGATAAAAAAAAAGAATTCAAAGTTTCCTGCTAATGTGACATTTGTATGTTCGGTATTGATTCCTATATTTCAACAATTCCCTAGATACGGTTACAAAAAGTGTTTAGTAAAGACATTTTTAGGGGAAAAAAAATAAAATCTTAGTCCGGTGGGGTGTAGTTAAGAATGCTAAACCACCAATCTCCATTTTACAATTTTTTCCAATTTGTTTCAATTAACAAAAAAATAATCAATGACCCTACTAATTTTCATGCAACTTCGATACAACATAACAAACACAACTATTATGCAAAACAAAAGAATTAACACGTATTGGCTAATGCAATGTGTATTTGCATAATAATTAAAATACGCTGCTTAAAATGTAATGTGCCCTATGGTGACATCCAGGAGAATCTCCCATTACTTCATTTTGCCTGCAACACAACTTCATCTAACGCTAACTTTCCCTGCTGGGACCATGTCACATAGACTAATTGCCTATGGCACCCAGAAGAGCTGAGAAACTGAAACCGTGCACATAACTGGGTGGCAAGGGTTAGGGACAGAAACACAGGTGTGCTGTGCCAGCTTAAGACAGGGGATTAAAAACAGCAAAACATGCTAAACGATTCCAGAACCACAGTTAGAATGATCTTTCGTAAATAAGGAGAATTACAATCAAGAACATTTTTTGATATAGTGAAAACCCTCCCCTTGACAACCGCTACCGATTGTTAGAGAGATTCTGCTTAATTAAATATGTTTAAAGGGACACTCCACCCAAATAAATTAAAAAAATAAATTACATTCCAAATATATGAAAAATTTTGAATATTTTTATATTATTTGCACTATATTTTATAACTGTGCGTCTTATATATTTATAACAGTAAATGGCTGATCATCAAGTGTGGTGAACGTAATTTTCTGGAAGTTAGCATTAACGACGCATCGTACTGTGTTAGATCAAACTAACATCCAAAGTAGGACCGTTTCCCAAAACCATCGTACTTTGTTAGTACCACATTAGTTCGAACCACTGCAGTTCAAAAACTAATAGTTCCGGAGGTGATTGGCCTAACTCTCATGACGGGTCGCGTGCAAGAACTCACAAACGTTGTAATTTTATTTCAAAATATGACAGTTGTGCCGATATTACGTTATTCTCTGTAATTTATCGTGTCAGTCACGTAACAGCAATAATAACATTAAACTTTTTTAATTGCAATAGTGTCATAATAATGATATTTGTAAAGGAAAAAATTCAATTCGTATTAGCTATTAGGCTACAATGCATTTAGTGAATTCGGCTCACTCTGAAATTACGTTTATTTTGTTTTAATAACTACATTAACAATTAGAAATTCCGGATCCGTCACTGTTCGTACAGCCTGTTAGGGTCTCAGTGGAATTGCCAGGGTTGCCTCACTTGTGACAGTAGCAGGCTGACGTTGCAAGGTTTCACTCTTCATAGTACATTGTACACAATGGGCTTAGGCTACTGTGCAATGATGGGCTAAGCCTGCAATATAATCGTTAAATTAGGCCTAATATTCAAATTTCTTCAAATAATGTTACATTATAAAAATTCTAATTCCTTTTTAAAAGGAATTTCCCAGTCCTACTGTATACCTATAATTGATGGTATGACAATAAAGCTCAGTTGACTTGAAATGCTTAATGAACCAATATATAAGCAGACAAACACTAACCATAAAGCCTAGAATACATATTGACTTTCCTTAGCCAATAAAAATCAATGAAAGCCACTCACTGCTCCTAATAACTCAGTAAATAAGTTAGTGAACTTGTTTTCTTTCCTGAGACAATTTAGCTTGCCCGAGAATAGCCTTGTGTAACTCGTACAAAAAAATGTTAGGATAGTTTCATTGTTTTGGCCACGGTTATTTTTAATCCTGGAAAGGTATGAATGGGAGAAGTGCAGTCCTGGGTAATGTACAGCGTCTTCCCCTTGCCTCCCTGGAGTTCTTTACGAGGAGTGTTCCTCACTTTCCCAGGCTCCACCCCTCCAGGCTGCAATGGACGGGGGAAAGACTTTTCCTGTAACAGTGCAGATTGAGGAATTGATAGTACCCTGGTACAGAGACCACTTCTGGCTCTAAAACAGACCCTAGTGGGATTCTCAGGGGGGTCATTAATCCAGCCGAAAATATAAATAAACAAACCTGGAGGAAAGCCGAGTAGCGATTCTCCACAATGCAGGTCCAAGCCAACTAGGAGACCTGCCAGCAGTTTCGATAACACAACCTTGCTTAACCTCCCCCCTGCTGCACCATGTGGCACTGATTCCTCCCTACAAACATCAGTAGCTTACTGGGGACCTCAGAGGTGGACAGTTCAGTACAAAAAGCAAAAATCCAGACCAAGATTTTGTTTCAACCAACCAGGTGATTACAGAGAGGCTCAGTCAAAGAGTACTCAGCTGGGTGGTTGAAACTAGTGTTGTCAAAAGTATCGAAGATATTTAAAGTATCGATTCTACCATGTGTAAAATGGTTTCAATAATAATCTTTCATGATATCGATTCTATTGGCTGCACTTCTGGCGACTGAGGCTCGTAGGTTCCCAGTGCACATGCCTAGACCTGAGTGCAGTCTCACACGCGGCGTTACTGAAGATGCGATAGAACTTTCACCACTGCGCTTAATCAATAGAGAATGCAGCATAAGTGGCATCAGGAAATACTTCGTGCCACATGAAGGCAGGACACCATGGGACACATGCAAGCCTGTATTCAAGTTGTGCCATCGCACAATAATGACAAAGGAGGCAACCACCATGAATTTAGCTAAACATTTAAAAGGACCGTCACGTGACACAATGCAAAGAGTTTTGAGAGATAGCTATCTTATTTCTGAATTAATGAAATATTCATCTGTAAGAGCCTGTTGCGGTAGAAGTAGAGATGTGACATGCATTTTTTTCTAAGGGTTAAAATATTTTTGTAATCTGTTAAACATTGTTTTTGCGACCGGCTCCATACGATCTCATCTTGATACGTAGTGATCATTTGGATTCAAATGTTTAGTCGTGCAGTTGTAATGTATAACTGTTCTATTATACAATGTAATAATATAAAGTAAAATCTAATTTTTAATAGTGTTTAATTTACTACTCGTGAATATCTCTGAATGTGATTACAGCTTGATTACAATGACTACTGGCTACTACTTTACTGAATATTATTCTGTCTTGGCTGACAATGCAAAGGTATTTTAAGATGCCATGAGATGAGTTTACAAAAGCTTGTAAAGTTTTCTCTGCAAACAAAACTGCAACTGAAATAAATTTTTATTGAGTTACATTACATACTGTGTTGAGTAACGAATATGGTATCGAATTTCAATACTTTTCTTAGTATCATATTGAAGTTTGAAATTTTGGTATCGTGAGAACACTAGGTGAAACAAATCTTGGTCTGGATTTTTACTTTCTGGATCTGAATGATCTACCTGTAGGGGACACAAACTACCCCCCCCCCCCCTTTAAAGACTTCCAAAGGAAACGCTCATGCTCTGGCCTTTTTTTAGTCATCATAAAATCTTTCAGGACTGCATATATACATAGATGTATAACAGAAAAAAAATTATCTCTAGGTTTCCAAAAACACTCACATAAATACAGCAAACATAATTGTTAAGCCTCAATTGAATGGGTTTGACAGATATAAATAGGAGCTTATAGGTCAAACAGAAAACTCAAACAGCATCTACACAAAATTACAAAAAAGAAGCAGGAATCTGTACGACATGCAAATATTCAGTATTATGAATTTTGTCTCCGTTGAGTCGAGGCGAGTCTTTCACCAGTTAATACTGGGGCCAGGTGCCACTAGTTTGAATAACAGTGGAAGAGTCAGTAATACTGAGAGCAACGCAACACTCAAACTGCAAGGGAATGCAGGCATCCCAAAGCACTGAGCAGTGACAGGGCCAAGCCTTTGGAGCACAAGCACAGCACGAGGATGTGGCAAATGCAACTGTCAGAAGCTGTAAACCAGGGCAATAACACAGACTGCCCAGGCTCTCCCTAAGCCCCTCCCCTTTCAGGGTCCACCTCATCTTTCAAACCCCAGTGTGAAAACACCAGGCTCATATCTACAAATGCAAAGCACCCACAATATACATGAAACCCTCCACCAAGCATAAACAGGCTTCAAATGAAATGGCCCATGTACAGCTGGTGGGGGGTGGGGTAGGGATTAATTAATGCAGTTTTCAAAAAGTGGCCTGACTAGTAATCTGCACAGCTTTTCCTGTTGTAATACACTCCACAAAACGTTTTATCAATCACTAAAAGACCAGTTTTTTCCTTTTCCTTCATCACCATCCATTTTTCAAATCAAGAATCAAAACAAGCTTCAATACAGAAATTAGGCAAACATTTTACTTCAGATTTCAGCACTGCCTTCAATTACAGTCTTTTTTTAGTCCCCAAAACGTTGTAGTTTGGTACTAAATGCACATGCAGATGAATAATAACCTTCTGAACCACAGGCTGCACAGCTGCACGTTGCCTTCAGTGAGATCCGCAGTGGGCAGACTACAACAAACACTCCCTCCATGTGGACCAATTAATCTTACCAATCAGCAGCCTGTGGGCTTAGCTGTTGTTTTCATTTTACCAGATTATAAGGAAACAGAGGAGCTGAGTAAGGAACTCTGTAGTACTGGCCCAAACTAGACTTACTTCTCCCAGGAATCGACAAAAGGAAAGAATTCAAAGTTTCCCCAGTGATGACACTTACAGGCTGACATGCTAAACATACCAGGTAAGTAAAGAATGGACAGTGGTGCCATGCCTAACTGCCTTTCTATCAGCCTCTTCTGCCACATTCCCAAACCCAAAGAGGACTCAGCTAATCAATCATCCTGGCAGTGCCTCACGACAACAAAGCAGCACGTAAGAAAGGGAATGGAATTCCGTCCTCACTCTGTGATTTTAGGGTCGATGTTGCCAATCCACAGGCGATGTCCCTCTTGTGACGAGCTCTCCGACAGTATGGAGGCATTCTCCAGCGTCTCCACTGTTGACTGCATGGGCTTCTGCAGTGAGACAGAACCAAACACTAATTTGTGTGCTGTAACAGCAAACATAGTGCTAAACCAGAGGGATAATGCATAGACTGACCTGACCCCCCCCAGTCTTCACTTAATGGGTTGACCGGCACTGACTGACCAAATCATGGCTGAGTTAATGATGTTTGGTTTAGCTGCTCTTTCACAGTTCAATAAAATGAATAGTTTTCAAACTGCAAAATGCAGAAAGGGGCACACACCTGTACCACAAACCACTATGACATTTAATATTGATTTTTGATTTTAAGATATTGTAGAAATGTCAGTCTTCAATGACTGGCAGAACACTGGACTTATCTTAAATTGTTGTACCTTTAGTTTGCCATAGCTTCTTAAAAAATATACAAAACAGGAAAAAATATCATTAAAAGCAATGTTTCACTCGGACACGTTAACAATATGTCAGTGAACCAGACAATCGTTTGCACTGACAAAATGCCCCAGCATTAGGTTCAAGCTGTCCTGTTCAAAGGCTTTGAATGGCATTCTTAAAATATATGAATTATTACCCTCTTGTAGCTACGATACGCAGATCACTAAACTGACAAGATGGCTACTTAACTTTTAACCAGCTATTTACAGTTTTAAACACGGATTTTAATGCAGTCTAAATTCTGATATGTATAGAGATGTTTATTAACTTTAAAAAATATATTTTTTAACAAACCGATTTAAGAACTGTACATTACCAGTAACGAATAAGCCGAAAATAACCGTATAATGTAACAAGCTCAGACACGCGAAATATCAAACCAAAATCAGACATATAGACTTGTCACACTTTATAATACAAAGAATTCTGTTAATCAAAGAAACGCCATAATTCTCTGCACTATACCATATACAGGAATTGTAAAGTTTACTGGTTTATGATAATCCAACAATCTAGCTTAGCAGCTAAATTTAATTAAAAAATAAACAGCTAAATGGGTTGCTAGATACTGATAATAAGTCGTTTATTAAGACGATGCGGCTCGGTTCGGTCCATTTCAACCCTACAAGATACAGACGCTTAAGTCTAAAATAGCTACCTAGCTGATCTAACTATCCAGTTAGCGGCGTGCGAGGTTTACCGTCTTCTTTAGAGTGGCCCTTTGATGACAGCCTTTTCACCACGTTTTTGTACACTGTTTAGTATTACTTCACAAAAACGACATTCAGAAATTTGACGATTATATACGATCGATTATAGCTACCTAGCTAGGTAGCTAGCGGCTCTTCGCAAACTACAAAATATCAACACCGACGCGTACTAATGAGGTTGGTCACTAGCCAATCTACTTAGTCATAGAAACTGACCGTTGATTGGCCACCGCTAGGCGATATCTTCGTCGCGTTATGATGACGTTCCACGTATAAGATTTGAGATACTCGCGGTGTTCACGAAACGTCTGGAGTTGTGTAGTTGTGTTTTGTAACTCCCTATTGAATATCAGCGTTGAGTTTGTGCAGCATTGTACACATATGAATGAATATACGTTGTATTTATAAAGATAACCTCCAACAACGAAAAAGTGACATCGCCATTTATTCTGAAATTTATCCAACTGCACCCGGCAGTTTACCTTACATGTGCATCGACTATCCCTTGCGTGCATAGCATCATCCACTCAGTGTAAGTAGCAATTTAATATACTTTAGTTAAAGATTCCGTTACCCCTTGAGTTATTTCTCAGAAGTGATCGTGATGCTATATGGCACACGTTATTACTCTGTGAATGTTGTGGAATGACCGTTATATGACATGTGCTATACATTTATTATATAATCGTGCGATGAGAAAAGAAAAACTGAGTGGGTATCTAAACTCTGCAGGTTAAAAAAAAATGTAACGTAAAGGTTGTTTTGGAGAACGTCCTTCCACAGGATCCATACCGCGTGAAAGTGGTTTGACTTCCGTCACAGTGTTACGCATGGTATTATGGGAAACTGGGAAGTCAAGTAGGGTCCGTGACGTCGATAAGCAAAGTTAATGTCTAAACAGCTGTAAAGTTGTGGTTAAGGTTCCAGAACTTAATTAACATTGCCCCATATTTAATACAAGAATTCCCCCTGCGATCAATAACGTTTGTCTTATTTGGCAAGTGCGCCAAATAAGTGCGGGTGTTTTATGTGGGTGCATGTTAAAAAATCGAGGAAAAGGAATTTTCCCATCCTTTATTACTCGAAGCCACTTTTTTTTGTAAAAGAAAATTTGATTTTGATTACTAACAATTTGCTAACTTATGGAAATTTGTGTCATGCTCCCTCTGGGTGGCTAATTTGGAGAAAATTTTATCCAGATCCCAGAAAGTCCCGTTACAGATTGTCAGTTGAACAGATGTAGCGTTAGTACGTGGGCAGAAGTTGGAGATGTCAAACTTTAGGTTAAATTATTGAATTACAAAGCAAAATGCTTTTGTTGAACTGCGAAAATTAATTTCAGTTGCAATTAGGGAGGTAAGGTGAAAGTACAATGTGTTAGCGCCTTGCTGATTAAATGTCATAGAACAAGGGAGCTTGCTTCTCAGAGTAATAAATGCTCCTCTCACTAAATAACATTTTTACATATTTATAACATTTGTAAGTGGGGAAATGGTTGTACAGTTCTGTGTTTTAAGTGCTATTCAGGAAAAAAAATGTAACAAACTATCATTTAAATTACAATACATCCATACATGTGACTCTCCAGGACTGGAACTTGAAAATAGAAAATTGTACGCAAAATATAAATTTATATTAATCTAATGTATAACTCTATCACTGTTCTACGTCTTTGGTCTTTTATTTTGTTAGTAGGTTGAATGGGTCTCTTTATCCCTTGTGTATTTTAGGTCTTCTGTTCAAAATTCTAGAATTTATAGACTTTAACCTCATTTTGAAAATGGACTGGGGTAACTTCGACCCCAAAAATAACACAGGGGTTATCATGGTACTTCAGTGCTGAATGTTTGAAGATTTGAATATTCTGGATTTTATTGACCATATACATGGGAAAAGCTAATACAGAGTACTGACTTTTTACATTCTCATAATAATAGCATCACCATTATTATTTTTGGTGGTGATAACAACAACAACAACAACAACAACAACAACAACAACAACAACAATAATAATAATAATGATGATGATTATTATTATTATAATTATTATTATTATTATTATACCTTTTAAGTCATAGCCACTTGCATGTCCTGCCTATCCATCTATGTATTTAAGACAAATTCAGGTTTTGTGTTGCAGTATGAATCCTGAAACAGCGCTGAAATGGGTCAGGCTGGATTAAGTTCAGCTGCAGTCAGGTCACTCATGTTTTCCTAATACAGTACACAGTAGCTTTATTTCCACTGAAGTACGTTTAGTTCAAGCATATTGATCCAGAAGTAGGGTGCTCCAGGCGCTTGAACCTGTAACCTTTAGGTCAGAAGCCCTGTCTCTTAGCACCTATGCTATATACTGCTGTCTAAGTGATGTAGCCACCTACTTGAAGTGCAGTTTGTTTTTATGTCACCTACAGAGAATTGAGGATATTCTTTTGTCCTCCAAATTAGCTGGCTGCATCTATATAATACTTTTTTTAAAGTGAAGGGTCAGTTAATTGGAAATTAATTGGAAAAATGTGGCCATTTTGATCTTTTTGTTCCCAGTGAAACTTTCTACACATGGAAACTGCTGGGACATTTGCCCAGACAAGTGATGAATGAGTCTGGAGACAAAGGTGGTGCAAGTTGACCGCTTTCAGTCCCCTTAACTGCCGAACTGAGAATATTTGTGTATTTTCTTCCCACCGTTATGGCACTGATGTCTCTTAGGGTTGGGCCCTATAACAGTATTATGGTATACTCCGGTATTTAGAAAGTTTCTATGAAACTGGCACTGAGATGTTGTATTCAGGTGATATATTGTAATGTACAGTGTTAGCGGAGGTTAGAAACTGAATTAAGTTTAAAAAAAAAATGCATAGGTTAATGCCACAAAAACAAAATACGCTGTGAATGCGCCGTAACCTATTGGAGCGCGCGCAGCATATGTGGAATTCAGTGGCTGCAGATCGAGCAGCGACAGTGATGTCCAGGGGTGATCATTGATCTTTTTAAGTCCTCAACAAGGAGGTTGTTTCCCTAGTGCTCAACTTCCACACTGATGAGCCCATTTAGACTGTCTCTGATTCACGACTTTTCAGTAGCCTACTTCATTTATTTTTTTTTTTTTTTAAATTCTGTCATATACTGGAGTGAAAGTGTCTAGAATGTGTAACAGTATGAAAAAATAGGTACCAGCCAAGCCTAGTGTCTCCCATATTCACAACTGTTTGATCAGGACATCTATTAAATGATGTTGAAGGCTCCTTTAAGTGCTGTAAATTTTAATTTATCCTAATGCTTTCCTTGTTTAAAAGGCATGACCAGCCAGCTGTCATACAGAACAGTGACTTAGTAATTTATTACATCATTCTAAGGCAAGGCGTCCTCTTTAACTGTGCATGGTTTCCTTACTTTCATTTCTTCTGCAGAAATACTGACATGCTGAGACGTGTTCTTGCAAATTGTTGGAAATAATGAAGAGTCCATGTCCTAGGTGGAATTTATGCATGACTGAAATGTGACCTAAAGTCTTTGGCTTGAAAAACACTCAACAGGCATGGTATTTTTCTTGGCAGAGGTAAAGTTGATGTGGTGTCTGATCCAGATAAGGATGTTGCACTCTAGCCTTTGTTGCTAGTCTTTGAATAGTTCCTACAATACTATTATAAAAGCCTTTGTGTGTAGTTGCTAAGATCTCCACTCTGCCTCCACAGCAGTCCTCAAAGTAGTCTACTATGTTTCTGAAACCCTTTTCAATTCTTTTTCACCCATGCACATCCATCATATAAATACTACACTTTTCTTGGTGACTTCAAAAGGTGTGTCTGAAAGAGGTGGACTTCTGTTATGCCATGGAGCAGACATACTGAAATTAGAGCATATGGAGACCCCCCATTACTGTCCTGCTCTTGGTTAGACTGTTTAGTTTCTGAGCAGAATCAGTGATCTCCTGAAGCAGCTCTTCTCGCAGTTGAGGACTCTGTCATATTGTTAGAGAGCAAGGAGGTGATTTCCTGAAAGAGAATTAATGGACTGGTCAGCAGCTCCAGAGAATGTTTGGAGTGTGTTCAGTCTGTACCAGGCTTATCTCCAGAACCATTGCAAATGTTGATGAGTTGTGTGTTCAGCGATACCTGTCTGCACACCACTGTTGTACTGAACTGCTATGTTTGCACTTATTGCCACCCTGTTATCTTTAATGAGTCTCGTCATTCTTCTCTGACCTCACTCATTAACGAGGCGTTTGTTAATGAGCCTCAGCTTGCTATTTGAGGGAGCAGGCTGTTTACATTAATAAGCAGGTTTACTTAAAAATGTACATCTGGTCGGCTTCCTATATTCTACTGTCTAGATAGTTCTTGGGCAGAAATTCTTCGAAAGCTTTTTGGTGAAGAGCGGGTTTCACACATTTTATAAATAGAAAGCTGTACTCAAGGCGATGAACACGTTTATGTAAATCAGTCCCAGAGGAGACTCAAATGCCTGTCATTGTGAGCACTCATCTGGGGAATTTTGGATGTTATAAACATTAATTTTTCATTCTGGTCTCTCAGTGTGTGCCTATAATGCTTTGTGGAACACATTCCTTTGATTTAAGTTCTCCAGATCAAGATATTACACCTTAAAAGCTGTAGCCACTAAATCACTACACAGTACAAGATACTTGTTAGTGGAGCCTACTCCGCTGAACATTTGACCAACACTTAAAATAGGAGCTAAATATTTCTTGCCAGGTATTACTGTCTTCACATCTTTGTAGCAATAGAATGATTATATCAGACTTGGTTTCTCCTATGGGAGCTCCGTAGACCCTGGCGTTTTGATTCCTTGCTCCCCCTGTAAGACATTGCCTGTCCGTCACACTGTCTTGAACTCTGTTGAAATTCTGATTGGCCAGGTTATTGGGACAGCTGCGTGAATGGTGGCTTTTTGACTCTGACATCCAGTTGAATCAAATTAGTCCTTCAGCTGGATCATCATTTCCGTGTAATTCTGAGAATTTCTGCTGATTGATTCACATTCCCCATCGGTGCCTGGGGGAATAAGTCTCTCAAGGCTGTTATTTGGTGTTTCCAAATGTAATGTTTAAACCTTCAGATGGCCTGAGACAAAGCTTGAGTTCAGTTCAGTTCAATTCATTTTTATATAGCACCTTTCACAACAGAATCGCCCCAAGGTTCAGGTGGGCAAGTGATGTAAAATGCTCAGTTTGGCCATGGGTCGTCCTTGCTGCATGATAAGAGTGAAATCATGTTTTCTTTATGTCTGCAAATGGTGAAAGATAAACATGAAAAATTGATTTAAATATGATCTTTCTTTTTCCATGAAAAAGACCTTCTCGCATGTGAAAATGCACTTTTCTGATCTCAGTACTCGAGCCTTAAGAAATGAAAGAAATCATGCTGTGGACTGGGTCTAGTCCCGTAGATATAACCTTAATTATTTTAGAATTATTTAATTATTTGAAAGCCTTATTTATTGGCTAAAAAACCAGGTTCATATTATTTTAATATTCTGATACCACAGTATGGTGGGCTTGTGGTATTTTGGGGTTAGACTCTCCTATGTCTCCTGACTTGTCCCAGGCTGTGCATCACCACAGCATGTCTCAGGTCAGAGCCTGTATCTCCCACAGGTAAATGTTTAACGAAGGCTTATTTTACATCAGAAGCAGCCAGGTTCATGGGCGTTTGATCTTATGCCTTCGCACTGAAGTGAGTCTCTCCACTTCCTGGGCAGATTCCAATGGCAACTGTGATTCCAAGGCAATGTGAATTAATTAATTTTAAAAAGTGCTTGATTTGCACCACGCTACTGGTAAAATGGTTTAGGCTTCTGATTAATCTTGTTATCATCTCTTTCACCATTTTGTGAAATACTTGGATATGGGGTATGGTGACTCAATGGGAGGCATTGTCACCTCGCACCTTCACATAATTAATGTCTTTGTAAGATTTTGCATTTGTGTGTGTGTGTGTGTACGTGTGTGCATGCGTTTGTGTGCCATGTGCTCCCAGGTTCTGCTTCACCCCCATCAGGATAGGTGGTTAGAGGATGGATGGATGGGTGGATGGATGGAGATTTTGATAACATCACAAACTGATGCAGCATTTTCCGTTCCGTCTAGCAGGTTCAAAGCACGAAAAGCTGAGACTAGAACATAACTTGACAGCAAATTTTAATGACATGAAATGGCCGTTAGAGAAACAAGAGTGTTATACAGCCCAAAATTAAATATTCATAATTAAAATTCATTGAAAACAATGGCTTTATTATATGCCATTTTACTATTACCGTGGTAAGCATCAGTGTAAAAAGGTGAGGATTCATACGAGGAAGTGCTTTGTTTTTCACCTGAAGTTACTTTATACTATGAAGGCGCTTGCTGGATAACCTATTCTGGGTGATGAAATGCGAATTGCAGCCTGAAAATATGGTCATAGAAGGTAATGTGGTTGAATCCTGCTGCAGAGTTCATGGTTTGAAATGCCTTAGAACGGCATGATTGTCAATCTGTAGGTGCTGATCTCCATGAAAATGTCAGAAGGCTCCCATCTAAGTTTGTAAAAATCAACAAATTGCAGATAATTAGCCTATTAGTCTACAAAATGGGGGGACTTGAGGATTTCCATCGTTCTTCCTGTTTTTTTTATCCACATAAGATTATGTACTTTTCAGATATGAAGAAATAAGCATAGCCAATAAGTGAGCTGTGTGTGGGAATCAAACCAGGGTGACACACTGTTGCTGTCACCTGATCAGAAATGAGCTTCTTCATAGCTCAGCTGGTTTATCTGTCTGTCTTTCTGTCTGTCTGTCATCTTAGTGTTGTATGTGCATTAAATGGATTTAGTTATTAATAACCATATCGAACCCACATGAAAATACTATTGAAAGAAAATAGCTAGTAGTGTCTATGAAATATTACCTGAAAATCCAAATACTACACGCATCGTCGTATCTTCAGTAATGCCACCATTTACCAAATGATTATTGACATGGACTCTCCCCATTTAAACAGCCTTGTTTTGAAAATGTCCAAAATATTACATCCAAAAGCGGTTTGGCAACATCCACAAATTCTGAATAAGAGATGAAGAGCAGTGATACGTAGCCTGTGATATCTTAATGGCAAACAGTTGTCTCCCAGAGTGCATACAGATCTTTGGTGAGATGGTATCATATTTAGACCAGCTGTCCATCCTCCATCCATCTCAGACGAGAGCATTATATCGCACTTAACACCTGCACGGCTCTTTTCTGCTTCACCTCCGCCGTAAAGGCGCAGCTCTTTTTCCAGACCTGTGGCTGGCGGTAATGTTTCTATTTCAACTGAGCCTGAATGCATTTCATCTTTCAGAAAATAAACCCCTATATTTGTGCCTGGGCCGTCACTACAGGTGAATCGTGATGAAATCTCAATGTGGATGTGTTTGTAGGAAGAGCGATGGTGGCTCAGTTATAGCGTTTAGCGATAGCGTTGATACAGTTGTAAACGGCAGAATGTAAACAGGCCCTCTAGATTCCTTTCTGCACCTTTTGCTGCTTGAGCGTGTTGGGAGGCGTTGTTTTGACTAGGCTTTAACCTCACGCCTCGGTGTTAAGCCCGAGCCTCGGATCCACCTGCATGCCAGCCACATCTTTCTGTTCACGTCTTTTTTTGAAAGTCTGCTTTGGAGAGAGGGTGTCGCCTTTGCTAGACGCTCTCCTCTTTCTTCACACCCATGAACTGTGAAAGGTGCAGTTCAGAAAAGAAGCTTTTTGGAATGTTGGTATTGATCAGAAAAAAACAGAGCACCTTCTGGCGATCAGCTGTTTTTAGGGTCCTGCCTCAACCCCATTTGCAGGGAGGTCGTATTCTGTAAGGTGCCAGCAGCGCCATCTACTGGTTACGTTAGTCATTGCGTGTGTCTCCTCCCCCTCATTTTCTTTATTAATCCTACCGTGCTGAGGTTTGCGAGGGTTAGGGGGTCATGTCTGTTGCTTACTTTCATGCTGAGGAGCGACACATCACCTTTTTTTGGTTGGCCTTTGCACCTGAGCTGGTGAGTTCTGCAGTCATTTGTTAAACCCAAGAAATAAAAACAAACGTAATGTATTATATTCCCTCCTGGAACTGTGGAAATGAACTGGGAAAATTTTCTTATGCAGTCATGGTCTACTCAGCAGGATTGGGAGGGTATGACAGAAGGTCAACAGGGGAATTTGCCTCTCACATGACTGCGTCAGACTCTGAATGCATGCTTTACAAGGGCAAACGTCTGTGCCTCACAAAAAGTATTGCAAAAGCAATATGGATCCTGGTGCTTGGACCCCTAACAACAGATTAAGACAACAGTGTGGAGGGTGTGCATGGCAGCTTAGGGCTAGTATTGCTGCCTCATGGCTGCAGCATTTGGGGTTCGAATTTCACCTCGGCTTTGCACGTTTTGCCTCTTTCCTTCAGGTACTCCGATTTCCTCCAGTTTCGGCTAATCGGTGTCTTTAAATTGCTTGTAGAGTATCACTGAGAGGTTGTATATGTGTCCTGCGATGGGCTGCAATCCCAGCCTTTTATGCCGTCTGCTGTCTGGTATTGGGTCCAAGCACCCTGGTACCCCTCGCCAGGATAACCAGAAGATGGATGGATGGATAACAATGTATTTTGTTAACAGTATTGAGTGAGTCTTTCACCCTTAAGTCTGACTGTGAAAATGCATGAAAGCAAATGGGTTTCCAGTGATATGATATGATATTAAGTGGGATTCGAACCAACAACCTACCAAACTACACACTTTCCCAAAATAAAAACTGAATGCATTTTTATTGAGTGTATATTTAGGCACTAAGAGGTGTATAATTGAATGAATATGAGAGTATCTGGTGAGTCAACCTTCTCAGGCGCTGCACTGTGCTTTTTGTGTCTGCAGGTCGTGGCCCAAGACTAGGCGATGGCTCTGATTCAGCTGGGCCTCCTCCGCTCGGCCCTGTGCCGCTCGCTGCTCCCTGGGGCGAGGTCTTCCATGGCTGAGTGCACGAGACTGCCCCCGGTCGTGTCGCGTGGTTATGGGCTGGATATCGTGCCCGCAGCCCACCTTGTCCGTCACTATGCCAACAAAAAAAGCAAAGGTGAGTGAGGCGGACACACCTTGTCGTCGTGCGGCCTGCACTCGCGGGAGTTCTCAGCGAGCTGCAGCATTTCCGCATTATGGGTTGGAGTGTGTATTAAAGGGGCTGGGGTTCAGCTTGCTGGGGTTTCGTAAGTGTGTTTGGCTGCTTTATTGTGGTCTTATCAAGCTTTTGTTAGTAATGTCTCTGATCTGCCAGCATGCTGGTCCCTTCCTTTAATTTCTGCCTTCCTTTTAAGCAACAGCTTTAAGCACAATAGTGATGTTTCTCCTCTCTCCTGCCCCCCCCAGCCAAAGGGAAGGGGCAGCCGGCCAAAGTGAAGATCAACACCGAGCTGGTGGAGAACATCCTCAACCTGGAGGAGGTGAAGGAGGACATGGCCGGCATCCTGCTTAACCTCAAAGAGGAGTACAGCCGAAATCTGAGCCTGCGTACCTCCCCCGGTGAGTGTCGGGGGGGTTGGTGGGCTGGTGGCCGCAGAGCTAAAAACAGGGTTAACTAAGCACCCCCCCTCCTCCCACTGTGTCGGTTAGGAGGAAAAATCACTGTAAAGAGGAATATCCCAATTTTATACCTGAAAGGCATATTAGTCAGTGTATGTACTATATATTTAAGCGACCTTGGGACTGTGAAAGGCACTATATAAATAGAACTTAATAATAATAATAATAATAATAATATTATGTACCTTATAGTACTCCTTAGACTTTTAAAGACAGGGCTATATATTTATTTGCATGTTTCATATTTATTAACTTTATTACATTATAGCAACTATATCAGGGGAAGGCAACCCTGATCCTGGAGTGTCGGTATCCAGCAGGTTTTCCGATCTACCTGGTCTCTGATGAACCACAGCTAATCTCAGGCAGATAGTAACTCATCAGGTAGGATAGAAAACCTGGATACCGGCACTCCTGGATCAGGGCTGCCTACCCCAATCTATATAATTAACACTGTTTTTCTGTGTTTCACCTATTTATTCACACGTATGCATCTATATTTTATATTCAGTGTCTCTGTTTGCTCTGTTATTTTTTTTTAGAGTTGCATATTGTGTTTTGTGGTACCTGTAGCATATAATGGCAATAAAACATTCTTCTTGAAATGCCTAATGGTAGTAATCCGTAGTCACACAGACCACAGCAAATTTAAGTCTCCACTCTTTGCACTAAAATCATTTGTAACTTTTTATTCTCTAATAAATATGGGCATGACAGCAGAACCAGGCGGAAAGTGACATTTTATCCACATCTGGGGATTTTATAAATAAATTAATTTAAAATGTGGGATCGGTTTGGTAGCACCAAGCACAGCTCTATGCGTGGCATGTTCTCCCATGTCATCATGGGTTCGAGTCTCTGCCCCGACTTTGTATGTGGCATATTCTCCCTCTGTCATCATGGGTTTTCCAGTGTCTGTAGTTGTGAATGGTGCAGAAGGCCAGATCTGTCTCTTGGTCGAGCATGCAGAGCTCAGTGACGGGTAAGCACCAGGAAGCTGAACCTCATTGTGCCCCGCAGCGCGTCATGCCAGCAGGAGGGAAGGCCGATGCCCATCCTGTTACAAGCTGGACGAAGGCACACTTGCCACTAGTGAGGAAATGCATTCAGCAGGGATTTGAGGGGGCTCAGCTGGTGGTGCTGTAGCCGCACGCCTGTGTCTTTTGGAGTGCTGGCATTGCTCATCCCCGGGCTTCCTAGAATAGGCTTCCTACAATAGGCTTCCTGCTTGGATCGGCTGTCATTTATAATGCAAGGGTGCGTTCATTGTGCGATGAACATGTTGACCGAGTTATACTGGTTTAAAATGAACAAGAACGCAAATGTGACGGTATAAATGCAGCATGTAATGGCGGGTAGTAGTACCGGTGCTCCTCGACTTGCGATGAACCCGTCGTAAGTCCGATGCAATATGACACAATTGTGTGTTTAGTAGACGTAATAGGCTTGGGAAAATTTGGTTAAAATCCAGAAAACACTGTACGATACGTAGTTAAACGCTTTACAAGATGTTACGTGATCACTGCAGAGACTAGCTGCTATCGCCCAGCATCAGTAGTATCGAACGGTATATCGGTTGCCCGGGAACAGATAATAACTCAAACTTTGTATGACTACTAAATGCACATCGCTATCGTACACACATCGTAAAATTGAAATAATATAAGTCGAACCGTCGTAAAGCGAGGAGCATCTGTGAAAGACAATGACAACATGACAGATCACCCAAAACAAGATACAGGGAAGCCCCCTGCAGGAGAATCTCTGGGTACCTCACAGTGCAGGCAGTGGACCTCGTACTGGAGATCATGTGATGCTGCGAGCACCTCCCCAGATTCTGTTCCACGCCAGTAATGGCGCAGCCTAATGCAGTTTTATTCATGTAGGAGGAAGAAGATAAGATGCAGTTTATGCTTCTTTGTTTTTCAAGTGCTGTTGCTGTTTTTGTGCTCAAGTGTGGTTATTGGGACGTTTCCCAGTAACAGCAATGATTTATGCTAATGTGCGAGTGCGTCTAAAATGGCGCATTCCAGAAATACATATTTATACACGCAATTGAGGAATGCCCAACTGATCATTTCGCATTAGATCTGGCACTTAATTGAGGAAGACAAAGACCTCAGGATGTCAACACGGCTAGAAACGCGAAACCTTTCCAGCTTTCGTATGTGGGGGGGGGGGGGGGCGGAATCTGTGTCAAAGGCACTGCGTCGCGTTATACTCCGTTGGTATATGTTAGCCGGAGAGCCGTCATCCGGCATGCAGAGGTAGACCTGCTCGAATGTAACGTGAGAGATGGAACACCGATGAATCTGGTGGCCTTTTATTAAGAGAGTGATGGTTTGCACGTTTGGTCTGGGTGTCATTGCTGTGCTTGTTTGCAGTGCAGTGTCCTAAGTCATGGGAAAGGTGGCGCTGTGGTGGCCCAGCTCTGAGGTTCATTTTCAGTTTCGAGGAGCCTCGAGGATTCTCACCGGAACCTGGTTCTGAGTTCCTGGAGTGTCTGAAGCTTTAGTGGATCCTGGCCCCTTTCGTGTGTCGCTTTCCCACCATGCAACAGGAGCTGTGACCATTATGCTAAACAAGCCTGGGCAAGTTTCACCACCAGCACCGGCGATATTAGACAAAAGTAAGTTGGTTATCGTTATGCAAAAAAAGTATTCATTTATGTATTTAATTTAACTGACATACAAAAATAATTTAATTTGCTCAAAGTTTATCACTATGAGCCCCTCCCAGTAGTTTTTAGGCAAGCAAAAAGTATGTACTCCAGAGTCGGAGGTAACAAAAGGTCCAGAACTGCCTACGAGGAGCTACAGTCGGGCCGAGATCCTGCGGTGAGAATGCGACAGGAGCTCCTGGTTTCCAAAAAAGGACCCTGCGGTGGAAAAGCACCGTCAGAGTCATCTGCCACTAGAAGAAGGACCAGATGGGACTCAGCTGCCAACCTCCACCCCGCTGCCCTTGATGTCTTCCTTAATCTGCCAAGTTCACCAAGAATAACCACGCCCCCAGGTTTAACACACAGGCCTTAAAAAGTCATGACATTGTTTGAGAGCCCCATGCTCGCTCTTGCCTTGGTGTGACTCTCAACCTCAGGCGATACAGTGGAGTGTTATCTGAGGATCGAAGAGCATGGGTCACGCCCCGACCGGGGCGATGCCGTTTCATTAATAACTTCCATGCTGATTCCCCTCTCTCTGCTGCTGGCGAGTGATTATAGTGCTTTCCGCAAGTGCGAGCAGATGTGTGCGGGTAGTGAAAGACATTGTAGTAGCTGCCCGTAGTGTTTAAATCTCTTGTAACAGTTGATCTAAAAAAGATCAAGTAAAATGTGGCTATAAAAATATCACACTCTGTATGAAAGATTCTTGCTAGAATCTTGTCTAAAGGCCGTTGCGCTGAGGTGATTGTCCCTGAGGCACAGGCTCTATTCCCTGTGTGGGTCTCTGTTCTCTCTGCCTTCATGTCGGTGTTCAGCAGGCATTTCGGTGTCTTTCTCCAGGCCAAAGTCAGGTGGGAGCCACCAGTTTTCCTCATTGTACCTGCCATGTTTGTGACTTAACCGATGTATCTTGGACTGTGACCCTACATTAGGCAAATGGTTATTGAGGGATGGATGGATGGATGTTACATTTATATAACGCTTTTCACGAGCCACTTCACCCACCACCACTGTGTAGCCTCCTTCTGGATGATGCGACGGCAGCCATTTTGCACCAGCACACTCACCACACAGTAGCTAAGGTGGTGAAGGGGCAGGAGAAAATTCACCAGTTAGATACAGGCAATGATTAAGAGGCCAGATTTGAAAGGGCCACGCTGGGCCATTTTATCCAGGTACCACCCCTACCCTTTCGAAAGATGCACAGGGATCCTTTATGACCTCAGAGAATCAGGACCTTGGATTTACGTCTCATCTGAAGGACGGTGCCAATTTTTACAGCACAGTGTCCCCGTCACTGCACTGGGACATTGGGAACCACACAGACCACAGTGGGGCTAACCTGTGGGCCACACCAATACCTGTATATCCGATGATATACAAGGAAAAAGGTATAGGGACATAGTCTATTGGCAAAGAACTATAAATTACTGTTACATTTTTGTATCTCAAGTAAGTGTAAAAATAGCTGAAATCATGCTTACCAAGGGGACCTAAGTGTTCCTTAGCAAATGCAGTCCATAGGTAAAGAACGTATGAGAGAAAGTAGGACCACAAGCGGGTGAAAAATGTCAACAAATCCTGAACTGTGGCAGAAGGTTTGATTGTGTTCAGACTCTGTTCCTAGTGACGTCCAAGCACAAGCTGCTTTCAGACCCTGTTCCTCGTGACGTCCAATCACAAGCTGCTTTCCCTTCCTGCTCAGGTGCTCTGGATCATATCATGGTGACCACGACGAACGGCAAAGTCCCACTCAAGCAGCTGGGACAGATCTCAATGAAGTCTCCACAGCTTATTGTAGTCAACATGACCGGATCCCCTGAGGTATGATAATGTCTAACCTCGATCTTCTCAGTCTCAGTCATTGTACCGCTTTGAGATGCCCGCTCCATTGAAAATGGTTTGAATGTTGACCTGCATGCACAGTGTGGTGTTATGTGTGTCTGTGTTTGGGTGCACACACTTGTTGGTGTTGAAGCTTAATGAATCTAGCACCGTAGAGCTTCAGTGGAAAAACATCGCATGCAATTTTTTCATGTGTTTTTCATCATGGGATAAATTCATGTTCTTGTTCAGTTCTAAGTGCCGGAAAAGTGTCCAAAGATTGGTGCATCATAAGGTGTCCTTGAGCATCTTGAGATGGTGCCCTATAAAATCACCATGGCTACAGAGCGACAAAAATTGAGTCCCTTTTAATGGTACAAACATGAAGGAGGTCAGGAACTGTAAAAGTGGGGGTAGGCCATGGCTTAGCAGGTTAAGACACTGTGATTGGAAGGTCATCAGTTCAAATCCTAGGGTTGGCATAGTGATTTCACCGTGCAAGGCCCTTAACCCCCAATTGCTCCAGGAAGTGGCCAATCCCTGCTTTCTCAAAAAAATACGTACATCACTTTGGA
Organism: Mormyrus iriodes; assembly: GCA_011763525.2. Taxonomy (NCBI): domain Eukaryota; kingdom Metazoa; phylum Chordata; class Actinopteri; order Osteoglossiformes; family Mormyridae; genus Mormyrus; species Mormyrus iriodes. The sequence continues at coordinate 16,584,869 of JAAGVU020000113.1, read as the reverse complement.
TAAAAGCATCTGCTCAATGAGTTAAATGTATAAGTAAGAGTAGGAATTTACTGCAAAGAAGCATTATCGATTGTTTTAATGGAAATGTTAGGTTCTAGGTTGTTCCATTTGGAATGCTACAGACGACAAAAAGGGTGGCTGGTTTCTTTATCTACGGGAATCGTGTTGCGAGTTCGTAAGAGGTGTCCCGAGAAAACTGCAAAACGTGGGAAGTAAACGAATATACTCACCAGCTTGGTTTTTTGTATGCGAGGGGTGAGGCCAGAGTCTGCTGCTGAAACGCGAGTCTTAAAAAAAAAAACAGACAAATTGATTGATTATTTGGGAGCCCCTTTGTTCTTCAAGAGCTATTGAAACAAAGGCCAAGAGTCTGCAGCCAGCTGTCAGGGGGAGGAAGTGACCGAGCAGTGCCTCTCTCTACTCCCCACCCCCCCCAAAACTATGGGCTGCGCCATGCCCCCTCCCCCTCACCAGGCCTACACTTCACAAGCCACCGTCATGTTTTTCACCTCTTCCAGCAACATCCTCAGTTGTTATTGATGAGGGCCGCTGCTGGGCCCGGGCTCTCCGCAGGCACGCGGAGATTAATGCATTTTTTCTTGGTTTATTTTCAAGGTCCTGTTTTTTTTTTATATACCCAAGGGGCCTGTGTTTAACAAGTGATCTTTGGTCACAGCTTGCACCCTCCCGTGTGCCCCTGTGATTTTAGCATCTTTTTTGGGTTGGTGCCTGCGCTGAGTCCACCATCAGGCTGATTTACTGAGCTCCAGCCTGGGTACATCGCCCTTTTGAGTGACTGACTGGTAGGCTGTTAACCTGGATGTTAAAGTAATTGGCTGACACTCCTATTTTAATTTTTTTTTAATGAAGAATTCAATTAATTAAATTGTAAGTTAATGTGCAGTTTTGGGTCACTGAAATCATCCAAACAGACCTTTAAAGATTTTCTTTAAGTAACTCATAATTAGACAGTAATTTTGTAATCATTCCCCATATATTTGTCCAGTTTTGATAATCATCATGGGCCAGTATCTTGGCTTTATTTTTGTCATGAGTTCATTTGAAGTTGCCAACATAACTAGCTCATTTGCATTTTTGAGACTGAAGTCAGTCATAGGGTTAAACACAAATGTCCACTGAAGTTTTGTTAGAATCAAAGCAAGTTTAAAGAGCTGTAACCCAAAAGGTCAGTTGCGGTAATTAACAAGAAGTTACTCTTAACTTTTCTAGAATTATTTAATGGAAATTTGGGTAACGGGACTGAACTGGCAGCACACATCTGTAACAACACCGCGTATAAATAGCTTGATTAAAGTGTTTCTAAAAATGGATGCTGGAAACGTTTGTAGAATCAAGGCTGGTTTCAAACGAGCTGCATGCATTCCAGGTCTTATCGGAAAAAAACGGAATCAAGTGAGGAACAGAAGGATGAAATCCACAAACGGAACTTTCCATGGGTCCTGATTTCGCGTTTGTGTGGATTTCCCCTGTGTTTGGCAGTGACACCCTCCTCAGGGCTGGGGAGATCAAGTGCAGGAAGGGGGTCACCTCAGGGAGCTCGAGCTTGGTCTGTACCAGCCCCTCGCCATACCTACCCGTGTCCTACAATGAAATCGATATGTTGCTGCTCATGCGAAACAGCGATTGGTTTTTTGCGATAGAGACATAGCTGTTGATGGAACATCTGATCACGCTGCGACTGGGCCACACTGGGCCAGCCCCCCTCCCGCCCAGGAGCTACTGGGAGAAATGCCTGAACTGCACTGGTAACATATACTGCTGCTTTATATTGTTGTAAAATGACTTCATCAAAGTTCTGCTATCAGCATTCAGCAAATTCATTTCAATTCAATTCAATTCAATTTCTTTTTCACATAGTGCCCTTCACAATGGAGTTGCCCCAAAGTACTTTACATGGTATTACAGGATGGCTTAACATGATATTAAAACAATAAAAATTCTAATTGTGAATGTTTATGATGCAAATGTTTGTCATTTGGCTGTTATCAGTTGTGAATGAGTAGGGAATTAGGTGTTAATTATGAGCTGATTTGCTTTTGTAATCTCTGCTGGTCCAGTTATTACGTTTCTCAAGGTCACCTAGCTGACACCTTGGTTCCTGGTTCATGACGCCCCATTTATTGGTAACGGCATTAGAAACAAACGCGCTAATGAACGCACTAAGCAAATTACCCAGCAGCCCTGTAAGTCTAGCTTCGAGGTGACTGCGGACCAGTAAAAACAAACGACCACATAATGATTCTAATCCATTACGTACATTTAGAGTCGGGCTCTGATGTCTAGCAATTTATTCAAATTATAACCTGAAAGGGTTCAAATTATAACCCAAAATTATAAATCCCACCATGGATGTTGCATCATCTTACAAAGAATATCAATTTCAGCACTCTGTTCCCAGGAGAACACCGCTCGTGTATTCGGCCGCTAGGTCATAATAGAGCCCCCACCCCCACCCCATCCCGCCGCCTGTTTTTTCCAGTTGTATGTTAGTCTCTGGTGCGTTTGAATCCATGGCGTTTAATCAAACGCAGCGGAACTAGATTTTTAACAACTTAGCCAGAACAGGCCAGCTGCTTACACAAGTGTGGAGGGTATCCCAGCATGCTCGGCAAAATGATGTGAAATTGATATGGATTCGTTTTGGAGAAAAAGCAGGGGGGACGTATCGTACTCGTTGTCCTGAAGTGGGAGAAGCACATCTGGCGGTTGATGGACACACGTGGGCAAAGAGCATAAAAACGAAGGAGTGTTTGGTCTGTGGTTCTCTTGTCAAATTGTTCTACAGAATGTTGACGTTGTTTTGCCCGTTTCGGCGTGTTCAAACTCTCATGTCGCATTCTCATGCTTTTCGTTACGACAAATAACCGGATATTAAAATGTTTTTTTCTGTTGTGACCTTGGCTGTAGCTGCTGCCACGTGGCGCCCCGTTCCTGCTTGCCGGGCCCTGGTGTTTCTCTGACGTACGTCTCCTGACCTGGCTTCCTCGTGTGGACTGGGAGCTGGAGGCGCTGCAGTGCTTTTTTTTTTTTTATCCCCCCCTGCCCATAACTCGCGTGTAACTCCTTGCCGGGAAGCTCTGTCGCGATTTTGATTGTACCTCCAAGGCAAGTGGCTAGGAGAGTCCCTGACAGCCCTGTGTTTCCTCAAACGCTGCCCCCAGGGGACGCTCTGATACTCCGCTGCAGCGTTTCGACCTGCGTGCCCCTTTTTCCTGGTCCGTTTCTCTGTCTGCATGTTTGTACTTTTTAGCCAAATTCACTCTGGCGGGATGGCTGAGTCTGTGAGGACGTGTGTCCCCGCAACACAGGGAAATTGGGCACTGTGGGTCTGACCCCACAAAATAAATGTTTTTTGCCCCAGCAAATGTAATCTCCTTAAAAAAAACACTTTTTCTTGGGTTGTGAGATTGATGGATTTTTTTTTTTAACATTAAAGTGGAAAAAAATTAGCCAATGGGAAGTTCCTACAATTGTGTGTGTGTGTGTGTGTGTGTGTGTGTTTCATGCACCCCCATCAGTGCGGAGATGGTACCCAGTCCCCCCCATCCGTCACAGATCAAAGCCAGAGTGGCCCACCCGCTTCATGCTGCTTCTGCATGCAGGGGTGCGGTGGGGGGGTGAGCAGTCGGCAGGCTCTGTCGATGCAGGTAAGTGCACTCCAGCTGGCAGCCATTAGCACTGATGCCCCCTCTCTCCCCTCCCCCCCCCCGACTTTGATCGACCCCCCAGGTCACAACTGCGGCCGCCCGCGCCCTGAGAGAGAGCAGCCTGAGGCTGAACCCGGAGGTGGATGGCGCCGTCATACGGGTGCCCATTCCCATGTGAGTGAGCAAGGCGCCCGGGGCCGCTGCGGGGGGAGCTCGCGCCCAGTCACTGCCGGCCACACCCACCACATCCACGCGCCGTCGTATGACCCGACATTCTATGCTGTTTGTCTCAAATTTGTTTCAAACTTTTAGTTGTCAAATACACAGTAATGCCGAGTACAATCAGCACGCAAAACGCACAGTTGCCCCAGACTGTGGGGGGAAAGGGACATGGGTTTAACAGAGTGTAAGTGATCCAAAATAAGTACTTATATGTGTGTGTGGGTTAAGGAGGCTGTCAGATCATTGGTCTGCAGGTCCTAGACACTAGCGTCATTTAGGATCCAAATGATATTGTTTGTTTGTTTGTTATTCCAATAACAATAACAACTATTATTGTTGTTGTTGTTGTTACTACTACTACTACTAATAATAATGATAATAATAACAACAATAATAATATATTGGTAATGCCTTCTGAGATTAAATTATGAGAAAATTACTATTCATTATTAAAATTTTATTGTCATTTAAAAATACTTTTGGAAAAACTCATTTATTGTAATATTGTAAAAAGTATTATTACTATATCATTACTATTATTACTTCTTACGTCATCAGTTTTTTTGTTGTTTTTTTTTAACCACCATCCGCCGTACATTTGCACTATTCATTGTATTGCATCAATGTGTTGCTGCTGTTGGGGACTTTGCACACAATAATTTCACTTGTCTGAACTGTACTGTAGTGTCAAGTGATGTAACACATGCAGTGGTTTGATTTGACTCCCTAGAGCAGGTGTTTCTCATGCCACTCCCCCGGGACCCCCGGACCGTCCTTACTTTTACTCCCTTCCAGGATATAATTCTGTAATTCTGACACTTACTAAGGGCAGGTAATGCCAGTGTATCCCTTCTATTTGTTTAGTGTTTTACATATAATTTAATTCACTTTTAAATGCACCTCATCATTTTAATTTGAAGGCACAAACTTTTTTTTTTTTTGCAGTTAACATGACTTTGATAATCATAATTAGCTACTTGTAATTTCCAGCCTCGGTATTTTCGATACGATCCCACCCCCCCCACCCCCCCAGTTCAGATGACTGCAAGTTTTGCCCCCCAAACCCACTGTTTTCTGTTTATTTTCGTTTCTCAGCAACACCGGTAGGTGCTCCTAGTGCAAAGTAGCATAAACGATCCTCCTGGCAATCAGTCTGGGCACACAAATTTACATTTCTATTTGTGTCTGATTGGACCGGAAGATGCAATTACGGTTATTGTTTGCGGTAAACAGATGCTGCTCATGGACTCTGTTTGCAAGTGAAATAAGGCTGCGCCAATTAAGAGGAGCTATCACATCGACTGAAGACGTGCAAGGTGGAAACCTCCCTTAGAAAAGCCCATGTAGCTAAATTGTTGTGATTTTTAAGTTTGAATTGCACCAATTACTGTTCCTTCAAAAGATTAAAAAATGAGCATAACTTTCAGCTATTTATCATAAACACATTAATAAGTATAATGTAATAACGTTTGTAACAAAAAATAGAAGCATCGTGCTTTGGTGGGTGATGTATTCTCTGTAAGTCTTTAGCGCTGATGTAGCTTGCAGACTGCTTTGCCTCAGGCTATTGTCATCGTCTAACGGCTTATTTACAACTGCTGTTATTTACAACTGCTCCCACAGATTTAAACTTAATTATTGTGGGCTAGTAATCATGCTGACCTGTAGTTAAGTATAGCTTTATGCTTATATATGTGTGTAAGCCACAGTTACATTCACAAAAAAACAAATGCTTCAGTAAACTTTGCTGACATCGGTATTTGGATTGCTTTCAGGTGTCTCCTGTGTACTTAGTTGTTGTTCCTGGTTTGTAAATGAGTACAGAGTGAGACCTTGTAAATTTCCCCAGTTAACAATTAGGCTAGTCTCAGTAATGATGAGACATTTCTTTAAGTCCACATCACTGTGGTATCGATGTCAGCTAGCTCTCTTGCACCTTCAGTTTCTGCTTTCCCCACAATTTTTCAATTGCACTTAACAATGATTCAGCTGAGAGCCCAGAATTGTGGATATGTTGTATGTTCAGGCTGGGTTTTTCCACTTATCGTCTTGATGATGTTCTCTGTGTGTGGGACTTTTTATTCCCCTGAAGCTCCTGATAAATTTAGATAATGCTGTTGGCAAATTGGCGTCTTTCAATTGCTTGTCGTGGTTCATCTATATGTGCCCTGTGATGGACTTGACACCCTGGCTGGGATGCAGCCTAGTGCCCTGTGCTGCCTGGGATAGTCTCGAGGCTCCCTGACACCTTGTACTGGGTAAATTGTCAAGATATCCTATTAATACTGAATACATAATAAGAAAGTAGTAAATATGCATTTCTATTATTTATTTCTTATTTTTTTGTTTTTTTTCTGTCCCACAAAGAATTGTGCGTAACTCACAGTATTGTTTTTCTCCTTGATCTTGATTAAAATTGTAGTATAAGTACTGTAAATAAAAATAATAATTTATTAATTGGCTAAAAATGGATTTACCATAATGAGGTCACCGTTGCACTCCGGTGGCAAAATTAGTATGGATAACAGAAAGTAAACCACAGAAACTTGGTGCAGGAAGAATGGGGGGGTGAGTTAAACTATGTCAGATCGCAGTCAGAATCCAATCAACCACTTAATTAAGCCGAGTTCATTAAGAGCTCTGAGGGAGAGTAATCCGGCAGGTCACAGTGGGTCCCCGAGACCAGGACTCATACCCCAGGTTTAAGTAGGCAGTGTGTATAAACTTGGAATTGTTTTCCCAGAAAACACTGCATGAAACATGGGCGAGAAGGTCCTGCATTCATTGGTGTGTGTCCCCCGCAGGGTTACACGTGAACACAGGGAGAACCTAAGCAAGCTGGCGAAGGAGTTCAGCCATAAGGCCAAGGAGTCTTTGAGGAAGGTGCGATCCGGGGCCATCAGCACGCTGAAGAAATCTAAGGATGGAGTCTCTGAAGACACCCTGCGCTTGATGGAGCAGCACGTAAGCCTGCAGTGCCACGCTGGACCCAGACGGTTTAATGTTAACTGTAACGTTAAATTATAACGTTAAGTCCGAGACAGTGTTGGGAGCCCAGTTATGCTCGCTGTTAATCTGTCTTCTTGTGTAGCGGTGCCTTGTCCGGCCCGAGAGCAAGTCCAGCTGGGCCAGTCTTTCCATTTTTCTTTCTGTACCTCCGTTATTGTTCCCAGGTGCAGCAAATGACAGACAGCTTCACCGCCGACATAGACAAACAGCTCGCCACCAAAACTAAGGAGCTTCTAGGATGAGACGTACTGGAGGAGTCGCCCTCAAAGGACCCCGACCCCCCCTATCATCCCCTCCGCTTCCGTTTCAACCAAACCACAAAGTGGCTTTCAATGTCATGCATCACCTGTTTTGTTACCTGCTTCGGACTGGACATCTTGTTGACATATGACCTTTGCAAGACGAATTAAAGAGACACTAGCACACTGTCGCTAAATCGGAGTCTGGAAAATCTGAGCCCATGGCACTGAACGTGCCGCCTGTGCGTCGACAGGCTTTGGCAGCCGACGCCCACAGCCGGTTGGGCCCTTTGTGTGGCGCTTCTTCAAACAAACCAGCAGAAAATGGACTTTTAATGGGATTTTTGAGTCCTTCTTCTAATCAAACTGCCGGCATGAACTGCGTGTTTACGCACGAAAGCACCACACTGAATGTAAACTGTGGCATGAGCATCTCATTCACATGATTACAGGTATTAATGTTTGGCCAACATTTTGCTCCAAAAACGGTATAGAGCAGATTTTGCAAGCTCGTTTCATCTTGTTTTCCACCCGTCCCACCATATCTCCTCAAAGCTCCTAATGTACACAGAGAGAAATGGTGACATTATTCGCCCATGCTTTGAGCATTTCGGTTTGAGGGGGTTCTGGCTTTATGTTTTTCGTTTGATTTAATTTTTTTTCTTCAAGCTCGGCTCCCTTAAATGAGAGCTGATTGTGACCACACTGCATCGATCTCATCTGTCATAGTCTTTTACATGCAGGCTTTAAGTGTCCCAATCTGGAGTCTCTGACAGATATTTGCTATGACGTGACCTGTTTTCCCTAAACAAATCTGTTAACTCTTGCTGTACAGTTAGTGGGCCTCTGTACTGTCTCTACTCTTATTAAACACTGAAAGCATTCTGTAATATTTTTGCTTTAAATAGTCAGAAATAACCTACTGAGCACTTCAGTTTTTAGGGGGTTTCTAAGATGCCAACTTATTTTCCGAGTGGTTTTTAAATGGCCTTGCTATGACTTTGATTTAGTCTTTGAGAAACTCAGCTCACTTGAATGTTGTTCCTCTTGCTGTGTAGATTTCAAGCCTGGGTTGACTGAATATGTCACACAGTTTGAGTAAAAAGGACAGAAGTAACAATGGCATAGATTTATTGGATAATTCTGGGTATATCGATCAGGAAACGGGTACTACGGGATACTAAACGAGATACACAGACAGCAGCAATTTTCAAGAGTGTCACGAGGTTCACTTACTGTTCAACAAAGCATTACTTCAACTAAAAGGCCTGATTTTCTAATTTTGATGGTGGTGAGATTGTTGGTACTGTATGTGGTGGTTCCTGCATCCCAGAAATGGTCACCTTCCTGTGATTTTCACACACTACAGTGTCTAGAGTTTACAGACAATGGTGTAATGAACAGAATTTATTCAGTCAGGAGCAGTTCTCTGGCTGAAAACATCTCGTTTATGGGAGGGATCAGAGGGGAACGGCCAGACTTGTTAAAGCTAACAGGAAGGCCACAAGTGCAAAAATAACAGCTCAGTACAACCGTGGTGCACAGAAGGCCTTCTTCGAATGTGCCGCTAGTCTGTCTTTGATGCAATTCTGGTGGCCAAAGTGGGTCCTACCTGATACTACTGACATATGCCTAATAAAGTGGGCACTGAGTATACATTTACCTCAACAGCACCACTGTATTAATGTAGTCAGGCGAGGTATAACACTGCTGTACTAGAAAGACCTGACCTAACATGCTCTCTGTACCTTTAGCAACAGGAATGGTTCTTTCTCAAGCACTGCAGAAAAAAGTCCAGTTGGTGTGAGACGGCACCGCCTTCTGACGGGACGCCGACTTGCCAGCCAATTCCACTTTGGGGGGTACCGGCAGTGATGCTCGCCTAGGGCGCCACTTCAGCTAAGAATGAGCCGTGAAAGTGGAGCTAATGAAACAGGCTCGCTAATGGAACCCAAACTCTCGGTTTTGGTCCCAGTGACCCACGTTTTGAGTCAGGATTCTGATCAGGTGGTTCATTCAGTATGCAGTTCAGTCGAAGCTGATTAACCGTTTTGTATTTTACTTCTTCCGTTCTAAATTCTAGCTTCTATAGAATTTATCCTCATTTTGAAAATGGACTGGGGTCACGTCGACCCCAAAAATAACTAGTGCCTATAATTAGGCAAGTTTGCGTAGTGTACTGCCAGGATCGGGACGGGCGAAGCAGCGCCAAATCACAGAGCCCTGGCGTCCTCGGGAGTGGACCATGAGATGCCAGGCAAACAAGCAGAGTTTTATATGGTTGCTTCCACTTCAACAATGAATGGACTCACATGTTGTGTTGGCTTCCAATCTGAGCAGATATCGGGTAAATTACGCAAAAGCTAATATACAAAAAAAAAATGGCAGTGGCCAGATTTTTTTTTGGTGTGTTTTCAGTCCATATGTCAGTAATTTGGGGGCATTGTGTATCTTGGCCAGACATACCGATTCTTGATAGATGAATGAGTGAAAGTCTTGGGTCTGCTGCCTGAATGCAGAACAGCAAATTGCTTTCAGCTGATAGCCTCCATTCAGTTGACATTTATCAAGCGGATTACAGTATGTCTTTATGTTTATTGCCGTGACTCAACAAACAACAAAGGCGAAACCGTCGGGAACCTAATGTTTCTTTGTCCGTCGATGGTGAAAATATACAACCACGAATGGGATCACTGCCCTTGGTAATTCATAGTGTGCTCACTGTCTGGACCCTGGCGGCTGGTAAGTCACCGGCTCCTGTACCATCGACGTGACCCTACATCTGAACCTTCTGGCTCTAGATAAATATGCCTTGGTGTGCTGCTAGTACAGCGAAATCCCGGGTCTGCTGTTGCTACCAACCCCATGTCTAACCCTACCAAAACAAAATGGCTGGGTTAGGCCAAAATGGAAAACGTACTAACAAGGGACATAAACTAGCCTGAAAAGCAGGAGAAGTGTGGCCTCCATTGTGTGTATTTTAACTTTGCAGTGCAGAAAGAGGTCTGCTCCAACATTATTATTAGTTACTGACATGTAAAGACTTTTTAAAACCTGTATGAGACCACTGACTTCACTGGCTAGGGAACCAGGGAAACCGTAATGGTAAATCTGTATACATAATATTGATTGGTTATATAGTTCTTATATTTTTAAAAGCAAAATCTGATTTCAATTTTCTGGTGTTCAGGGGAAAAATATATTGAGGGTTTTAGTTTCACAGTTTTTAAAGACCAGTTAAGGTGTCATTGACAAAGAATTTTGAGGAACAGATTTACAGTATGACACGTGATAGCTATTGTAAATTGTTAGGAAGTACAATCAACATCTGGCTAAAGTCTTCTGTTGTTCAATATGGAAAATATGGTATTGTTTCTTGTGAGCTATAGAATAATGCAAATGTCCCAATGGATAAACTGTTGTGCAATATTCAAATTGAATTTATAGTTTGCAGAAATGGCTTGAGAGTGGGGGGTACGTCTTCATTTACATAATCTCGTTTGAACATTTGAAATTAAATGCATAAAAAGTCTTTCAAAAGTCAGCCGTTTGTTCTGCAGCTGTCTGGTCCGTTTGTGGAAGCAAATGGAAATGATCTCGGCGACACAATTAATTTGACGGCTTCTGCATGTGGCTCTGCTGGTGTGCAGAGGGGCTTGTGAGTTCCGAACAAAAATATCCCGTAAGTTTCAGTGCATTTTATTTACTCAACTGTGAGAACTTGAGTTTTTAAAGCAGGGCATCAAATAAATGTAAGTAGTAAGAGTTACAGATCAAAAGGCTACAAAAAAGTGCTAACGTCTATGAAGATATCTTTGAGGACGGTCCACGCAGTCATAAAAAAAAAAATGGAAGGAGTGTCACAATACCGTCTCTCCAAATTGAGCCGTCGGCTCAGGAGGAGGCTTGTGATTGGTGGCACCGTGGGGCCGGCAACAAATTTCCAAAAGCCACAAAAGCAAAATGAGTGAAAATGATATTCAAAACACTTCATAAAAGTAGTGAGTTATTAGTCAAAAATAAGCCATTTCAGCTTGGAATAATGGCACGTGGAGCTTTGGCGAGTGATACGACCATCTTCACCCAACATTCCTGCAGCCATGCGTGGTGTTGGTGAGGAAATCATTCTGTGGGCTGCTTCTCCTCAGCATGGGCCAGAAAGCTTATTAGGGTGACAGGAAAAATTGATGAATAATTCAGGAAAACCTGTTTAGGTCTCACAGCTGGCGTTCGTTCACCTTTCAGCAGGACAATGGTCCAAAATACACCGCCAAAGGTGCTTTGGCAAAACGTAGAAATACAACATCCATGAGCGGCCCAGTCGAATTCCTGCGTTGAATCATATTGGGAATCTGTGGAAAAACTTTGACTGACCATAAACATCCTTCACGGAACTTGAGGGAATATTAGCAAATCTGGCAAGGATAGCAGGCAGAGCTTTGAGAGACTTATTCAATGGATCTCAACGTGATTTCTGCCAATGATGCTTCTATGAAATACTGTCTTCACAAGCCTTAGTAGTTCAATCAAGCCTAATGTGCAAGGCAGGGTACACCAGAGATGGGATCGCAGGTCAGTCAGAAGGCTTTAGCGCAAACGCCACCAAAAGGCTATTTCGAACCACCATTTCACGTGAACTACAGATCTTTGTATCATGTGAAGAAGCTAGTATTGCCAGTAAAAACTCACACAAACAGCGGGAGAATATGCAAACTCTACAAAGAGGGAACCGAGGCCGAGGTCATACTGGAACTGTGAGACAACAATGCTGCCTGGTTTAGATTAAATATTGTTCTTTTTTTTAAGTGTATGCCTCATTTCATTATTTTTCAAAATGAGACACAGGATGAAGCAATAGTTTTGCAAGGCTATATATAAATTATATTTAACCATAATGTTCCTAAATCATGCTCACATTACTGTGCAGAATTCCAACACTGAGGTCTGTGTTTTACTATGTATATGACAGCATCCCTTAACAATGTAGGTAATCTTTTTTGCTACATTATGTTCATATCGAACTGACTCGTATATCTGGATTTGAGGAACATGCTTATAGACCTGCGAAGAGAATTGCTAGTAAGAAATAAATATGAAATATAATAATACACCAGGAATCTATAACTGGGTCCCGAATCAGAGTCAAATTGTAATTTGAGGGTGATAATTCTAACAAGAATTACTCTGTCAATGTATTATATTCATACAATCATTGTTTGAAATTAATATTGTAATATGTTGTGGAACATTTCCGCCCTTCCTTCTGATGTGAATTAGGGGGGAGCTTAACTTGCAGGAATAGGTAAATTACAGAAATTACAGAAAGAGTGATTAGAACTCAAGGTGAAACACGAGGTGCTTTAAAATTGTAGCAATTAGTCAGGTTTGCCATGGGGACAAGGCTGGAAGCCAAACCACCAGTCTGTGCAGGACCCACTCTGTGCCGGCAGCCTGTCCATTTTATATGCAGATTATTCCAGATTAAATTATTTTTCAATTCTGTCGTCTTGGGGGCTTGCAGCAATGGACTAATGTTGATATTCCAGTCTGCAGGACCTAAGTACTTGACAGGCAACGGGGTCCCCTACAATAAAGCATGCTATTATGGCGTCCTGTCTGTGTGCACTGATTACAATTCATCCACACGCTGACGTTCAGGCGGTTCCACGGACTCAAGAGTGCATTTAATCACTTCTCCGGCGTGGAATTGGCACCCGAGCGCCCATCACACCCTCGCCTGTGGAGTGTGTAAGCTACCGCACGTCCTCATCAAGACACCAATCAAGACCGCACTTCTCATACGGAGGAATAAGATTTTGTCAGGACGTCTGTGAGATAAGGACATTACTGTGTATGCAGATTAGACTGTAAATTCTTCCCAACTGGATTCAATTTTTAAAAAGAGGCCCAGGTTTATGGGTTAGGGTTAGGGATAAAGGGTTAGGGTTAGGGTCCTGCTTAATGATTTAGAAAGGAATGTCTACATCAGATGGGATGATAATGCTCTAGCAATACAGGATTTAGGACCTACCACAGAGGAAAACATGGTGCTAATAGAATTAATTTGTAGTATTATATAGAGTAAATCTAATGTAAAGGATCCGATATCTGCCATCACTACAGTGTCTAAAGCTGTCCCACTTGAAGCCTGTAAATTATACTATAGATGGATATGGATACGTATGACTGCTACGCATTATGGAGTTTCATGTTACGAAGGTAGTTTTTACAGAAAATAAATACAATGCATTGCTTATCAAATTAAGATTTTGGAATTTTATCCTTGAACGATTTGTGGGTGAGGTCTTAGCGAGTTACGCTAATGGCATTGAGGAAAATATACTTTAAAATCTTGGGTTTAGAGAGAGGAGTGATATCTCCCTTTTGCTCTTTTGAGACATTTTGTGGAGGAAAAGGTAACCATACAATCAAGTAACTAATTCCAGAGGGGAAATTGTTTCCTTCCCCCAGGCTGAATGCGGTGAGAGGGACTTGTTGAGCGGCCTGAAATCAGCCCAGCGGAACGTGCGCCCACTTGGGGGCAAAGCGCCCAGGAGGGTAGAGGGGGCTCCCGGGACACTAGCTGCCACAGAGCCACCTTCTCCAACAGGACTTCTTTGAGTTCTGAGCGGTTAAACTGTCAATTCGAATAGTCTGGACACTGTAATTACTGGCGCGAAAGGAATTATGTATTTAGCTTTACGTCTGCCACAATTTCCTACCCCTGCGTTGATCCTAAGTGACTCGTGTGTTTAGTGTCCCTTGTCTCCCAGAGAGTTACACTTGCACCCCAAGAACGCTGCAATTGGCCAAAGCAAAACAGAGAGTGAAGGAAGGGGGGGGCAGGGATGGGGGGTGGCAAGGCTGAAATTGCTGAGCACTAAGAAAATGCAAATCTATTCTTTTTGTTGTTATTTATATATGATGGTATAATGGTGTTGATGGTGGTACAAAGTGTGATAGCACTTTGCTCAGGGGAACTTTAGTCACTCAGTGTCCAGAGGTATGAAAATGAGCAGGAATATTAGGTGACTGAACACTGGAACAGTATTTGCTAGGCTGCTGATTGACTTCAGTCAAGGCCATCTCCCGTACAAAGGCTTCGAGAGATTTATTTGGCACATGCTGGGTATACAGTCAGACTATAACCTACAGCGAACTGTGCAGTGGTCAGCTCCGCCATGATAAATATACTTGAATGCACAGAAAGGTAACAAAATAGTATATATAATAAATACGGAATCTAGAATCATACTGGAAAAAAAGACGTGAGATGTGCAACTCAGTCCAAATAAACTGCAAGGTGCATAAATAAGGAACAAATGTTAAATCATAGCCATTGATTAAGTATTTCGTAACCTGTTGGCTTGAGAGTAGACGCTCCTTCTGAGTCCCTCGATTCTCACTGAGAGACAGTGGAAGCGCTTACCAGTCTGTGCGGGGTGTGGCCCTGCTGATTTTGGCAATTCGATGATGCATAGCTACATCCATGTCTGCCTCCTAAGGACGTCTGCTACCCATTCCGTTGTTATTAGGGGGGTGTCCACAGAGGCAGACAGGCCACAGTTTCCATGGTTCAATCTTCCAGTTCAGGATCAGAAAGTGGTCCTGGATTATCAGCCAGCAGGAGGGGTCTAGCCTGCCGGCTGACATGATTATAACCTCGGTCAAGACAAATTATTCATTAACATTAATGCTAACATGAATTATTTATATTATGCTAATGGAAACTCTCCCATGCTGTCTTTAAGAAAGTACAAACATATTAGATAGCTGCATGCTATTTCAAGGATGTTCCTTCAGAATACTCAGAGTGGGTCGTTAATAAGGCCATTGCCGACTAATCGGCTACCCAATTCTTCCACTCCACCAGAGAGGAGCATACACAGTGAAGAAATGGCATATTGGTCAGCCTGTGCCGCCCCGAGGTTACCCCGATTACTCGGGAGCTGCTGGAGCAGAGCAGGCCCTGTGCTTTTTTTTTCCACTGACCTGTTCCTGCTCTCTGACACATGATGAATGAAGGCCACCAGAGCCCCTACCCCCCCACACATCCTTCCCACTGGTCCACAGTGGGGATGAAGGAATGGCAGACATACTGTATACCTATAAGCAGTGCTTCGTTAGTGCCGGATCCTTCCGGGACCTCTCTGTTTTTGACTGTGTTCCAGCAAGTATTTGTGCGCATCTGGCAGCTCTGTGCTTAAAAACACGAAAACTATAATGCAAAATAAAAACGAATTAAGTATGTATTACAGACCAATTTTCATGCAATTTCACGTCCTTTCCTAGTTTAGGTTTATTCTTAAAAATTTTCAGCACCGTGTTTTGTACACGTTCCTCGACCTGTGCCCGCCTCACTACCCCTCTGCTCGATATGCCCTTCGCGTTCTGGCACCTTCTGCTTTACAGATTAAGCAGTGCCTGTAACCACAGCAAACTCCATCCTGTCCGAAAGTGATTCTTCTAGGATGTGTGATACTACAGAACCAACATCAACAAAAAATATTATGTTGATTGTTTTTGTAATAAGTATATCATGAGGTGGATCACACTCAAATGAGTGAGGAATCACGCTGGGATACCTACACCAGCTAAGCTAGTTCATTACTTTCTTTCTGAAAGTAACTCTGGTATGGAATTTATGTAAACACAGAGTAGGGTTTACCGTTATTTATCATGCCATAAAGCTTGGCATCTCCCATTCAGAGGCCATGGTCCCAGTTCTAAGGAGTTTCTGCAGTGGTGCCCTCAACTGACATCCACAAGAAACGGTCCCATGGGACGTAAAGGGGAATCCCCGTAATTGTGTCTATCTCTATGGTCCAGTAGCAGAGGGGCAGGGGTGAGGCACCATAAACAGGCCAGATCAGACCTGCTGAGTGTCTGAGTGTACACAACACAAAGTCCCTTCACAGCTCTGGCAACGTTTCACCGGCGATGTTGCCTTTTCCGCTGTACTGCTATACAAAGGCAAAACGCCAAACTGCATATTTTACCGAAATTGAGTTATGACCGAAATCGGGTCTCTTAAGCTCTGTTTTATATCGGGACAGCATTTCTTAGTTCAACTATGTTCAGTTTTGAAGAAAACACTGTCCATCACCTTCGTACTGACACTTACAGAAGGGCAGTCAAAAACCTCTGAAGTCCTTTTGCGCAGCTTCAGTGTCGGCATGGTTACTGTGTTCTGCCTTTGTAGGGCAGTACAGCCCACACTGCATATATATGTAAGGCCTCATATGTATTCCCACTGTACAGTGTGCATATATAACTACTGACTTATTTAATTATTGTTTTAATTTGACTCCTTGCACCACCACCTGATACTTTACTGCCAATTGCACTGCATTAATGCCTATTTATGGGTATTAGGCCTGCATGTAGTATTGTTTAATGTTTAATGTGTAGCGTAGTGTCTCTTTATATTTATGTCCAAGAATTTCACTGTACAAATATAACTGAGCGACAAATAAACCTTTGATTGATTAATTGACTGATTGAAAAGGTCCAGTGGATGTGGAAAGATGCAGCTAAACACGTCATGACTTAACCAGGAAATTATGTCATTTATTCAAAATGATGTACATAGACTATACTTTTAAAAGGGATTTTAAGCAGTAAAGAAGTGCAGAATAACGTGATCAGTGACGCAAATTCAGTATTGCACATATAGATGGCCTGCCTTGGAAATGTCAGCAGACAGACTGACCTTTTGGGTGTGAAAAGACACACCTTGATACCTGCTGGAAAAACAAAGCTTTTAAATGAAACTTTCCAGTGAGGACAGTCAGTGTCGCCTCTTCCTCATTTATTTTCTTTCGTTGTGTTTGCCATGACAGGAAAGACAACTGTGCTCGGGTACAAGTTTATACTAATGTCATTTTTATGTTAATATGGCATTCCAGCTGCACACCCACATTCAGGAAGCTGTACGGGGCTGAAGGCTGCTATGGGAACCCATAATCATACCTTCATATGAAATACAATTCATAAACCATGTTCAAGATAATCCAATATCAGTTCAAAGCAACTTAAAAATCCTATGTCATTTAGATGATTATATTTCCCCGGCTTACAAAAGACTTTATCTCGAGCTCTAAGCACTACTATGTGGTTGTGCAGGAAAGATTGTCTTAAGTAATACGTGATGACCCTCGCGAAACTATCAGTTGAAAAGCGAATGCATGGAATGGACAGGAAGTCTGCTAATCTGTAACGCAACACCGAGGAAGGAAGAGGGCCGGAACCAGCCTTCGGAGCTTTCGCCAATCATATTCATCACGGGGCTTGGCCCAGACTCATTAGGCTGCATTGCTGCACTTAACTAAACATCTTTTTCATGAAATAAATGCTTCCAGGTTACTTAAAGCCCAGGTCATGCAAGCATCTGATCTCAATTACCACAGTGATATCGGACCTTTCTAACATGGTGAACCTATAGCACCATGGCAACAAACAGAGGGTGCACTTCAGTATAGATATGTGTCGTCCTTCTCTTAAACTTGGGGGGGGGGGGTATTATTAGGTAATTGATTCCTGATGCACTTCTTATCCTGGAATATTAATTGCCCAATGATTAAAACTTCTTTGCATTGTTATAAGGATGGTGGAATGGGGCCAACATGGACATTCTTAACTGATGGTCTTAGCTGTCATTTTAAATGAGAACAAGATCAGATGCTCTAAGTTTAACCCCAGACAGAATAGATCCTACTTTTCAGAACTGGGGTAGCTAAGGACAGTGAATGTGCAGTTCTTTTGTGCATAAAATCAATGCAGAATATGACAACAACTAAAGCAGAGCAAACCTGCAGCGCACATGTTTCCTTAGTGTCAAGGGAGAGTTGCTTTTTCTGAAAAATTGCACCATTTGGAAAGGAGGATGAAGAACCAACAGGCACTTTCCTTAGCAGGACAGCTCAGAACAAGCCTAGCTTCTCTTCCTGACATCCAAAAACAGGTAACAGAGCTTCTTCCTCCTCCTATCTTTCTCTTGCTTTTCATTTTTGTGGTTCTGGAGTGGCATGGCAGTATCCATGGCAACAGAGTGCTGTACCATTTCTAGTCCATTAGTGCGCATATATTGTATGCTGTTATTTGAGATGCAAATATATAATTTAGACAATACTCCCCCCAGTGGCAAGATGCTGCACTTTTGATACGGATACTGTAATGATAACAGGAATTATTTTACTTAGGTACTGGGTAGTGATCTGGAATCTAATTTATGAATTAATAAAATTCATATTATTAAAACTGATACCAACTATGGGACGTATAATACTTGTAAAAATTGTTTTTAAAATTATTTTTAATAATAAACTAGAAAAAATGGAACACTGACTTTTTATCTGTTCAGATGGTGAGGAGATGTAATAAGAGATGTTTTAAAGTTAACTAGCAATTAATATCCCCCTGGGATACTGCAGAGTCAAAGAGAGAATGGAAAAGAGAATTCTGGGCAACAGGTGTGATTCTAGTTAAATGTATTACATTACATGACACTGGCTGCTTCAGTACGGCTTTTGATATGTATATAAGTAAAACTCTTGAAATTTACAAAAAAAATCATTTATATATGATAAAATTCTAGTGCTAATTTCTTAGATTTAATGACCAACATCTTTGTCTATAGTGTTATTTTAGTATACAACTTTATGAATTATCATTAAGAGAATTAATAATAATTTAGAGTTTTATTCTGAATATATTTGTATGCTTTCAGAAAATGAGACTCAAAACTATGATTTGCATATTACAAAATTCAATTAAGAGACACTGAGAACCGGCCTCCGAATATTTAAATGCTCCCAAGTTCAGTATTTCAATGTATGTTGTTTTCATGGCTTGTTATATTAACAAGCATATATCACTCACAGATTACTTTTATTAATCTAAGCCACACTCAAAAGAATTGTTCAAAATGATAATTAAAAAAAAGCTTTTTTTTTTACTTTAAAACTTTGCCGAAACAGTGCTTTAATTTGTTGCTTTAACAATCACCGACAAGTTGTGTAAGTACAGGTTACTAGTTACTACACAGAACCTTCCCAGGCAGTTAAGGTTACTGTCTCTGAACACTGCACCCTAAATACTGAGACTGGTACTCCACAGGACTCAGCCTGAACGACCCAACATAGCTGCCACACATTTACCAAATCTCAACCAAATTGAGAAATTCTTAATAGATCCAACAGCACAAAACCCATATTCGGTATTTTACACTTTAAATTAAATATCGTCAAAATGTTCTATAACAGCTACCTTATATGGCTTACATTTTAATTTTAATGCCAGGTTATGTGCACCATATACATAAACTCTAGGCCTATTTATTTACTTATGTAACTATTCTGTGGCATATTCTACAAAGCATATTCTATTTTTTATGCAGCATATTGTATTTACAGCTTTGTTTCTTAGTTAAATCCATTTCAGGTGATGCATGAAAAAATTTGTTGTATTGGAAATGTAAAATGACAATAAAGGCTATCTATCTTTCTATTTATCAATCACTGCTTGTCCTATTCAAGGTCACACAGGGTCTTGAGCCTACGGGCACAAGGCAGGGAGCAACCCAAGATGGGGCACCAACCTATCACAGGGCACACTGACACACACCTATGGGCAATTTGGTAACTCCAATTAACCTCAACATGATTTTGGACTGTGGGGGGGGGGGGACTGGAGTACCTGGAGGAAAGCCCACAATGACGAAGAAAACATGAAAACTCCACACACAGGGCCGTGGTGGAGACTCAAACCCAGGTCTCTGAGAACAGTGCTAACATCTATCTATCTATCTATCTATTTTATGACAAATTACTTCTATATTTTCCAGGAACACTTCATGATGCTGAATCTTCAAGTACAAAAATGATCGCTGAGCACTTTTACAAAAGCAGATACTTTTTTTAATCCAGTAAATAATCTGCAGGCTGCTTTTCTTAATTGCCATTTAAACAATTAAAACAGGGTAACGATTACCCAATTAAATTGCATTAACTGCTAATCATCATTATGATGATTTGCAACAAACAATGTTTATAAAACCTACATCACAATCCTGACTCAGTCATGCCTCACACCCAGTAATATGTCATTTCCTAAATAATTTCACCTACCCCTAATATAATTATAATGCTTATTGAATAAAATTCAGATTTACAGCCGAAACCCGATTCTTTTTATAAAGGCCTAATTCGTCTTTTACTTCTTTCCTATTTGTGATCTCCCAGGTGAAAAATTGTTAAGGACAGTAATCTTAATACTAATACGAATCAATTTAGATATTAGCGTGAAACACGTTAAATTACCTGCTAGTGGAGAATACCCACTGCACTGAGAATACCATGCATTATGAATGAAATATTTGCGCTCTTGTTGTTAACAGAATATTAACAATGATGACACTTATATGTATATATGGAGACTAATTTATCATGAATAAGCAGGCTTTACTTCAATCTAAATAAGTCTGAATACCCAAAATCTAGTACCGATTTAATAAATACTTTTGACAGAAAAAAGCGGGGTGCTTTTCTAAACTACTCCCAGCAGAGGGCGGCAAAGCTTTAAAAACGGCATAATTTACTCATATTTCTCTTCATTATGATTTATTTACGGGTTTCTCCATTGCACTAAACTGACTGGTGTAAGTGATCATTTTCATTATTACCAAAATATCAAAAGATGATCGCATAATTCTCAAAATAACCATATGAAGGAACTTTGATATGAGTTAACCCGACTCGATCAGCAGCATCGCTAAGCAAAACGCACTGGTTTAATATTAAGTGAACGTTTTTCAGCGCCTCTGAATTACTGCTGAGATTAGATTTCAATCCAAAAACTGTTCAGAGGCAACCTGGCTAAACTTCAACTCTACTCAACATCCCAAAGCTCATTATTCACATTTATTTGTATCTTCATATTTCTCCGCAATATTTAAATGTTTGCCTTTAGCCTTGCGCAAGTTAAATTCGAAGTGGACAGCTTAAATTGTGAGCCTATATTAGATCAAAGACGGTTCACTTTTCCACCTGTAGTACTATGTACACTATATTTCCAAAAGTACTGGGATGCCTGCCTTTACACACACATGAACTTTAATGACATTCCATTCTTAATACATAGGCTTTAATATGGAGTTGCCTCACCCTTTGCAGCTATAACAGCTTCAACTGTTCTGGGAAGGTTTTCCTCAAGGTTTAGGAGTGTGTTTATGGGAATTTTAGACCAATTCTTCCAGGAAAATATTTGTGAGGTCAGGCACTAATGTTGGACGAGAAGGCCTGGCTTGCAATCTCCGCTCTAATTCATCCCAAAGTTGTTCTATTGGGTTGAGGTCCGGGCTCTGTGCAGGCCAGTCAAGTTCCTCCACACCAAACTTGCTCATCCATGTCTTTATAGATCTTGCTTTGTGCACTAGTGCGCAGTCATGTTGGAACAGGAAGGGGCCATCCTCAAACTGTTCCCACAAAGTTGGAGCATGAAATTGTCCAAAATGGCTTCGTATCCCGAGGCATTAACAGTTCCTTTCACTGGAACTAAGGGGCGAAGCCCTACCCCTGAAAAACAACCCCACACCATAATCCCCCCTCCACCAAACTTTACAATTGGCACAATGCAGTCAGGCAAGTACCGTTCTCATGGCAGCCTCGTCCCAGACTCGTCCATCGGAGTGCCAGACAGAGAAGCGTGATTTGTCACGGAACACATGTCCACTGCTCTAGAGTCCAGTGGCGGTGTGCTTTACACCACTGCATCCGACGCGTTGCATTGCACTTGGTGATGTAAGGCTTGGATGCAGCTGCTTGGCCATGGAAACCCATTCCATGAAGCTCTCTACACACTGTTCTTGAGCTAATCTGAAGGCCACATGAAGTTTGGAGGTCTGTAGCTATTGACTCTGCAGAAAGTTGGCAACTTCTGCACACTGTGCGCCTCAGCATGCGCTGTCCCCACTCTGTGATTTTACGTGGCCTACCACTTCATGGCTGAGTTGCTGTTGTTCCCAATTGCTTCCACTTTGTTATAATACCACTAACAGTTGACCATGGAATATTTAATAACGAGGAAACTTCACGAATGGACTTATTGCACAGGTGGCATCCTAGCACAGTACCACACTTGAGTTCACTGAGCTCCTGAGAGCTACCCATTCTTTCCCAAATGTTTGCAGAAGCAGTCTGCATGCCTAGGGGCTTGATTTTATACACCTGTGGCCATGTAAGTGATTGGAACACCTGAATTCAATGATTTGGAGGGGTGTCCCAATACTTTTGGCAGTATAGTGTATGTTCATAGTCACATTTTAAATTATTGTCATAATATTGACTAACATTCAACTTCACACGTGTTTTTACGTCTAGGTAAATAGTGTAATACTGTACACTATAATACTGTAATAATACTGTAAATAGAAATTTGACAAATTTTGGCTGGTGTTCAAATCAAACAAATGTTTTAGACAGTTGTCGAGTTGCCAAACGATGCCCCGTTTTATCATTGTCCCACTTTTGAAGGGCTACATAACTTCTGCGTGAATTAGATGTTAGCTCACCTTACATTTGATAGGCAGAGAGGCTTGTGGGGGAGGTGCCCCAGTTTTCGACCTTAGATTACAGGAGTTACATGCTTTGCAAGCGCTGGATCTGGCCGCAACCCGTTTTTGTCCTTTATGTAATTTTCATAAAAAATAAACAGAACAGTATTTGTGAATGTGCTGTGCGTGCTTTGCTTAAAAGTATTGTGGATTTGCAGAAGCTTGGTCTTGAGGGGTTTGTCGTATAATGAAAGGTGAGTAACTCTGAAAGTCGGCACGTACCTAAGGTATTCTTTTCCCGGTTTAGATTTAAGTTAAACAGATTCCGATGTTAATGTATAACGTGAACTCGTTTGTGCGTTTGAACAGTTCCCAGCCCGGCATCGATATGTGGAATTTTTCTTCTGGTACGGGGATTTTTATGCCAAGGACTAGATACTAAATCAAGTAAGTGAACTAAATATGTCAGTGACAGCAGTTCAGTAACTGGTGCTCATTAACAAAATTAATCTTGTGTCCGTCTTAAATTATTTGAATGTGTTCCTTCATACGAAGAAGCACGGCACGAAAATGTCTGAATGGGAGGAAGTCCATTATACTTAAGAACAGAGAAATTCTTCTTGTGCTGGAACACAGCATAGTATTATAATGCAGGTCTTTATGAGAGTTGCCTAAACGTTAACAAAAACTGCAATGATTTTTTTGGTGAAAGTTAACGAGACTGCGGAGTATTATAAGCAGTCTTTCTGTCCTGTTTCACTCTTATCTCCCGGTGAGAATTAAGGGCCGTTCTGTGCTCCTATTGGCCGCCACCTCCACCCTCTGCATCGGTGGTATTTCGCTGATGTCATGAACAAGTCTGATCTTGGACGGGACCAGGTTGTGGGTCACGTTTAATTGCCCTTGTGGTGGGGGTGGAGGACATTCTCATGCCATTTGCGGTTTAAATTGTGTGATGCCTTTAATTGTGTATATTTTAGGTCATGCTGCAGTACTGCTTCTATTTGTAACTGGTCATTCACTGGAAGCTGAGCCTAGCTGCCCTTATGCCTAATTGCTTACATGACCGCTGTATCTTTGTAATGTGCCATATCGCTATGGACAAAAAGTTTCTGCTAAACGCACAAAGTGTAATCTAAGATCAATTAAATTGTTTTTCTGTTGTCTAGAACTGTGAGGTATGTGATGGTCTTTGAATCTGGTGTAGGAAAAGTTGGCATGAACTCTTTCTGTTGTGGGAGACTCCCAGCATGGTGCACTGAGGTGAACTGGCGTCTCTGAATTGCCTGTAGTGTGTGTTTGTATGCATGTGTCCCCTGTGATGGACGGGCGTCTCTGAATTGCCCGTGGTGTGTGCTTGTATGCGTGTTTCTCCTGTGATGGACGGGCGTCTCTGAATTGCCTGTAGTGTGTGTTTCTATGCGTGTGTGCGCCCTGTGATTGACGGGTGTCTCTGAATTGCCCATAGTGTGTGTTTGTATGCGTGTGTGCGCCCTGTGATGGACGGGTGTCTCTGAATTGCCCATAGTGTGTGTTTGTAAGCATGTGTCCCCTGTGATGGACGGGTGT
>JAAGVU020000113.1:16504005-16546727 GCA_011763525.2 Mormyrus iriodes | reverse complement strand
GTCCCCACCAAGTGCCTGTCCTCACCATGTGCCTGTCCCCACCATGTGCCTGTCCCCACCAAGTGCCTGTCCTCTCCATGTGCCTGTCCCCACCAAGTGCCTGTCCTCACCATGTGCCTGTCCCCACCAAGCTCAGAGGACTCTAACCCAACTTGACTCATCGCTTTATGGTTCCACCTGCAGTAAATTATGCACCTTCCCTGTTTCTGCCTGTTTCTAGCACCTCGTTAATTCATTCATTCATTTATTTATTTATTGAGCAGACTGTAATACTGGGACTTTGTTATCCAGAAACATTATATAAATGAGTTCCTCCCTGGGGAATCAGTCATGTTCGATCTTGTCGTGTTTACGATTGTGTTTTTCCACTGGCACACAAGAACCAAGTTGTACCCGAGCCATACCACGAAGAGACTCGTTACAGAGCGATTCCAGTTTTTAGTGTTCGCACAGTGTAAACCATGATTTACTTAGTGCTAAGTTCTGCTAGCATGTCTGTGAGAAGTGCCATGTTATGTTAGCATCAAACGCTAGCGGAATTAGCATTCGCTTGCATAAATTTCCATTACAAATCCATTCCCTTCAGTTGTTCTATAGTACTGTCTTTAAGCAGAATGCATCAATACATTGCTGTGTGCGATACTACTAATAACAAATAATATATAGAATATGCCCTTTTTTCCTTCATATAATCCATGCGCAGATCTCTGGAATCTCCGTGCATTTCGACCAATCAGATAGTGGTGATACAACCAGCTCAGTTTAGTAAACAGGTCCTGCTAGTAAGTGGGGCCATGTCAACATGGGTACGGGTTGGGTATGGCTAGTATAATTTACAAAGGAAAACCATCTCATTGGGGTACGGCTTGGTTCTTGGAGGCAGTGGAAAAGTGCCAGAAGTTGAGCAGCATTTTCCCTATCCCTAGCTAACTGGTGGAGTGAATAATCACCTGGTTAATGCTTATTCACCTCCCACAGTTGATTGATGGTGAGATGTACCTTCCAACGGTGGCTCAGGCTCCTGTGAAGATGAGCTACCCGGAGAACGTCCCCGCCAAGCAGAGGCTGGCGATTGGCCAGGAGGTGTTTGGCCTCCTCCCAGGGTTGGCCATGTATGCCACACTCTGGCTGCGTGAGCACAACCGCGTCTGCAACATCCTGAAGGCCGAGCACCCCACCTGGGGGGACGAGCAGCTCTTCCAGACCGCACGTCTCATCATCATCGGTGAGTGCCACCTGTAGGGAACCATGCATGCAGCCAGAGTGGCCAGCTATATAAGTGCCAAAGATGGTGTGCTCTGGAATAATCTGTCAACTAAAGGCTTACTATTTCTTTATTTATTTATGGAATAGGTCAAATTAGACACAGGGCTCAGTGGGTAATACTGGTGCCTCCAAGGCTTGTGTGGAGTAAGGATATGCAGTTATGTGTATTTGTGTATTTAAAAATACACAAAAATGCCTAAAGTGTGTGTGTATGTGGGGGGGGGGGGGCGGTGTTATGTATATATTACATGATAAAAACCCTCTGACGTTGTGGAGACCATTTTGTCAGTTCCCACAAGGGCAAACTCAATTTTATTAAAATCTGTGAATTTTTAAAAGAGCCACCAGATGTTGGGCCCCAGTCAAAAGTCTTGTATTTTGTTTGGTTACTTGTAGTTAAGGTTAAGGCTGGGTAGGGGCGAAAGTTGTTACTGTTGGAATATCCCATAGAAATTAATGGAGAGTCCCCACAAAGATGTGAATACAGACGTGTGTGTATGTGTGTGTGTATGTGTATGTGTACATGTGCCCTGTGATGCACTCGCTCCATCCTTGCTGCTCCACTGCCTTGTGACCTGTGCTTCCTGTGATAAGCGTCTGACCCCTCCTGACCCTTGGCTGTGTCTTGTTCTGTGTAGGTGAGACCATCAAGATTGTGATTGAGGACTACGTCCAGCACCTGAGTGGCTACCTGCTGAAGCTGAAGTTTGACCCGGCCTTGATGTTTGGCACCCCGTTCCAATACGGAAATCGCATCTCCATAGAGTTTTCCCAGTTGTACCACTGGCATCCGTTAATGCCAGATAGCTTCCATATCAACGGAGACGAAATTCCTTATCACCAGTTCCTCTTCAACACTTCCATTCTCTCCCACTACGGCCTGGAGAAGCTCGTGGAGGCATTTTCAAAGCAGCGTGCTGGCCAGGTGAGGTTCAGCTACTCACAGGCGGTTTATGCCTGTGGGCGTACCGCCCCTGTAATGTAATTGGCTAGCGTCCCACCAAGGGTGTGTCCTGCTACCTGCTCTGTGCTTCCTCCTATGCTGTGACTCTGAACGGTTATGTAGATTGATTGGCCCAGTTCCTATATATTAGTCAGCCCTCAATTTTGGGACAAATAAAATAAACTTGAATGTTTATCTAGTTCTGATGCCATTGAAACAAACAATTCCAAAAAAGTATTTTATCTACAGTCGTAAGAGTCCCATTTAGACTAGGAGTGAGCAAAGCACAACCAAGTATTTCAGTGTTCGTGTTTTCAAGACAGATGGCAAAACACCTATGCCTTCTCAGCATCTGGAGAAGGATATGCTAAACCCTGTCCTTAGCTTGGGATACTTGTTTAGATACACAAGAATGAGCACCATCTCTGAATGAATTTTGCATGCATTGGGAGGCATAGACTCATGGATCTATCCATGCATCTGGTAACGTGAGATGGACAATGTGGAAGGTTTATCTTTTATTGCCAGCGTCTATAGGATGGCATGTTTTTATCAAGACTGATAAGGATTCTGTGCTTTGAAAATATTTAGATGAATTATATTACTTACAAGTTATTCAATGTTCTAAAGCATGAAAGAAAATAAATATACTTAGTGACACGAAATTGCTAGTGGACTGAAAATCAGCCTTGCAACAGTTTCATTGGTCTCAGTGTTAAAGGGTCAGCGTAAGGACTTTAAACCTCATGCCGCAAGAATCTCCGTGACGGTAATGTTCATCCTGTGTGTAATAGACCAAGTACAGATGTTTGACTCTCTCAGGCTTGACAGATGTAGCCAGCTGTGCTCTCTAAACTCTTCATTGCCCGCTGTTGTCACATTCAAGCTGTGTTCCAATGAACCGCAGCATTGCTGTTCTCTACACCATGTGTTACAGATAGGTGGTGGTCACAATATCCACCAGGTGATGGCCAAAGTGGCTCTGAGCACCATTAAAGAGTCCAGACACCTACGTTTCCAACCCTTCAACCAGTATAGGAAGAGGTTCAAGCTGAAGCCATACACATCTTTTGAAGAGTTCACTGGTAAGAGTTTACATGGGAGAACCTATAGACTATAGTGGAGAAAGTCTGCTCGAGCTTGAGACAAACGCAACTTGATTGCGACATCCTCATTAAATCCTCATAAACTATATGTTTATAGGTGAATTACTTTTCAATGCCTGGGTGTGGAGAAACCACAGTTGTAGGGACTTGGCTTCATGTGGTGCTGATGACACTTGGGAATTGGATGAGCCTGAACTCTAGTAGAACTTCATTTCATCATCACTATTTGAGTTCTGGAAAATGCCCCTTTCCCAGTTGTTAGTCAGTTGTTCCCTCTCCGGAGCTGGAGATGACAGGAATAATTAATCAAAAGTGTCATGTATTTTTACACATATCCTTTTGCTGTTAAATGGTCCGGTGGTCTTTGGCTTAGTCCTAGCACGTTGCAATAACTTATATAGTATAGGTTTCTCAGCTGGAATGTCCTCTCCATTGTGTGTCCTGACTGCTCCTGTTTGGCAGGTGAAAAGGTTATGGCTGAGGAACTGAAAGAGCTCTATGGCGACATCGACGCACTGGAGTTCTACCCTGCTCTACTGCTGGAGAAGACGCGACCCGGTGCAATATTTGGTCAGAGCATGGTGGAGATGGGGTCTCCGTTCTCTCTGAAGGGGCTTTTTGGAAACCCAGTCTGCTCCCCGGAATACTGGAAGCCCAGTACCTTTGGGGGGCAGACAGGATTTGACATTGTGAACTCTGCCAGTCTGGAGAAACTGGTCTGTCTCAACACCAAGAAGTGCCCGTATGTAGCATTCCACGTGCCAGCAAGTAACGACGACCAACAGGTACATAAACAGAAGCGGGAGACTGAGTTATAGCTTATCGGAAACAGTCCCAGGATCATTTCATTCAGCTACTTAGGTTAATGTTTTAAATATTGTCCCTAAATGTTTGGATATTAGGAATCATTTTTTACAGTAAACAAGCTGAAGAAACACAGACACGTCTGTATAAATCTTGAAACACATCACTTGTGTTTACAGTCTGGGCCTGTTGCATTATTGTAGGAAAGCAAGACTCATTCTCGCATCTTCTCTCAGACATCCAGCCACCACTGATGAGTCTTTAGTCCGACTAGGGGAGGGACACACAGCTACACATCACTTGGGTCAGGAAAATGATGCTTGGCACTGAGAAGCTTGTTTTGTCTGTTTTGATAACAGTCACACAACTCGTTGGCAGTATTTCAGCACAGTACGGTCGCTCTTGAGTGCACAACTCATGTCCTCATGGAACCAGTGGCTTCCAACCATGTGAATCCTTCACCCTTCAAGCACACATGGATAAACATTAAAACAAGCCATATTTTCACAGATGTGTTAAATGACAGCTTCCAGATCGGCAATTTATTGAACAGATTAGACAAGATAACAATCACCTGCAACTTTACATTATTCTAATTTTTTAAATAAAATTGTTTTAAATGGAAAAGCGAGACTTCAGAGATCATAATTTACTTTACTGCTTATTTTTAAAAGAGCTAGTTTCAAGCTTAAATGGATCTATAGTCTGCACAATTAATTGTAAGTTGAAGGCATATTAAACACTTGTCACATACAATGTCTGCCAAGTTGATATGCAACACCTTATTCTCATAACTTATAGCTAAGGAAAGTCCTGCATTTGTCAAGTATTTTTTCATATTTAAAACAAGTGACATTCATGAAATGTTCCAGAACTCTGCGTGTCCGGTGGTTGTTGTTAAAAGAGCCCAGTTAAGTTAATGTGCTACAACCCCTTTTCCAAAAAAGCTGGACACGATGAAAAAATATAAATAAAAACAGAATGCAGTGATTTGCAAATCATTTTACGTATTTTATATATATATATATGTATGTATATATAATTGAAAATAGAACAAAAACAACATATCAAATGTTGAAACAGATGTTATTGTTTTATGCCATTGGCATTGTCTTGCTGAAATATACAAGGCCTTCTCTGAAAAAGACGTTGTCTGGATGGTAGCATACATTAGGTTAATATACTAATATTTCAACATTGCAGACAATACTGGGCAAGAAGAAAAACTTGTCAAGTGCTGTGTGGGCTGCACTTGGGAAGTACCTCAGTGAAGGCTTTACCACACAGGAAGTCTAGCAGATTTTGGGTGGTGACCATTACATCATCAAGAGAAATACATCAAGGAGAAGAGACCTAAGAAAAAAAAAAATCGCTCACCGGCCTCTCCTAGAATGCTTAACCGATGAGATATTGTCAGAGTCAATCGGCAGATGGCCAGAAATCAGATTAGTTCCTGTTCACATATATTCACAGCTATTGGACTCAAACATATCTCCTGCTCTACACAGTTCCAAATATAGGCAGTGAACATGTGCAGTGTGCGCGTGTAAGACCCACTAAGTAAAACAACATTGAGTAAAGTGCCTATCTTTGTGTCTCAAATACATGTTAACTTACTTTAGCAAGGTAATTTGGACTGACAAAATGAGAACAGCTGATACCTGGATACAAAAAGGTGTAGAAGCTCCTGTGTGACTGAAATGGCAGCTGGGTGGTGGATGTTATGATATGGGTAGGAATCAGAATGTGAAATTATAGGCCGTTTTTGAAATAGTTAATATGGTCAAAATGAAGTCACAAGGATACTGATTTTCTAGACAAACACTCCCTCCCCTAGCTGAAAAATAAGCCAGCTGTATTAAGCAAACACCTGCTATTCATGCAAGAGGATGCTTCATTCAAAAGTCAGGGTTGGCTAGAAGCAGAAGGACTCAGTGACACTAGGGTTATGTGGCTGTTAGTGGCTAAGTGCTAGCTCACCTGATATCAATCGCATAGAATTTGTTACAAGAATTTTTGCTCTTTGTGTATATAAATGCAGTCAATGCTCTCTAGAGATTACTACTGTTTTGCTCAACAGAATATCAATGCTGTCAACTTGCTTGATCAACTTTTGCATTATAATTTACATAATACATGCCCTGTATTCATTAACCTGGGGTGCAAAAATATGATAGAAAATCTCTGCTCTGCTGGCCTTCCTGTTTGGTTTTTTCTCTCAGATGGATTAATACACACACACACACACACACACACACACACACAACACTATAAAAATGTTGAGGAAAAGCACTCTGCCAAAATAACATTTGTCTATGTGTGAACTTCCTGGACGGGAAAAAGGTTACAGAATGGCCAGTTTATTATTTCCCATCAGTGAAAAGAACAGTAGGAGGCTCTTCTCAGAACATGACTACAGCTAACACGATGCCTCTTGGGAAAACAACTAAAATCGGGAAACCTTAGGCTCATCCAAACAAAGAAGCTTCAATAGTTTGTTTACTACAAATAGAAATAATGACAATAGTGATTTCATTTTATATTTAAATGAAACTAAAGAATATTTTAGTGAAAAGTGAGCTTTTCCTGTCTTCCCTCTACAGGGTGTGTGTATGTGTGTTATTCATGCCTTTCCAGGAATTTCCTCAGGAGATGGTCTGTGCTGACGCCATTTCTAAGACAGTTGAGGTCATATCTCACTGTGGATTCATTCAAATTACAGTATGGAATTTCACAGTTCCGTGAATCATGTTTGTCTTCATATATTTCTGTCTTTTTTATATATATGAAGATATACAGTATTGTAAAATAATAGCGTTAATCGCGGAGATTTTAGTCACGTCACACCTGCCACCTAGTGGATGAAGATGGTAGCCCTTCTTCTAACACGGTTAGTGGGTCACTAGAAAAATAATGGAAAACGTTTTCGAGTTCTTAAAGCTGGAATGCATTTCAAATACATACTTTTTACACTAGTGAGTTTAAAATATATTGAGCTAAATTCAGTGGTGTCATGTAGGCCAAAATTCTGAGGGGGCACAATTACTACCTGTACGATACGTGCTGTGTACGATATATGCTGAGTATAAAGGGGGCATTCATATTTTTCTATTGATTTTTTTCACTTACAAACACTATACTTTTGTATCGTCTGTGTAAATGACTCCTTGATGCTACATTTTAGTTCGCGTTTTTTGTTTTTGTCACAACCGAGGTTCCGTAGATTGGTCATAACAAAGCGGTAAAACCCAGACGGACTTAATATGCAGAGAAAGGTTTATAAACATAATACTTTTTTTTAATTTGTAGTTTCTTGACAGTGTGATAATATTATTATGGGGGTTTAAACCGCACGGTGTGGGTAATTTTATTTTGTGCCCTTATATACTGATATTTAAAGCGAACTCTGGTTGGATGCGGCTGGAAACTATCTATTGCACCCTTGGTTCGCGGAGTGAAGTTTGTTTTGCTTTGTTTAAATGTGAATATGTGTCTGTAATTAACCCCATTTTGGTTCATGTAAATGAATGCATTTATCTGTTTTATCTTGTGGTTTTCACGGCGTTGTAACATGCTCGGTAATGTCCGGGTACTCAACGCGCGATTCCTTCCAAGAGAATAAAAGTAAACACCGGTCTGGACTCTCTGCAGTTTATTTAAGCCATGGACTGTAACATTCTGTGTATTGCATTTTTAAATGACTGTATATTTCACGTGACTTCTGTTGTCTGATGAGGAGTATCCTGCGAATGATGCGCCATGCCCTGGAAGTCTGTTATTTTAATACCGTCCAGAAATTATACCGCTGTATATGGTATTTTGATGGTATTTTAAAAATCAACGGTATTCCGGTATTAATCCGATAAAAATTAAATGAAAATACCGGATTACCGTAATACCGGCCGCGCCTCCCTGAAATCGGTGTCTGTCTCCGTGAAAGCAAACAGACATCCATCCATCCATCTTCTATACCATCTTGTCACTAACAAACACAATGCGCTCCGCACTTTACATTCATATGTATATTTTATATATATATATATATATATATATATATAGAGAGAGAGTATACAGGCCTACAAATGTATATTTTACATACTAATTTTACTTTAATATTTTTACCTGTGAGGGATATGTAGCCTACATTTTATGTCCTTATCTACCGTGCCATGCTTTCTAATTTTGTTTTCCTTTTTCAGCCTCAACCTAAGAATTTCATTGTGTTGGTACTGCACATATGACAACAGCCTGAATCTGGAACTGGCTCCATTAGGATACTGGCATATTTCAAAATAAATGATAGTATCCCTTTATCAAAACTTAAAATGATAGAGCTTTGGCTAACACGTGAGCTTTTTTCAGCATAAAATATCTTAATACTAAGATGAAATACGTTACGAAATTCTAAATTAAAAAGTGCAGTGACCAAGATTCCTGCAGAAAGGCCAATGTCACTTTCCGTATTAAGCGGATATGCTTGTACGTTGCAGAGAGCCTATTGCGCTACAGCAAAGCTTCTGCGCCGCCAATGTTCGGGAAAGTCTGCGTTCATTGGTTTGTTCTCTTGTCAATCTTACCGTCCTGTGTTTTTATTGGTTCACATGCTTATTGGGGAAGCCTGGTGAACACGGCCTGTTAGACGTCGTCTACTGTTTACTAACCGATAATCA
The DNA here is from genome assembly GCA_011763525.2 of Mormyrus iriodes. Lineage (NCBI taxonomy): Eukaryota > Metazoa > Chordata > Actinopteri > Osteoglossiformes > Mormyridae > Mormyrus > Mormyrus iriodes. The sequence goes on along the minus strand of JAAGVU020000113.1, from coordinate 16,537,938 downwards.
CGAAAGGGAGAGGAATTTGACGTCTTTTTGGCAGCCAAGAAACGAGGTATTCCCAACTATGATATTGTTCTTTACTTATTAACATTTATTTAGCATATTTTGGCTTGCCTGCTCTGGTAATCGAAGGCTTCTTTCTGCTGGCTTATGCAGACAGTTAAGTTGTTCGTTGCGGATAATCTAGTCGGCCTTCTAGCGAGGATTAGTCACCTACCGTAACCGACTGTGTACCACTACAGCTATACGGCTATTCTATATCAACCAGTTAGCCAAATAAACTGTTTTACCGTTCAATTAGCAAGATAAATATATCAAAGATTCGAAACATTGTTGCCATTTCTCGGACGTTATTTATGTACCGAATAACTAACCATTTAGCTAGTGGCGGTACGTTATATAAGTTAAGGCAAACAAAGTTGCTGTTTTTAATATATCTATCCGCCCGTCAGTATTAAAACAATGCGTAGTTATTAGATGTAATGTTAACGCATTGTATGTAATGTTAACTAGCTGCACTAGTGGGATCTTTTTCATGCACAGCCGGGTGGTTGGGGTGTCTTCAGTTCGGTGAACTGAAAGTATTTGCAAAATAAGAAAGATAATTCAATATATTTTCCGTTTGAGATGCACTTCTGAAACTGCACTTTAGAGAATAAGGTCTTTTTAAACCAGGGATCGGACTTCAGCGTACTTCCGGGTAATGCCTCCTGTCTTATTTACTGGTTTTAGTCCGACAGCTCATGGAGTCTCCTATAAATATATGATTCAGTTAATGGTGCCTATAATAATAGATGGTAAATGCATTAAAGGTATCTCGGTGGATTGAGGGGTTATTTGATCACCCATGTTTATTGGTGGCTTTGTGCCAGTGTTGTTAGTGCGGTGAGATAATATTAACTGCACTGAATGCACGACAAGCGGCTGATGGGAGGTCTCAGCTTTGAGCTGCTGCCAATTTGTGTATCTATATGTGTATAATAAGGGGGACGCTGCATAGCACCGCATGTGTGTGTTTTGAGATGGATGTCATTTGAGTTACGTGAAAGAATAGGTTTTATGAGGGACTGTCCCAGTACATCTGCTAGGCCTCGGTCTGAGCAGTGTTCCAGGTGGATTATCAGTGCAAAATTATTGGATTATTATAGAGCCAAATGCACGGGATTATTGTAGCGCTAGATGCATTGCTTTGCCATTTTATGTAACTGTTGCCTGATCTGTGAGAGGTGAAATGGGAATTGTCCATCCTTGGTCCCTCCAAAGTGAGTTGGAGGGGGTGTCCGGGCAGGAGACCACAATAACCCCCACTGCCATTCACAGAGTTGCTCCCGCAGGTGGGTTACCATGACAACGCTGGACGACAAACTCCTGGGGGAGAAGCTGCAGTATTATTACAGCAGCAGCGAGGACGAAGACAGCGACAAGGAGGACGAGGCTGTGGAGGACAAGACCATTCGTAACCCGGAGGTGCTGGAGCCGGAGTACAGCCAGGATGGCAGCGCCATCAACACAGGTGAGTCCCTCTCTCTGTGGCTATGCAGTGTAACGCTATTGCTGTGTATTACACAGCCCACTGGTCCCAAACACTGCTGACACCCATTTCCCATTCAGGGTGTGTAAGCACCCCCTCTGTCTGACACACACCTCACACTGACTGCCTGCTGTGTCCATCGGCACAAAACGGCTTATTAAGAGATCATCTTAAACAATACTTCCCTTATTTAACGTGAATTAACAACTATCCTTCCATCTTCCAGCCACTTATCCTGATCTGGATTGGGTTTGGTTATGCAGTCAGTTTAGTTCACCCTTATTTGCTTGTAAGCAAAAGAATCATATGGAAAGTTCGGGTCCAGAAAGCAAAAATCCAGACCAAGATTTTGTTTCAACCAGCCAGTTGAGTATAAAGCAGGGGTGGGGAACCTACTCCGGCTGGAGAGCCGTTGTGGGTGTCGGTTTTTGGGATGACCTCTTAATAACAGTGGGCCTACAGGACTGGAGTTAAAAATGCCGCTTTATTTTTGACTGATTGAGAGGTCATCCCAAAAACCTGCACCCACAATGGCTCTCTATGGATCAGATATAAAGAGTCATAGTAATAGAGTATTTAACTGGTTGGTTGAAACAAAATCCTGATCTAGATTTTTACTTTCTGGACCTGAACTTTGCACTTTTTTCATGGAGAGACTGCAGCCCATGGCAGGAAGCATCGGGTAGGAGGGCACCCTCTATGTGGGCATCCTGTACAGGATGCCAGGCAAAACAACGTTCATGAATTCTTATTCTTTGTATCAAATGTATTGTTTAGCTCTTACTCTGAAACTATTTAGACTTGTTACTGGTCATTCACTGGAAACTCAGCCTAGCCGCACTTATACAAAGTTGCCTCCTTGACAGCTGTATGTTTGCAATGATGTGGTATTTGCCTCACTTGTATGTCACATTGGACAAAAGCATCTGCCAAAAGAATACAAGTAAATTTGTCCCACCACAGGACCCAAAGGCGTCATCAATGACTGGAGGAAGTACAAGCAGTTGGAGACGGAGCAGCGGCAGGAGCAGAAGAAGGAGATGGAGCGGCTCATTCAGAAGTTGTCCATGACATGCCGCTCGCAACTGGACGATGAGCGCGAGAAGGAGAAGCAAAGAGAGCTCCAGGAGAAGCTCAATGGCAAGGTGAGGTCCGGTGCCTCCTGTGCTTCCATCGAGGGGCTCCCCGCACAGTCTCACACATACTCCCGCTCTCCTCCCCAGATGACCCTGCAGGAGTACAGCCTGCTCCGGGAGGATGTGGACGATGAGGACTTCCTGGCTCAGTACCGCAAGCAGCGCATGGACGAGATGCGGCGCCACCTGTGCAGCGGGAAGCGCTTTGGCCGCGTGACGGAGCTCAGCAGCGGTGAGGAGTTCCTGGATGCTGTGGACAAGGAGGGGAAGGGCACGCCGGTGATGATCCATATCTACGAGGCGGACATGCCCGGCTGCGAGGCCATGGACGGCAGCATGCTCTGTCTGGCGCAGGAGTATCCACTCGTCAAGTTCTGCCGCGCGCGCAGTTCCGTCGTTGGCGCCAGCGCGCTCTTCACGGGTAACGCGCTGCCTGCCCTGCTGGTATACCGGGGCGGCGAGCTCATCGGGAACTTCGTCCGCGTCACAGACCAGCTGGGTGACGACTTCTTCGCTGTTGACGTGGAGGCCCTGCTGCAGGAGTACGGGCTGCTGCCTGACAAGGCGGCCGTGATCCCCACGTCCATCCGCAACGCAGCTGTCGCTCAGCACTCCCAGAGTGATGAGGATGACAGTGACCTGGATATCGACTAGCTTGCCCCCCGCCCCCCACAAGCATGCCTACAGTTGGAAGTCCCATCAGAACGTAGATATGTCCCCATTTTCTTCAGAACATCCAATACCATTTATTCTGATGTACCACATGATTCAGCCCCCAGAAGTCTGTCTCCCTTCCCTCAAAGCTCTGAACGACCTCATCAGCAGTGTGTAGTCTCACTAAAATGTGCATCTTGATGCTGCATGATCATTAGAACATCCAGGGTCAAAAGTCAAGCTGTGTCATTCCATACTTCACCCATAGGATATATTCAAGAAGGGTTATGACTCATGGTCATTTTGTTTTTTGTGATTCAAGGAGAAATGGATAGTAAATTATTTTGAATCTTTTTTAAATGTTCAGCACAGTTTGTTAGCATACATTTTTCTTATATCTTGTCTTAATTAGCATTTAGTCACTAACATTTTGTTTGAGGTGGCTTATCTGATGATTTATTTATTCAGCCATCGTGCAAATGGTGAACGGCAAAAACTTCCTTCACAGTGTATGCACAAGCAGCCTTTCTGTTCTTCTGTACAGAAAATATTTCAAATCTTCTCTTTGGTCGCCTGGAGTTATTTTAAAATTTTAAAGGCCCAAAACCAAAGATGGAAGCAGGTTGGGGACGGCATGATTTTAAACTGTTTGCAAAGGACGTGGGTTGAACCAAGCTGAGCAGGCACGCTATGCCAAGTTAAAGTTAAGTTTCATATTACTTTATCAAAAAAGTTACATGTAACCAAAATTAAAGGAACCATTTACTTTTTTTGCAACAAAAGGCAGCTTGTTCATGCATTTTTAGAAATTAGAGATTTCCCCCCTTCCCAGTAATATCTGTAACCATCAAACATAAATATTATCGTAGGACACTATATGAACCAGTGGACTAGCTACCCTGTGTTAATATAGCATGCATGTTATGTTGCAGTATGATTTTCAGCCTGAGCAAGAAGTTGTGTTCTAGTTTAACATTTGCATGGCTTTAGTACAGTGGTTTTCAACGTGGTCCTCGTAGACCCCTAGACAGTCCACAGTTTTGCTAGGGAGCTGGGAGGGAGCAAAAATGTGGACTGTCTGGGGGTCCCAGAGGACTGGGTTGAGAAATACTGCTTCAGTGTATATGTACGCGACCATTTCGAGCAGTTGCATCATTGCTAGAAAAAGGTCAGTGGACACAAATTAACTACCAATTGAAACAACAAAAAATCCAGGCTTGCAGCTGTGATGCCCCCACGCCCCTTGGTTGTCTCCGTGATGGACCAAATTATCACTTCTTAATGCAGTCAGAAAAGACTGGCTTTTAAAACTGAGCCTGTATTTTACTTTTTATTGGACAGGAAAATGACTTGTTTTACACTAACATTCCCCTGTAGCTTTGTTTTTACATGTTGGCATAATTCCTGGTCTCTTTGTTTTCCATGGTCACTGCAGGCACATCACACACTTCAGTTTTACACATTTTCTGTCTGGTCAGTTGGAATAATCAAACTGCAAATAAAACAACCAAGGCCCACATCCTGTACATCTTTTTATACTGTATTTAATGTTTTCTTTGTGTGTCTAAAAGCTGCTGTTCACAAACTGACTTTAAAATGTTATTAAATTTGTTTGTGCACAACATTTTGCATGTGTGCTTTTATTAACCTGGAATAACCGCCGAGTCTCAAATATCAACAGCAGTGATATTTAAAGTTTTTGATGGTCATATGTCAGATTCATTTTTCTATACTCACTCATCCTCTTCAGGGTTGTGGGGGGTCCAGAGCCTATGAGCGTAAGGCAGGGAACAACCCAGGAGGGGGCACCAACCCATCACAGGGCACACTCACACACCATTCACTCACACCTATGGGCAATTTAGTAACTCCAATTAACCTCAGTGTGTTTTTGGGCTGTGGGGGAAACTGGAGTACCCAGAGGAATCCCCACGACAACACAGGGAGAACATGCAAACTCCACACACACAGAGCTGTAACAGAGATTTGAACTCTGCTCCCAGAGGTGTGTGACGACAGTATTAACCACTGCACCAGCACACCCCCTTAAGTGATATTTAAAGATATCTACTGTACATTGCTGCTTTAAACAGTGTCATTAACTCAGACCCATATGGCTGTTATTTTACTATACAGTGAAACATGACTATAATTTAAATTTCATTGCAAATGCTGATTGTTATAGAAATCATATTAAGGAGAAAATGAATTCTTTCTGTGTAAGAGGTCTAGTATTTGAGTTGAAAGCAATGAGGCCAACAGTTTTATATAAGGTCTAGATGGGTGTGGTTCAGAGGTTAGAGCACTTACCTTGTATCTCCAGGATTGCAGGTTAGGGTCTCTGTATCTAGTCGGGTTCTCCTGGTGGTGTGCAGATTTATCCCTGACGTCCAAAGATACGCAGTTAAAGTTAAACTGTATGTCTGAGCTGCACAGGGTGTGTGACTGCCTGTGTATGTATTTGTGCCTAGTGATGGATGGGAATCCTGTCTGGTGTGTCTCCATGCTCCAAGCTGCCTGTGATAGACTGTAGGTCCCCTGGCAAGGATAAGAGCTTAGTTATATCTAAAGACCTATTACAAAATCTTCAGACAGTAAGGATAAATTGCAACAGTGCTGTCATTTATTTTAAATAAATGTCACATCCCATTCATTTTACAGGTTGTATTGGTCATTGTAGAACATTAACAGGAAGCCATTACAACTTCAATGCGCCGAATGGAATTAGAACAAATCAAACGCTTAAATACATCAAGGTAATTAGGAGGAGGACAGAATTGTGCTTGTGGAGAGTTGGCTGTAGCGTGAAGATCATGCCCACAGAAGACACGCTCCAGCAGGAAATGAGTCTCTGCACCTACTCCTGCCAAGAACAGGGCCGCTTAATCACTCACAGGCAACATGGCCTACCCAGAGAAGCTCAGAGAGGGCCTGTCCACACAAGGGCTCCTTCTTACCATAATGTCAAGGTTTTTATTTTCATGTACAAATCTGGAAAAGGGAACAGGAAGACCAATATGTCTGATATACTCAGGGCCGTGACCAGGGCTTTTAAAAATACAGAGGTCAAAAGTGTTTGCCCTCCCCAGGTGTGTCCCACAATGGATCGTGGGTATTGGAGTTGCAGAAAAAATGCTGAGGACATGACCTAGGTGTCCTCGGTGGTAGATATGGGCAGGGGCATATTGTGTTTCAATCTGAATTTGACATTTTTCAAATCTTCAAAATCAAACTCAAAACATCAGGAAATACATTTTTTACAGTACGAATGTGAATATAAGAAGTGAAGGAATTAAATAATCACAGTAAAATGTAAAAAGAATTCTATGCTTCAGAAATGCTACACTGACTGGAACATGAAGCAGGAATGTACATGCAGCTTCATGGTATTATACTGTATGAGTGCTGTGTGTGTTAAACACATCTGGCAGAAACGGTCTGTTTTTATGATTGAAATCACCATGCACAGTAAAATGGAAAAGTGGTGTTAATATAAGGACTTACCATGCTTCATAAATTCATTCCCGACTCATTCCTCAAATCAGGGTCATACTCAATTCTGGTCTCTTTTTCCAAAAATAAAGTGTTAATTCCAATTTCAATGGCCAGTAATTCTACAATTAAATTAATTAAATCATTGCATCTAAGATAATGCATTGTATGTATTTGTGCTGAAATTTTTGTTAAAGATCTGAAGATGATGTACAGAAAGACAGCCCACCTTCAGAGAGATTCTATGGCAGCTGTTTGAGCTCCTGGAGAGCTTGTCTTAAGTTCTCCAGTTGGTTGTGTAGGTGTATGTTCTCCTCAATCAGAGCATGGATGGTATCCTGCAGTTCAAAGGTGACCCCACATTTGGGAAAAGTGGACACCGCCCGTAAGGTGAATGCCAGCTGAACGATACACATCCTGTAGGGTTCCTTCAAACCGTAGATGCAATAATTTTCAATGCACTCTGTGCAGCATTTGATATTTCTGTGTTTAAAGAATGTCCCATTAAATCCCAATTCTTCACACAGGGGACTCTGAAGCAGACATCCCAATGCACATGTAACAACGCAATGATGCCTCAGAGGCCAGAACTGATGGGATGTCAGCGAAATATTTTGAGTAATAAATCCCATTATCTTACATTCCAGAACACAGCTGATGTCCCCTGCAACTGTGCCACAAGGCATCATTATTTCAAGGGCAATTAATTTATTCTGTTAATCAGGATGTTAAGAAAGGTAGAAATGAGCCACAGAAACTGAAACTGAAATTCATTCACATTCACATGAAGGTAACTATCCGGCCACTGGTTACATATTTCAAAACTTACAATCAGATTTGAAGTACAGGGCTTTAACTTTGAAAGTTGAAAACCCATACTGACAGTAAATCATTGAATTTACCTATAATTTCCCACCAATAGTACTGCCTGAAGCAGACTTTGCTGTGTTTATTTATAGAAAAGGCCAACCGTATATTCCAACATCTAATGGAAGGCCTCCCCATAAGAGTGCAGGCTATTATAGTAACTAAGGGTTAGCCAGCTTCACATTAAAACCCTCTGATTCAGAGTGAAATGTTGGATAGGCCGGTGTCCCGATATTTTGGTTAAAAAAGTGCATGTTCCTGTCAAATGCAGCCATGCGATTGAGCACGCACCATACGCAGGTCTTTCTGGTGATGTGTTGCAGACTGCTCAGGGTGACGCGTGAGTTCTTGTTGAAGGTGATTCTCTCAGTCAACCAGTGAAGTGATGAAAGGGATGTTATTGTTGCATTTGCAGACTCAGATAACAAAAGAATTAGAGGGGTGGTTTTTGTTTTACAATCAGGATCCTACAATTTGACATCTGACTAGATAACTGAATAAGACAGGGGGATAATTATCCAAATAGACAACACAAGCACACCATAAAACATTGTGGAAGTAAGTTATAAAAAACACCTGTTTTAACCAATTTAACCAGTCTCTATCACACTGCAGAGCACAGCACATCCATAGTAAACCGCACGTTTCTTCAAGATGACGACCATTCCCTTGCCATCTGCAGCTTCTACTCCAGTAAAACGAAAGGAGTTCCAGGACTTCAGATTGTTAGGTTCCTTGTGACAAAACACAGAAGAAGCATTAGAAACGAGCTAAACTGCTCCCTTCCTTTCTCAAATATTGCAGCGCTGGCGGGACCCAAGTATATATCACTGCAGCCGGGAGTCGAGTGGGAGGGGCAATGTCGAGTAGGAGGGGCTTATCACAAGGGGTTATAACCCCCTCCCACATTGCCCCGCCCACTCGAGGTTCGGCTGGTGGCTGCAGCGATGTGCCGGCATCGGGGGATCCAGCAGGCAGGACTGGTACCGGCATTGTAATTAATATCAATAGATTTCTGTAGCCATCGTCTGTTGTGTTGTAAAGTAATGTCACGTATAGCATTTAATGTGAAGTGTTGTAAATTATGGAGTGCGTGGGCCCACCGTGCGTGGTGCGGGTGGTCGGGGTGACCCGGCCGGTGGCAGTGGGTGTGTGAGTGTGAGACTGAATAGTGCACTCGCAACAAGCACCACCTTGTGGCTAGTTTTTACTTTATCCTGCCTTACTGTTGCACAATACGACGCCATGCTGAATTGGTACTGCGACGTCTTTTTTTTCTCCAGTATAAATCATGGAATAAATAGGTTGTACAAAAATCAGTCATAACGAAGAATAGCACGTTTAATAATAAGATTTTGCCAAAAGAATCGTATGCAAAATTGCAAAGACCATCTTAGATGAGCAAATGAAATGTAACCGATTATCTCCTTAAGAAGCGTCTGGGACAAAATCCAAACGGCAGGCAGCGAACTACAGTGAAGTTACAGAACTATGACGGGAGGTCGAAATATATCTTATGACCGGTTAATATAGTTCCTGCTTTTAAACTGGGGAATTAATGTTAAAATCAAAGTGGACTGCCAGATCATTGCTTAAAATTTTAGGCAGTCAATCATCATATATATTAATCAGCGTTTCAGACTTGAAGGACTGTTGTCAGGGACGGTGGTGAAATATTAATTTGACACACGTACACAAAATCAGTTAAATCTAATTTGTTTGAACATGTGGGGGGGGGGTAAAGCGCCCCCAAATCACGTTACCATCAGTGACAGAGGAAACGGAGCGGAAGGAAACTACTTTACAAATAGGACAAGATCCCTGCGCATATGAAAAAATCTTGATATTGTATTATAATTCAGAATATTCCAATTGTTCTATAATATATTACATACAGTGTTGTATCCATTTATTTATGACAAAACTGTGTCATTTTAAGGGAATTTGTCATCCAACCTATGCACTATTTAAGCATGATCTCGGATGGATATTGACAGTATAATGTGTGCTGCGACAGGCACGTCTTCTTATTGCGTCATCAGATTGCGCCGTGTAAATAAACTGTACCATGTACAGTGAAATAATGCAGCTCAATGAGGTCGAGTTCTGTGTCACTAGTTGGATGCATGCACATATTTAAGTAAGCCGCTAATTTATTGACGTGTGACCATTGCATAACTCTTTTAACTGAGTGGTTTAGGCACTCGTATGGCTGAGTTAGCAAGCTAGTAATGACCTGGACAGTGTATACTAGGGGTGTATTAAGGTTTAGGATTCCGATGGCATGTCGCGAACTGGAAATACAATAAGAACTGAATTCACTGGAGGAATAATGTTTTATTATATATATTTAGCTCCAGACGTAACGTTATGCATCTCTGAGAAACGTATTAGCTCATTCATCGTGCTTTGGCTGGTAAAGTAAGCCATTGTGAATAGTTATATATTTTATCTTTCTTTACATTACTTAGCAATGTAAAGACAAATAAAGACATCTCCTTACTTCATCAAAAGAAGCTCATTATATCAGTCTAAAACGATTACGATTAAAATACTAACACAACAACTCCGTGTACTTATTTCAATCGAAAGCTAAGTTCAAGGAAGAATAATATTGAAATAATGTCGTTTATCAAATACCTTAAATGTGGGTGTAAAAGTATTGGTGCTGGCAAACAGTAAACTTAAAGAAACGATACATTTTATTAATAAAGCGTTGCATGCCGTGTTTTCCTAGCACCCCCCCCCCCAGCCTTACAAACCCGAGTCGAACTTCCCATTAAAATGTACTTCCTGTTAAATAAGAACTGCGCTTATGCATTATCATATGGCAACGTAGCACTCGTGTTACACTGACAGGATTATATGCTGTATTGTTATATTTTTTGCAAAGAAGAGAATGAATAATCATATCAACAGAGAAGACTGAAAACCAGTTTAATAATGGAAGAAGAAGATGATGTCGAGGAGCTGGGGGAGCGGCTCTATAAACTGATTTATCCCAGATATACGACCATAGCAGGAAAGCTTACGGGTATGTCCGCGGACAATATTTCTGACCCGAGGGAATATGCAGAGCAGAATATGACTCAGTAATTTGCAACATTGTAACATCGTGTTGTATTAATTGTAACATTGTGATTTCCTGGCAGTCAAGGAGCTGAATTGTTTTACTATTGATTTTGAGTTAAGGGTAGTAAGTGTAAGTCTTGCCCCCCCGATTCTGTAGGAATGTTGCTGGAGCTTCCCAGCTCTGTGCTGGCACAGATGTTGCAGGATGAGACCATGTTGGCCAAGGCTGTGGAGAAAGCCCTTGGTGCCCTGCAGCCTTCTCAGCAAACCAGGTGGGTGGGTCAGGGACAGCGCCTCACAGCCCTCTGTCAGTTTTCTAAAAAAAATTATGTGACATTCATTCGAAGTATTGTATTATGCTGGGTTAGGAATCGTTGATTATAAGATTATGGTCACGGTTTTATAGGGATGATATTTGAAGAGATGTTTGTTAGGAATACAACTTTCGTAACAGTTTATCAGTTCTCTCCATATGCTACAAAGTGGTGGGTATTACGAAATAGATTTTCTAATCTTTTACCTTTGACCCCTTGGCAGTAAGATGGAAGCACAAGGAGAGGATGCAGTGTCCACATCCTCAGACTCTCTGGGTGAGCAGCTGTATGAGCTCGTGGACATCCACAACACGGGCTTCACAGAGAAAATCACAGGTGTGTTAGAGCGTGGTGTGGCCCAAGGCTAAGATCAGGCTACCAGGCTGCTCTTCTTAGAATAATCTGTGTACCGTCTGGGCCTCTGCATTCTGTTTGGAAACTGCATATTGTTGATCAATGCCTTTGCTTCAGCCACACATGTATTAAAATAGAAGCATTACAGAGAAGAATAGAACAGTTACAATATGAAAATTGGTGAAGTGTTCCATATTTTCTTAGAGGGCAATAGGTGGCCTTGTGGGTTAGGAGTCTGTGTTCGTGTCTGGTAGGTTACTGGTTTGAATCCCATAGCTGGTACAGTAACCTTGTCACTGGTGAGACCTTGAGCAGGGCCCTGCTTGGATAAATGGCTGACCCTGCTCTCTAAGCTCAAACTTCGCTCTCACCTGTAGGTGTGTGTCCCATAGGAGAGCAACATGTGATATGCACAAACCAGAGAATTTCTGTGTACTTGCACTGGTACAAATGGCAAATAATGTATCATCATAACCTTAGGATCAGATGTTAAACTTATGATTGAAAACATGGGTGGCTGGTCCATAGAGGTAGAGGAGGTAGTACCAATTCTATTTTTGGGATTAAATTGTGAAACTCTGAAATAATTCAGAACTAAAATTTTTTTTGTCCTTTAACAACACATTTCTCATTTCGTTGGAAAAATTCGCCATTGTAATATTGAAAATGCATTACCTTGTTACCAGCAGTTTTTTTAGCCACCGGCTTCCATATGGGAAGGCGTTTAGTGATGATACATTATTTACTATTTTCACTTGAATGTTGTTTGATCAGGCATGTTACTTGAGCAGAGGAAAGAGGAGGTGCAGAAACTCCTGTCGGACCCGGGTCTTTTGGAAGAGAGGCTTAACGTCGCGCTAAAGATACTGGAGGAGTATGTCCCAACTTAATTTTTACATGTCTCGTCACTGAATATGCTGCCAGATACTGCGCAGTGTACGTAGTATTTATATTATATAGATCAGTCAAGATTCTGACTAAAATTGAAACAAAACCCCCCTGGTTGAGTTTGTGGGAAACTATTTGTGGGGGACTATTTGAAAAGATGTATGGTATAAATTGCACTATAAAGCAAACTTACTAAAAATGATAAATAGCTTGTTTTACTAAATATAAAATATCAGAAGCTTTTCAAATGCTGTGTGTGGCTGGTTTTATAGACAGAACTCCACAGAAACTGACGTGAGTGACTGCTTGGATGCCAGTGACATAGACGGGCTGGGGGAGAAGCTCTTTGTGATCGTGCAACAGATTGATGCAAAAAACTGTGCTGACATTACAGGTGAGTGACCTGCTGGCCAAACACACCAAGCAGGCCTCCTGCTTACTGTGTCAGGTCCGATGGATTAGTACCCGTGTGTGAGCAATACTCCGAACTACATAATAAAAGATTGGGCTGCTTGTGGATAATTTCAGAAGTTTCCTTTTCATACATAAGGGGTTCGGTAGGACAAGGGGTAAACAGTATCATTTTTAAACTCAAGAAAAGAGTGATTTTGATTGATGTAGGGAAAAAAAACAAATGTGTTGTTGGGCAAAATAATGTCAATGTCAATTTGTTTATAGAGCACATTTAAAGCAGCATGAAATGCTGCGGCCAAAATGCTTTACATTAAAATACACAAGAGCATAGATACAAAAGAAATTGAAAAAAAAAGAAACTGAAGTAAATAAATACAAGTAAAATAAATAAATAGTAGATTACAGTAAAACACAAAACTACCATCAGAGGATTGAAAAACGACTGAACAAATGTTAAAAAAAAAAAAAACAATATTACTGTAGGTCACAGAATGCTAGAGAATAGAAATAGATCTTTAATCTTGTTTTGAACAATTTAGTTGTAGGAGGCACCTTAATGTATTGAGGTAGAGAGTTAAAAATAAGCCTACAAGGAGATTTAACTGCTGTCTGGATTTCTGGGAAACAAAATAAAGATTGCTTTATCCATAATGTGCGGCACAACAGACAGGTCACCTGACATCGGAAACTCCAGTCACATGACTTTCCTTTGTGCTAAGGCTGGAAGCCCCTTCCCCCACGTTGTGATGGCAGAGATGATCAATTTCTGGTGTTTTCTCTCTCTTTCCTGGCAGGAATGCTGCTGGAGATGGAGCCTAAGACTCTGAGGCAGATTTTTTGTGACCGATCTATGCTGGAGATGGCGGTGAAGAGGGCCCAGGCTGCCATAGTCACAGGTAGCTCACCCAGCCATGTAGGTAAAGTAGACACCACCCAGTGAGCACAGCAATTCACCCTGTGTTAAAGGAGCTCCAGATTTTGGTTAAACTTTGTGCCTTTTGGGCGCAAGTCTTAAATCAAGTGTCAAATGTCGCTGTTAAAAATTGCCAAAAAGTTCAACATTATTACATCCTCAAGAGTTACTTATTTGCATTTTTGATTTTTCATTGTATTGATTTTTTTATTGTTGCCTTGTCTCATTTATGAGAAATAAAATTTTGAGTTTAATTTTAATATTGCTGCTTGATTCTTCCTTTGTGTACTCCTGGTTCCAGAGAATTCCTAAATTCTCTTTTTGATACTGACATGATTTTAACAATTTTTGTTTGATAAATTTTATGCAGTGTTGTGCATTATGAAGACAGGTAGCCTGAGTAGAACAGAGTGTTCACTCCTAGAGTGCAGTATAGTAGTCGTGAGAGATTCTTGGACACTCCCTGTGCCCCTTTGCTCTTCAAAGGGACCTACAGCTTGACACACTGGAAGTTTTGAGAAAATCTGTATTCACTGAAAGGAATTTAATGAGGTTACAGTCTGTTTATTAGTGGCTGCATTGGCTGTATGGGGTCTGTATGATTTTTATGTTATCAAATCCTTTTTGAATGTACAGTAGCTCACAAAAGGATGAAATTTAATGTGCAATGCATCTCCTAATTAACCTGTTTCTTTGTAGTTGTAGAATGATGTTTGTTGTGCTGGGTCTATGTAAAACATGTTGCATTAGCTGAATTTTGTCATTTATTGATTTGTCATATTGTTTTACATTTTTTAATGTAAATGTAAAATAAATAATTTAAATTAATGTTTTTATTTATTGGCGAGTTATGTAGTCCTACTTTTTTCTCTTGAAATCCTTACATCCATCTTCCAAACACCCATCCTGGACGTGGTCTTGGGGGGTCCTGGAGCCAGTCCCATGCAGCACAGGTACAATTTAGGATACAGCATCAGCGCTTGACCTGAAGCTCCCAGCAGCACCAGTCACGTGACAAGACCCCACTTAACACTACTTGCCTGCGTCACGATAAGCTTTGAGGGGTGTGTGTGCGCGTGCGTGTGCTTTTAAGGTAGCCGGTGCAAACCACGTAGTCTGCTGACCCTGATCTCACAATCGTTTGTTGTTTTGGGTAAAAGCACCTGCTAAACAAATGTAAATAAGCTTTTCGCCAATCTGCCTGCACCTATTTCGATGAGCGATACGGCAGACAGGCAATGCCCTTGCAATAATGCCACTCAGACTGTGAGCGGCGCCAGTGGGCAGGCCTAATAAATTAAGTCGCATAATGTAATTTAGACGAATATCTCTGTTCTCATTTTCGTCTTACCCTATACAGATAAACATATTTTTTTGGATGTCGTATGGGTATAAAATGATCAAATTTCACTGTTTTCTAAATAATCAAAATATCTGCATTTAAATATATCAGTAATTTGCAGCGGCACAGTAACACCACAGCTGCGATCGCGGAAGTTCTCGTAAGTCTGCATTTTAAATGTAACTTTGCAGCGTGCGTGGTAAAACTGAGGACTGGGAGTAACCTGTTTAGGTAATGTCACTTAAAAGGATTACTAGCTAATAACATACAGAGTTATGAATGCAACAGTGCCCATTGTTAAAAATTATATAGATATTGTAATTTAAACAGCTTGTTTCTGTATACATGTGATGTAATCGACACGTTGGGAAATTTGACATTTTTATTATCCCGTAACCTAGTTGCCTTAAAAAAAATCTTTCCATAAGGAAGACTAGAAATTCAGAGCTGTTAATATGAATATGGATTAAGGACAGACAGTTTAGTGTAGTGATAATGAAATTCAAAAATACACTTTGTGATCTCTACCTGTCGCCAAATTGCGAAACACCTTGTTGAGGACGAATTGTTTTAAATATTGCATGAATTAAAATGAGTTTTTGTTGCACAGACTGTACGGTACCGGGTACCCACGTGCTCCGCGGTGCACGCCTCTGGCCGGAGTGGAATTTCACATTTCCTGGAGAAGCCCGCTGTAAGTACACATGCAGTGTTATTCTGTACGGTTCCCAACCAGAAAACAACTCTTAACAAGTTTATATCTTTGCCAAACAGTTTATTACAGGCATTTTGTTTAGTCTACAGCCCAGGACGGTAACAAAGATGAAATTCTTATGACCTTGGTAAAGCATGCAGGCATCTGTGACTGCCAGATAGCCAGGTACCATAATTACTTATATGACTCACAGTTCAGCTTGTTTACTCAGTCTGATATTGTAGTGAGACAATTTATGTTAAGTACAAATGACTAAAAGAAATCAGCACCAAAAATGATTTAAAGGGTGCTGGCCACCACAAGCCACCAGAATCTACCATTGTACCTGAAACTTACTTGAAGGCAATTCCATTCCTACCGGAAGATTTCATTTATAGGTGTAGGAAACTCCGAAGCTTTCACTGTCTTTGGGATCTGCTGACTGGAATTGTTGTAGCTTGTGGTTTATATAGATTTATGGCTCATCAAACAATTCACTGACCATGATTAATGGTGTGGTGTTGTGTGGTACTGGAATATTCCACTTCACAAAATAAATGGTTTGGCATAGGTTGAACATGATTGCCCAGAATAGCTGTGTAGATTGTGATTTCAAATTTTGCTGACAGAAAGCTATTTAGTGATGTACTTTTCGGTTTGTTCAGGGCAGTCAGGGTATCTTCCTTCTCTTCACTGGCTTTTGTGTCATCTTACTTCACGTCTGTCCTTTCACACTTTACCATATCTCTCCTCAACACCATCTGTAGCAATAAAATTGTCCATAGATGTTCTTCTCTGATCTGAAATCTCATCCTGCTGCTGTCTGGCGTTAGTCTGGGCCCCACACCCATTCCAGAGCTACCTATGTCATGGTTGGCATGGAGAGCTGCTCCTTTCTGGTAAGTGTGAGCTGCAGGGTATTCTGGGTGATCACCCTCCTATGAGCACATCCAAGCCGTGCTGTCCACCAAGAATGGGTGCCCGCCCGGTGCTATTCTGATGAGCTCTGGGCTCTCACCGGCTGTTCTGATGAGCTCTGCAGCAGGTTGCTGAAACAACATCCTGTCTTCCTATCCAAAGCAAAGACTCTGAAATACACGTGTATAAAGCACAGGGCTGACCACAGAGGTTCAACTAAACTGTGTAGCGACTGCTCATTTGTGTATAGTTAATATATATAGTGATTTTACATAAATGTATCAGGGACTGCACTTAATGTAAGATTGATGTAACGTTCCCAGTGTGATAGGTGTGCCGAGAGAGTGATACTCATTCCGTTGTGTGACTGTGTTTGTGGATGTCGCTCTCCATGGTATGTCCACACCCGCACCAGTCCCTGCAATATGACCTGTTTATTGTGGGATCTGCATTTGGTCAACAGAACTTAGATTTTTTGTGTAACATTTTTAAGAGCAGGTAATCTTTCCTTATTTATACTGTATCTGCATGTTCGTGACCTGTATAAACATTTGCATATGTTAATCTATGTTCTGTGACCATGTCTCATTTGAAAATAGAACCATTCTTTCTGGTTCATGTGTATATTTATAATGAAAACTGTTATAAAGCATATTTATCATCTTTAAAAAAAATCATGAATTGAGGATCTGTTCCGGCTTGTCTCAAACCTGTAAAATCATTGTCCACTTTATGTAATCCCAAGTGGGGTTCAATGCTGGAATGTGTAGGTGGTCAATCAGTTGTGGGATCATGAAATGTTCGGATGCTGGAGTGTCAGCAGTTGTTTTTAATAGTCTGAAATGCTTTTTTTTCTTTACTGTATTTGCAAGAATGGGCCCTCATTTTGTCTGAAATCGACTGAAACTTTGCTTATGGCCTAATCCATTTAATCTCACACACAAGTATCAGACCATTTGAAATTCACAATGATTTTGGTAGCTTTTAATTTTATTTGTTTGTATATTTTGTATATTACACTGATTTCAGGTTTTGTTTACATATGCGTACAATTAATTACATTTTAAAATTACAAGTATTAAACATTTTGAGGACTTTTCTTTTGCATGCAGGTATTATCTATGCAGCAATGTCATATTCACTGTTAATTTATGGTGGCTGAAATGTTTGGTCAGTGCTGAGTAAAGGCAACATTCCTCTGGCTTAGAAATCTGTTTCAAGATGGCCAAAATCGAAAACATTATAAAAGTAATTTTTTTGGAGCCACCAAAGTGTTCAAAGCTAAATGGCTACATTTTTCTCTAGACTGTAAATAAAGTGCAAAGAAGTGGTAGAAAATGCTTTTGTCCTTCACAGCTGTCACTGAGAAATCCCAGCCCGGCTCTGGGTGTCAAAGGCACGGTTAGTAACCTTTAAGCTCACAGTAGCAGCTGATTAAAAAGACAATGTGTCTCTGAAGGCATTAAGGAAAACCTCTGCAGCACCCTCTGCTGCTGTTATATAAATATGGTTTGGCTGCTTTACAGGGGCACAGTGGTGAGCACTGCCACCTCACACCTCTGGGACCAAGGTTTGAGCCTCTGCCAGGGCTCCATGCGTGTGGAGTTTGCATGTTCTCCCCATGTTGTTGTGGGGTTTCCTCCAGGTACTCTGGTTCCCACCCCAGTCCAAAAACATGCTGAGGTTAACTGGAGTTACCAAATTGCCAGTAGGTGTGCTTGTGTGAGTGTACCCTGTGATAGGTTGGCCCCCTATCCCGGGTTATTCTGTGCCTTGTGCCTGTAGGCTCTGGACCCCCCCCCCGGTCTGTGAGAGACTCTTAATTCCATTAAAGACATCACACAGTGTATACCAAAGGCATTGCCATTGATGACTGAAGTTGTGCATGTGTTCCCAAGACAGCCTTCAAGGCGATGCAAACATAATGGCTACGCCGGTCTCCTGTCAGAAAACCGATACAGGCTCTGATTCCCATTTAACTTTAGTCCTCAGCAAATACTGTTAGGAATGTCCAGCAGGACAAACAGCTGAGTTATCCAAAATGTAAGTGACATGACACAAATAAATGACACACATGTAGTACACATTCACTGTGCTGGTTAAATGTGAATGTACCAAACATTAATATACTAATAATATCTACATGCATTAGTGTGAGGCTGATTAAATATGTAAGTAGGGTGACCAGATAATCCTTTTCAGGAGGGACAGAATTTGTAAACTACCATTTCAATTAAAAGGACCTGGATTTCACTTAGGCACTGAGTTCTTGCTGTGTGCTGACTGGTCAGTCTCCTATAATCATGCACGTGTCACTAATGTTAATGTGAAACAGCTGGATGAGTCTTTCAATTAAGGAGACAAACCAGTAAAAGCACAAGAAGACCTGAACTAATTGGTCAAGCACAGGAGCCTTTCAGTTTTATAGTAGTTTGTAAACCCGAAGTAGCTCATAGTGTCCCCCCTGATATGGATTAAGTGGTCACCCTAATGTAAGTAAATAAGATGACATTGAGCAGTTCTGTGGAGGAGTGAATCTCACAGGTCGGCTGGGAGTGTAAGTAGAGAACCAGCTCTTGCAAACACCGGGGTCCTTTGGTCTCTAGCTCCTGCAGTGTGCAGCACAGCAGCTGGCCTTCCTGAAGTCTCTCTCTTCCTTTGTGACTTCCATGGCTGAGGAGCTCCACGCTGCTCTCCTATGTGTCCAATGAGCTGATCCTCCTCATGCGGGGTCACTCTGGTCCCTTTGCTCAGGAGACGGAGCAGACGGTGCTGTTTTTCTGGCTCTTCATGGCCTCCCTCCTCTTCAGCTCCCGGCTGATCCTCCTCCGGATGCCCTCCAGGTACAGCTCCCTGTCGAACTGGCCAGCCCCAAGGGGAATGCTAGAAGACAGGGGAACCAGCCGGAAAGTGCTTAGATATCTATGGTGCATGCTGAATACACAAACAGTTCACCTTTGCAGCAGCAGCTGAAACACAAACTGACATCCTCAAGCCCATAGAAATCCAGGTCCTCCTGCTGTTGTAGAAGTTGTGAGCCTGTTACTCACTTGTCCCTTCCAGGGCGAAGTTTGACCTGGAAAATACCGATGACAGGGCGATGATCTGACGTCCTGATGGACGAACAGCAGCTGTACTTCACTACAGTTATGTCGTCCTTTTGCCTGCTCCGGTACAGAATACGATCCTGCACCAAGGAAAAGTAAACTTCAACTATCGAGGTAGAACAGATATAGGGTCACTACGGCTGTTCTACAGACTATCTACTGACAGAGGCATCTCCTTGGGGATAAAACATTATCAGCGAGGCAAAGAAACCCACTGTGGAATGGAAAAATGGCACGTGATGCCCCAGGAATGAGTAAAGGAATGGAAGAGTGATTTTCGCAGAGCGATTTTGTGCTGAGTTCGTCTTAAGTCAACTTTGACCTGCGAATTCACGCACCTAATGATCGCTAATGGTTGACCTTTCAGCTTCACTGGCCGTGCAGCAACCGATTTTCTTTTTAACGGTCGATTGCCAGAATGTAAAAACCGGTGGAAAGCTGCATGACTGGTAGCGAGCGTTCAAACGGGTCTCGATGGTAGAAAGCATATCACGGTGCATTTTATAATGTCGCTAGTTAGTATGCTTCACACCTAGCTTACTGGGATAGAAGGCTAATATTACAATATGCATTTATTCCACTGTGTGATACTAATTCCACCGATTCTGACTGGCGAGGTACCAGACAAAAACATTTTATAAGCAGTTTTCAAATATTTTAAAGACGCCCACTTTTGTCACGCTAGTGTGACCGCACCTAAAGAGAGGAGTATTACATGACTTACCGTATATGAGGGAACTCGTTTCTTTGAGGTTGTATCGTAAACATCGCAGCCAATGTCAAACTTGTAGGTGGGCAGGAAGGATATCGGTGCTTCCTGGAATCCTTTAAAGATGGAACCTACAGTAGAGTGGGAAGAGCTTCACGTCAGTCCATTTATTGTTCATTCACTGTACTCCAGGCGAAGGTGAAGTATTCCGTCTGTCGTTTCACACAGGCTCTGCCCTTTAATTCACCAACTAGTGAAATCATAAAGAGATTGAGAATCTTTCGGATCAGGTGACTAAAAAAAAAAAAAAAAGGTAAACACAAAACTGGCGTTGTGCGTGTGGGGATTACACGTTCTCCATGTGTGCACATGAATTTCCTCTGGGCACTCCATTATCCTCCTGCAGTCCAAAAATGAACCGATGCCTCTCATCTGCCCATAATTTGTGAGCGTGTTTGCGTGTTTAAGCCCTGCGATAGATTCGTATCCCTTACTGGGGGGGAAAAAAAGCTCAGTGCTCCCCATAACTCTATACAACCCCGTTTACAAAAAACTTGGGACACTGTAAAATGTTGATGATTAACCTAATTAGTTGCGAGATATTCAACCAGATGTTTCGTTTCAGCATCTCACAACTTTCCCGGTCTTTTGTTGTCCCGTCCAAACTATTTTGAAACGTGTTGCTGGCATCAAATTCAAATTGAGCAAATATTTCTCACAAAAAAATAAAATGTTGCAGTTTTAATGTCTGATATGGCGTCTTTGTTCTATTTTCAATTCTATATGGCTTTATATGATTTGCAAATCATTGCATTCTGTTTTTATTTACATTTTATAAATTGCCTACACTTATAAAAGGAGCAAACCTACCATCCCTCATTTCCTTAGTGAGCTGGTCGTACTGCATCAATGGGTCCAGGTCCGACTCCAGCTCCTTCAGGATGGCTTCCACTCCTTCACGGTCCTTTTCAAGGCGGAAGTTGAAGTCCCCAAACCAGAATACTTCATCGAATCTAGTTGTCACGTCCGCTGCAAGAATGACAGCGCGGTGTTAATCCTTCATGGAAGACTCTTCAGGCCGGCTAATCCTACACAAACTACCAGTGGGAGCTTGTTGTACTCACAAGAAGTGGAGCGATAGGGGTTGGTGTCAGGAAGGCTTCTGGGAAGGGCAAGGGCTTCAATGATCTTGTTATAGTCCAGAATTCTCTCGTACACTTTGGCATCTCCAGCTTAAACAGACCAAAACATAGTGAGTTTTTTTTTTTTTTTTAATTTTTTTAAGCTCTAAAAGTGACGATGTTGTCTGTGCACCAGAAAGACTTCCTGTACATTAAAGTAGAGGTTGTCTTAATGGTATATGCACAATTTTACATCGCTATTCTCGATGGTCACATGAACAGAGCAGTTTAAATCCAAAAGTGTTAATGCAATGTAGGACTTGAATGACGTCCACAGAACATTATGCAGAAATCTGGCTTTGAGAAATGTGTGTGCAGACCACATGCCAGCATCACACCTTGAGAGCAGGAGATCACACTCACAGGTGAAGTGAGAGGTAATGAAGAGGAACGAGGTGCCGAAAAAGGTGAGGCAGATTCCGACAGCGCCCTTGGTCTTGATCTGGGAGATGATGCGTGTGGTGACCGTGGCGTGTTCCGCCTCTGCCGTGGGAGACATGGTAGCGAAACAGAAACTTCAGTACAGAGAGCTGCTTCATTGTAACACTGCAATTTGGTGGCTTTCTAACTCGCACCTGAACAAAACCAGATGAGGTCCCTTCTGATAAAGACAGAAAGGTAAAGGACCCCGTGAGTGGCTGCATTTAGCAGGACGTAGTAAGGCCCCAGTGTTTCCTGAAGACGGGTTTCCCATTCTTTCCTGCTTAGACAGAAATACATGCACATAAGACAAAGTCAAAAACATCTGCCAGTTTAACTCTGGATATCTTTGCATAATATTAACAATCACTTTGGTTGCAAAACAATTAAGGTATTACAGAACCTGTCAGCACAGCCCTCCTGAACTCCAATAACGTAGAAGTCTTGAGCATATTCTGAATCGGTAGGGAGCAGAAGGTCATCTAGGTCGGCAGGAAGCCCCTGTGGACCAGAACCTACTGAGATCGCATCACTCACTTTCTTGGCGTTACATATATGTTCTGTATAGATATATGTTTTGAGAAGAATAGGTTATTTGTGAAAACTTGGCTCACCTTCTCCCCTTGCATGTTCCAAGTGGCGATGTAAATTCCCACTCGCCTCTCTGGAAAATACCGGTCCAGTTCGTCTGCACCAAGCAGCGCCCCATGTCCCAAAACGCTACCCTCCAGAAAGCTCCTGGAAGTGCACAATCACAGTGTGAGACAAAGATGCAGAAAACAGAACATCCTGACCAGGATAACACTGCTGCACAATCCGCAGTCATTTTTTTCTCCATATTTTGCTGTGAGTGAATCGTGATTAAACCCCACAGATGAACCCCTGGTTATCCTGAATGACTTATTTCCAGACTGAAAGCTGCCCCTCATTCCTGTTTTAGAAGTACTGTTGTGTGTATATTCCAAATCCCCTCAGTAAACATTTTTTGTTTGTCTCCTGCTTCTTTAATATCATTTCCTCTAACCATTTATGCATCATCATGTATATTCCTCTTCTGCTAAATTTCAACATGCTTAAGATTAAAATTTGAAGCTCTGTGCAGCACTTGAACTATAGTACAAGTGAACAAATTCCTATAGCGTTTGGTTCTATACATTTCAAGAAAAATTAAACGGACTGGTTGGCTTCTGACCAACAGAAAACTGAAATTGTGGAAGTTGAAAACTTCCACAAATGGTGTAAAGGGCACTACATTAAGCACCAGGGTGCCAAAAGCTCCAACAAAACTGCCAGCAGATAATCTTTAGGCCTACCTGTTTCTTACGTCTCTGGGTCGGATAGGGTTGAGCACACTGGAGGTGGACTTCATGGAGTTGAGGGAGGTGTTATCAGACACCATGGTCTCCAGTAACCGGCTGTCACTGAGGTTCCTGTGCAGGCGTTCCGGTCCTGCTCGCCTTGCGGTGCCATAATCCACGCAATCCCTGTCAATGCGATTAGCTGTTCTTAAGGATGTGGAAGCAGTGCAGAGCTCCACTGCAGGCATGGGCCCTGAGGGCTGTATCGGAGACAGGCGGATCTTGGAGGAGGCAACGCTATTCAGTAGTGGTTCACAGTTTTTGAAGCTCCTTCTGTCAGGTTCCGACAAACTGCCCCCACAGTCTCTGGGCGCGCGGACGTCGACTGGCGGGTCTGTAAGGCTCCCGTCTATGGACCACTGTCTGTTCGGAGACCGAGCAGAGCCATCAAAAGCAGGTGGGTCCAAGGCATCATCCTGAAGGGAGTCTGATGAAGATCCGGTCCCTGTCCGGTCTGTCAAACTCTCCTGGCTTGTTTTGAGGGCCTTTAATCTCCTTCTTTTCCCATTGGCTTCCAGTGATGAGTTTTTAATGGTTTTCATTAGACTGGGCGGCTTTGGGAGGTGGTGATGTAGTGGCGAAGAAGAGCTGGTATTACCTCCTCTGTCCACCTCATCAGCAGGGAACCGAAAGGTGTCATTAAAGTTCTCATCATCTGTGCACGATTTCTCAGACTGCTGCCCACTGCTCAATCTTCCTGTGCCTTCCCCTTCAGCTGTTCCTCCTGACCATACTCCATTCAAACTGTTCATTCTCATCTCCAGCACCTCGCAGCTCCGTTAGAAATTACTCATAATAATACTACACCCAAAGCACATTTATCGCAGCAGGAAGGTGATACCACAGCATCATTCGTAGGTTGTTTCAGGGCGGCGACTCATCAACTGTTACTACGGTAGGCTGCTAAATTGTAAACTATAAATGCTTATTGAAGAAGTCAAATAGTTAAATATGTGCAAATGTCATACATACAGTTCGCTAAAATAACCAACTTAAGTCAAAATTGGCATTAAACGCTTGGAAAATGCACGGTACTATTAGGTACATGCAAACGACATTTGGGCTAGGTTACCGTTAAAATTAAAATGCAAAAATAATTGTTAAAGTCAATTTAATATCAATTAAACTATACGAAAAATGGCTTCCTTAATCAATAGCCGTTATAAATTATGCATGCCTCTGGATAATTCGATTCCTATTTGCAATTAACCATTTAGAAAACAGAAAAAGTCTATAACCACATGAGTAATATCAACTTTCTGTGAACCTGCGTGTTTCATAGCCGGCTAGCTATTTTCCATTTAACTTAGCTTGCTAGCTTACTCGCGAGAGAGACCCAAATCTGACGTTACAAACGCACCAAGCGGCTTTGTTACCTTGGTATAAATTAACAATAGACGAGTACATGAATTCGCCGTTATTAAACAGCCGTGTTTTCCCCTTTCGAAAACTAATAGCACCCGCTAATTTAAAAGCTCTTTCTGTCCATTTAGTTCAGAATCGATTTATTACCTAATTACATGTGTTGTTCATTCAAGTGGGCGCAATAAAAGCACGCTATTCTACAAAATAAACAATATACCGCTTGTTTTGTTTTGCTTTAGCTATTGCATACATCGCAAATGAATCACTTCCTTAGTAACGGGAGCACTCGTTACCAAGGAGAGGGATCGGCTGTGCCGGAAACGCTCTTCGGCGGTAACACAGCGCCCCCTTCCGAGTGGAGGAGCAACGTGATTCCTAAACCAACTCAAACTGCTCTTAGCGTTAATCAACCATAAAAGTGTGTCGTATTCACGTATAAACCCGTCTGGATACACCTTAGTTAAAGTTACAGGGCCCTTTCAGCTTCTCTCAATCTGTTACGGGGAAAATTTGGAGTTAACTGATACAGGGTTGCCAACTTTGGTCAGCCGGCTGGAGTGGATTTTCAATTCGAGACTAGTCTGCTTACACATGCACACACATTAATATGTATGTAACTGTTATTACACTGTAAATAGTCTGCAAACCCTACAAACTACCCCAACACTTCTATTGTAGGTAATTTTAGGTTTATAATGGAATATGAATTTACTGTAAAATTTATTGCGCAAACATGAGTCTGAAAGTGGGTCATGCCAGAGGTATGAGAGCTATGAACCCAACTGATATACTTTTAAAATAAAATGCTGAACAATGTGGGAATGAGAATATGTAAATTTCACAGACAGATACAAATACACACACAGTGCTAGAGTGGGAATCAAACCCACAGCTTTGCGATATGAGGCTACAGCCCAACTCACAAAACCACCATATAAAGCTGAAAAATAAAATGAAATAGCTCACTGCATTTTAGACCTGGCAAGCCAATGCTGGACGTGACAGAGTCTGACACACAAATCAACCAAAATAATCAAGAGCGATCAAAAATATTTTATTCATTTTGTATTCTGCCCGAGAATTTTACAGTGTCAATTTTGAAACACAACAGGGCTCCTTCAAATGAAGGACTATGTCAAAAGTATTCAGTGGTCTATATAGAAACAGCTTCAGGAACTACATTAAAAGGGTTTCTGCATACATTAAATATGAATTCGGGGAAATAATCACAACAGTTAAAGGAAAAGAAAAAAGTGGGTGGCTGAAGTCAGAGCAAGATCTTCAAAGCTTATCACTCAAATCGTTTCCGTGATTCATACACTGAAGCGCTTACTATGATTAGAATGGCAAATCTACGGCATACAATGGTTAAATTAGAAATATTAGTTGCTTTGCACACTTTTGACTAGAGGTCATAAATACAATCTGAACAGATATACAAATTTGGATACATGTGACAATTAAAAATGGTGACCAGTCCTAAAACTGCTGTAGAAATCATTCACTCAATTCCTCGAAGACATAAGAGTGGACTCCGAAAGGCTATTATTGAGAAATTAAGACCATGGCTACTGATAAATACATGTTGGGCTGGCGATCCAATAAATATCTTAAAATAACCTTCCAACACTCCGAAACCACTCAGGCAGACTAGACTAACAATTCAAGCTGTTATCCCATCGAGAAATGTCTTACTGAAACTAGGTGACAGGAGAAACAATAGGTTAATATTGCACTTAAAAAAAAAACAAAAAAAAAAAACAGTTCAGCTCTGGAAGAGTTTGAGGGCTCCTTCTCAGCATAGGATCACCGTAAGATCAACACGAGTACCAGGGGGTTTTGGACAAACTGATTTGGTCTGAGATCTTTTAAATGAGACACAGAAATGTGAGTAGACGCATGGGCTCAGAGACACTAATGTGGGAAACTCAACAGAAATGGGAGGTCTGAATGACAGAGGTTCCGCTCTTCCTGAAATTCTACTCATCATATTCAGGGAACTGCATTATGATTATTGTCTTTTATAACTTCATTAGACAGCCAAGGCCAGATGTGTCTGTAGTTGCGATTTACGGGTCCCTAAATAAATTATCGAAGACTGTCTTGATCTCCAAGTTCACTGTGCCACTGCTAGTTCCAGTTGGATACCAGATAATCTTTCGAGCTGGATCTCAAACTATATACTTCACATAGCAAATAAGTAGAGGTCAAATCCAGCAATAATGGTTTGGGTGTTAGGGGGAATAGAGGCGCTGTTGATTTGGTGGCAGCCTTTCTGCATTAGACTAGTTCACTAGTTGTGACAGCAGCTGAACTTAATGCCTCTTGTCCAAATTCTGGAAAACTGACCATCTCAGCAAGCGAGATCCTGCCACAGGTCTAGACGGGTCCTTCTTCTGAAGGTGCCAAACTCTACTTCATCGCTGGGTACTTCCTCTGGCCAAACCGACCCTGTTTGGCTCCACCCGAGGGGGCGCTTGGCTGTGGGTTGGCGAAGGGAGAATACACATCATCCAAAGCATACAAATCTGATGCATATGAGTAATACACTGACAAGCCTTCTATTCATTTGCATCATGGAGTCTATTCCAATAATAACGTCAAACTGGAAAAAATGACTGTATGGCCACATTTAACTTATGCTCCATGCACACATAGTGAAAGCAACTTTAGTTTTACTTACATCAGAGCTTAATATTTTCAGTTAATTTCTGTACTTGGCAGAAATTTAAGTAATTCATGTTTTTAGAATGCTTGTTTAATGCAATTATTGCCAGAATATTCTACTTATAAACAGCTGTTAACCAAGTGTAAATTACATGTAGATGTCTGGGGGTATATTTCCAGCCCCCTACCCCTTGCCAACCTGCCCATTGATCATATCTATTCTGTGATGTGACGAAAACAAAAAGTACTAAAATGAGTGAAACAGGGATATCCAATAAAATGACAGATACCAAAACATACCTGTGCAAACTGGGTGGGGTTGTAGAAAGTCACGCCTCCAGCGGTTGGCCCACCCTGAACTGGCGTTTGGGTGGGAATCTGTTGGAACCAGAAGTTACAACAGTGACTAAGGACCAGAAATCAAACCTTTTTTTTGGGTACTTGAATTTTTTCCCCGTGTGTCTGCATTTGAATAAAGCAAACACAGTCTTAATATCCAAATCGTGGGTCAGTTTAGCTTCCACCCGCCAGAGAGCTTGTTTTTATTCAGGTCTACAAAGTAAATGAGGGGCCGCGGACTAGATCACCAGCCTAAGCCTCACCAACAGAACTCCTAGGAGCTCACCAACGCTGCTCCCATCCCAGCACGGCGTGGTAGATGAGATGGCAGCTCGATGTCATGCCCACTAATGTTAATGGAAGCATGCGGAGCATTAAGGGGTTATGCACACATGCAAACAGCTACACGGGTGGGGCGACAAGGACAACAGCTTCAGGGCCTCTGTCTCCAGCAATGCAATAATGGGACTTTTCAGCCTGCATCCCTGTGAACTCATGCCAAGATCAACAGACAAAAGGTCTACACAAAGTGCATGAAGGCGTCATCGTGAACCCAGAACCACAGCCTTCCCTACTTAGAGCATTAAAGCCATTGCGAATTCAAGCCTGGAGTGATTTTGTCAAGCTACAAAGTAGACAGTCCGGCCCATTTGGCACGGATAGACCCATGCTGAAGACAGAGGGTGCAGACATGTATGGACTGCAGGGTTAGCATGACACATATAGGAATTTGGGGGGGAGTGGGGCGGCAGAGGACGTCCTGCTGGATGTACCTGGTTCAAATGCTGACTCACTTCACGTGATAAAGAACTCATTGAGCTAGAACGCGAGAGCTAAAACGGTAAGGATAAACAAACGAACACAGACAACAAGCCAAAATTAATACATGCACGTGTCAGCCCATAGGCTCCTCTTTGGGACGGGTTTTTAGGGTTGGGAGGGCAAGGGAGGGTAACTGTTTCAGGACCAGGAAATGCAGGGGGGTGGGGGGGGGAGGATAAACCCGCCCTTCAGGTAACCAGCAACAAGCACAGGTCATCACTATGAACAGCACAGAGCCAATGAAGTGTTCCATACTACAATGTTAAGTGCCTCTATAGTAATATGTCTCAGTGTCTAAATGGATAACTCTGGCTCATATAATGTGACATTTCAAATATTCAAGACTGATTCCAAAGTGCCAACTTGGCTCATGTTTCCATCCTTTGGCAAACATGACAATATGGAGAAACACTATGGACATCTCAACACATGCACTCGACCACATCGTGCCCACAAAGCAGAGATGAGTCACCTGCTGCCCGTTCATCAGCCATCGCGCACACATTAATATGTAATTGTTATTACACTGTAAATAGTCTGCAAACCCTACAAAATACCCCAACACTTCTATTGTAGGTAATTTTAGGTTTATAATGGAATATGAATTTACCATAAGATTTATTGCACAAACATAAGTCTGAAAGAGTGGCATGCCAGAGGTACGAGAGCTAGCAAGTCAGCCATTTTCAAGGTCTCCACAGGCAGATGTTCACAGAAGACCAACCCTAACCTACTCTTATGGCTTCCAAAGGCAGCGGGGCACAATTTCTACCAGCCAACCAAGCACATGGCCACTTTTACCCATGACAGGCATCTCACAGCACTGCCTAGAGTTAAGGCTTCTTGGACAAGATATTCAGTTTGGTGCTTGCAAAAGGCAGGTCTGTAGGTGTTGACTGCACAGCGGTTAGCAGATTCTCCAATTGATGAAACTCCACATCATAATGAAGACATCAAGGATGATGGACCAAATTTCCTCTTGGGATCAATAAATTATATCCCTCCTTTAATCCATCTATCCTTCTCTAAGTACAGCTGCATCAAAAACAAAAAACTACCTACTCTTGGGAAAGACAGCTTTTGCTGTTTAAAGTCAGTTAGGGTTCCCCGACTGCCACAATTCTCAAATGACCAAGACATCTTTCTGCTAAAGAACACACCAGCACGGGTGAGGTGAAATGATCCTTACTGCAGACACACAAGAAGCAGTTAATCAATGCAGAAAGTCACGCTGAGCAGAAAAGCCTAACTGATGCCAGCCAGCCTGAATGGCACCTTGGAATCAATCCAACATGTCCGGGATAACGCCTGGATACACATTACGCAACAAACAGACTTACTGTAGATGTTTAATTGATATCTAAGCTTCCATTAAAACATTTGATGAAGACAAGTTGAAACAAACACAGAAACATGATTAAGTACCGTATCATTAAGTAACGGTCAACATTTCACATGCACGTGTTAATGGTCTGTTCTGACTATGGAAATGATGCAGCCTGTGTGAGGGGATGCCCTGAGAGTGAATCGCTCTACTGTATATTTCAGTGGTAGATGTCAGCAGGATGGCCAGATGAGTCAAGCTGCTCTAAGAAACGTCTAGGTGGCACGTTACCTCCCCGGATTGAGTCCCTTCAAAGACAGGTGCCCCCTCCTGGCCAGGAGGGTAAAGTGTTTGCTTAGTCATCTGGGGACCAAGTCAAATAGGTGTTATTGACTGACCACAGAAGATACACATTTCTAAAATGAGGTAAAAATGGGATCTCTTTCATGCAGTGGTGGTGCTCCGCCTACACAGTGACCCAATTCGTCCTCTAGACGATGGTGACCTCACCTGTGGCGCTGCACTAGAATTGGGAAGGCTTTGACCAGGAGTCTGAATTGCCTCTGGAACACTGCCCTCTAAAGGTTGCTGCTCATCTGGGGCTGCATGGGGGAGGGGAGGGGTGGGACATGTCAATTTCACTTTCAGTTTCAAAACAGAATTGCCAGATATCAGTCTCTGTTCTGGTGCAATTCTTGGTCTACCCTCAAACCATCCCCTACATCAATAGAATGACAACTGACCTGCACCAGGTACAAAAAGGTTGGCGGGCATGGGCATTGGGGCCAGGGGTGCAAAGAGGTCTGCGGGGGCGGGAACAGAACTTGCAGGCTTGCTGCTGGTACCCCCTGGGTTCAGGAAATCCACATACCTACTCTTGGTGCCTGCGACAGTTAACAGGTCAGTGGAAAGAAGCAGCGAAAGTTTCTCAGATTACAGGACCCTCCCACCCCGACTGTGAGCAGGCTTGGTGCCCAGATCAGTAGAGAAAAAGCAGAGGGGGAAACTTGGATAACGGAAGAATCTAGCACTCCTGTCCCTACAACGAGATCCACCCCTGTTGTCCCAGACCAAAATTAAGACAGACTCACCTGCTTTTCTGGAAAACATGTTTACTTGGGGTCCACCACCTGGTGGCCCAGCTGGACCACCAGGGCCTGTCTGAGGAGCCATCTTGGGGAAGTTGGATGGGGGTGGCGGCAGTGGTTTGTTCTAGAGAAAGGAAAAGAAAAGTCAATACCAAAATCAAAATTCTAGAAGGAAGTGAACAGCCCCTAACCCCAACATGCAGCCAGCATTCACACATTCAATACCTCCTCCTCGGGTTCATCTGTGTTGACCCATCTCTTTTTCTGAGGATCCCAGACTATCTGTTGTGAGAAAGTATTAGATTTATGAATTTCCATCAAGTTAAACCGAACATGCTAGAATACACAATTTCATGATACACAGACATAGAAACGTCCCGATAAGATGACAGAAATCCGACGTTGCTGACTGCTCAAACCCTTGTGTGCTGTGCTAGTAAATTTTATCTGTTCTCCATAAAGTTACTGATGTGGAGTTTATCTAGGTATACAACAAGACATTTGCTCCCAAACCCCAGCCATTCTATGTATTCTTTAAAATTCTCCACAGCTCAACTGATTAACTTGATTTGTTAAATAACTCAATAGAGTACTGATTAGCCAAACAAGGTGGGGTAGTGATCGAGACAAAAAATACATCAGTGTATTAGATGATTGCTTGAAAAGCAGGCCGAATTTAGGAGAGGGTTTGACAAGGCTGACACTTTGACAGACCGTTTTACACCAACATGAAGATAATTTAAACATTTTCTGTTGCTGTCTTTTGCACAGTACTGTGTGTGTCCATGATTAACACAAAATCACTAAAACTTTTCAACTGACAAGACCAAGGCTTCTCAATTCCACCCAGACATCCAGCTCTTTATCAAAAACAAGCTGATTTCCCGTGACGACTGTCAGCATGTGAAGTATCCCCAGCATCCGCGAGACTGACCATTTCTACAAGAAAAGCGTAAGACGACCGGATCTGACTGCTCACCGATTTGTTCTTGTCATCCGGCAGATGGGCCTCATTCTTTCCCTTCCGGTAGAACCAGCCCAGCCACCCACTGCCGCTTCCCTGGAATGACCCGGGAACCCCGATCGACATCGGCCGGACACCACATATCTATTCTTCATAGGTTCATTTATTCCCACTGAACTTTGAGTAAGCTACACAAGACACTATATACCAGTGTTTCCCAACCCAGTCCTCGGGGACCCCCAGACAGCCCACAGTCTCACTTCCTCCTAGCTCCTAGTCAATCAAGAACACCAAATACCTGGTTCCGGTGTGCTGGGAGCTGGCAAACAGCAAAAATGTGGCCTGGCTGGTGGTCCCTGAGGTCTGGGTTGGGGAACACTACTATATACTATTATATAGACGTTTTAGGTATACAGTGTTCAAATTAAGGTTCCCATTAAATAGTTAATACTTCATTCACAAATACTGGTCTTGTGCTAGATAAGTAACATTTTTCAGAACTTACATTCAGGCTTCTTTACATTTGGGTACACAAAGAATGTACTGTTGTTTTCAGAAAATTATGCTAATCAGCTGTGAGGGATCAAGCTTCACAGTCTATAAGACTGAGGGCTTCATACAGAAACGGTGCTTCACTGCATGGCCAGCTTCGGGCACCTTTTTGGGAGATTCCTTCTTCTGCTTCTTGGGTGCCTCCTGGTGGAGGGGCTGTTCTGGAATGGGTTCAGGGGTGGGCAGGGACGGCTTGGCCATTGAGTTGCTTCTCTCCCGTCCCGCAGAATGGGTGGACGACTCAGAGGTCGTGCGGGAGCGCCGCCCCTGACCCTGTGTGATAACAGAACAAGCGTGTTTGAGGGAGAGCCCAAAAGGTACAGTACATGCTGGAAAGACATTTGGCAGGGAGAGTGGATCCAAGGATGGGGAAGAGGAGGAAAGACAGTCAACAGATCAGGCCAGAGAAAAGGTTACAGATCGACAGGAACATCAGATGAACCTTGTAAAAGAGAAAGTGGGGATTTAGAAAAGCCCAACCCTACCGTATGCATCGAGGACTGCGAAGTTGTTCTTGATCTTCTTCCAGAACCCTGGTCAGACACAAAAAGGTGGACACGTCGCTCTTTAACATGCCAAAAGCCCAAAAGCCAAGACGGCCTCCAAGCACCCCAGGACAATGAAAACCCTCTGCTCACCATTACTTCCATCTGATCATAGAAGTCCATCTGGGAGGTGAAGTTGCTCCTGGAGGGGGAGGCTGGCTGGGATGAGGTCTGGGTAGGGACATGCTGCCCCTGAGGTGAAGGGGGTGACTCTACAGGGGAAATCTGCGAGGGCACTGGAGGAACAGGGTATGCTTGCTCCGTCGGGTAGGATGGGGCATAGGCAGGCATGGCGGGCATGGCACCAGCCATCTGGGCTAGTGGGGGTGGTACAGGGCCAGGAACTGGACAAAGGTGGCTGGGCGGAACTGGGTAGAACGGGACCCCATCGCCGACTGGTGGAGCCGTGGGTACAGAAGCCAAACCTTCAGCCAGAATGGTGGGGGGCGCTGGGAGAAAGGCCAGGGGTACATGTAGGTTAGAGGCTGGCAAGACAAACATCATATTACCATACAAAAGTTATACACTGCATCTCCATAGTGCAGAGTGACAGACACACACACCTGGGGGCATGAGTTGCACCACAGACAGGGGTGGCCCTGGGTTCGGCAGCAGTGATGTCATGAGTGCGTTCTCCGGATTGGCGGAGCCATCCATGGGCATGCCCATGGGGTCGGGGGGCGATGGATGATCGAACTCTGAACTGGGTGTGCTGCAGGCATACTGCTGGGGGGTCGCCCTGCCTGAGCTGTAAGAAATCATCCCGTCCTGCAGGGGGCAGAGCGGACAACAACATTCACTGGACAGAATAAGAGCATATACAGTACTGTGTAAAAGTCTTAGGCAGCCAAAGAAGATGATGTTTAAATGATCTTTATGTTGGTGTAAAACTATGCTATTATGCCTGTC
>JAAGVU020000113.1:16471317-16494381 GCA_011763525.2 Mormyrus iriodes | reverse complement strand
AAGGGTGCCAGCCCCCGGGGGGGGGGGGGGGGGGGGGGGGGTTATCCAGACAAATTCTGCGAACCATGGTACTAGACACGCAGAACCCTCCACAGGGCAGTCACTTTACAAACCATTACGCACGCCAGCCTGCCCGGGCTCCTGACATTCTACATGTACTATAATCATGGATAGTGAGAAAACACCAAAAATGGTTCATTGTAATGAGCGTTTCATTTAGGATCACGCTAACCTTCCCTAGACAAATTAACAGGCCAGTACAAGTACGGAGGCAATTACTGGCATTTCCTGTGAGTGCCGTAAATGTAAGCATGGTCATCTCGAAAACTAGGCTTTTTAAAAGCAGGTCGGGACAGCAGAGCCGAGGCGTACAGCACAACCCAGAGTAAGGGGCTGTTAAAATGCACTTACCTGGACGAGGGTCTGTCAGAGTACTGGCTGGCTCGAGAGCTGGGCCGCTCTGGCTGCTCCCTGGGCTGGTATCGCTCCGCGTCCCGGTAACCCGAGTTGGGTCCTTCGTATCGGCCGTAACGTGGATCATACCTTCGGTAGGGATCATCCTGCGTGTGACAGCTCTACGTCAGACATAGCTGGCATCCATTAACAAGCTGCCTTTATCTCGCTGTAACCCTTGAACCCAAACTATTTTGACGTTGTTGGTTTCCCTTTGCTGATTTTCACGCTTTACAGACAAAGCGAGTCAACGAAAACACTACCTCAAACGCTGTTTGTAAACACATTCAACGGGAAGTACTTTGTATTTACTTTACTTCTAAGACAGAACACCTCCAAAATTAACAAGTAACACAATGAAAACTTTACCTGGTAGTACGGTTGTGCTCTGGGGTCAGAAGGAGGGTACTGGGGAGGATAAGGCAGTCTGCCATCCCCATACTCTTGATAGGCACCCCCATAGTAACCTCCATACATGGGTCCAGGCATGGGCGGCATGCCCCCATACCCCGGCGGTCCGCTCAGCACCGAAGGCGGCCTGGAGGAGTTGCCTGGCTGGGGAGGGTAAGGGGGTTGATGTGCTTCACCAGGGCCTGGAGGGAAAGTCCCAGGTGGCACAGAAACACCTGGCCCAGGTGGGGGTTGTCCCGGTACTGGGGGATGAGGATACTGGTTGACTGGTGCAGGAGGCTGAGTGGTTGGATTGGGAGGGGCACCACCCGCCTTAAGGTTAGGCTGAGACTCGAGCCTGTGGGATGAGTCCAAGGAAGGCTGCTGGGCATTGGCGGCACCCCCCCCTGGGGGGACAGCAGTGTCAGCCAACTGCTGGGGTTGAGGCTCACTCCCCCCACTGCCTCCCTGCTGCGGGTCTTTGGTCACCTGTCGATAGAAACCTGCCGAGTTACTGACTGATGCGACTGTTTTCAGTCCCGGTGCTGAGGGCGGAGCGTGCTGGGAAACACCAGAAGGCACAGCACATGCAGTGGAAGTCTTGTTTTGGTTGTTCTGAGGGAAGGACATCGCGAAATCGAGGAGCTCATAATTGGTGGGCTGCTTATGATTATCGACAACAAGCAGAGCTGGAGAATTAACAGAGGGAGCAGAGTGATTGGGACCCCCGAGTGAATCAACTTGAGAAAGAGAGGAATTATGTGGCCTGCTTGTGGATATCTCAGGCGCGTTATCTGGTTTTATGACCTGCCTGCTCTCTGCAGTTAAATTGAGAGGAGATGGATTTGGAGCAGGCCTGCCGTTGAAATTCCCAGAAGTAGTGGCTGGTAAAGCGAAGTGCTCTAGATGATTAGAAACTTTTGGAGGACCTGTTGGCATTATGTTTGCACACTCTGAAAGCTGCTGTAAAGGCAGGTTTCTGACATCAACCCCTGAATTCTGAGACACTTCATTAGATATGATTGAAGGGGGATTGTTCGGTGGGATTAGAGAGTAATTTGTTGAAGGGGGTGCAATCAAAACAGGCTGATTCGGGAATGATTCCGCAGGTGGGGTGGTAACGAGTAGAGAAGCATAGCCAGGACTTGCCTGAGGATTCTTTGGACCAGCCTCAGCCAATTTTGGAGGGTTCTCAAGATTCTCCGATGAGTGGTCAGGTCTTTGAGCCGGACAAGGAACATGCTGGGGAGCCTGCAAGTCTAGTGGGCCATCTTCGGGGGGCTGAATTACCTCAGCACTGGGCTGCTTTACTAACCCATGCACTGGCGGCGCAGCGGGGGCCAGCACGACGTTGGCATTTGTGATGGCCAGCTCGTTCTGCGCCCAAAGCGTAGTGGCGGGGCTCTCACACTTAAGACAAGCTCCGTGCGAACGGGAAGAGGGCCTTTTCTCTGGAAGCCCTGCACCCGAGTGCTGTGTAGAAGTCATGAAGATGTTCTCAAGGTTGTCCGGCGGCTGCTCCAAGTTGCCCGGAGAAACATCTGGAACACCTATCCTTGGATGAGCACCACCACCCTTTTCAACTACCATTCGAGCTTGGTCGACCCCAAAGGGCCTGACTCCCACACTATGGGCATGGACAGGCTCAAAGGAACTGTTAGCGCTGGCCTGAAAGATTCCAGTGGGCTTTGGAGGACTGGGGGTGACAGGCTGAGAGAGCTGACCATGGCTCATTTTAGCTGATACACGTTGCTGTGTGCCCTCTCCTGCAGGCGAAGTGTCAATCTGCTCAAAGTAGCCAGTTGAAGAGTCCTCCGAGGGCTTGGCCACCTCTTGCTGGATGAAGGTGCCCACCATGCCCTGGGGTCGCCAGGTACCAGACGCACTCACATGGCTTATATTACTGTAGCTGGATGACACGCTCTCAGGCCTGACTGGGCCAGGTGCCAAATCTGGGGTCTCCAAATTGGGTCCACCCTCATAGTGTACACCACCATGGACAGTGGTATTAGCCTGCCCAAGGACAGAGTTTTCACTAACGTTCTGAGGCATTTTCTGTGGCTCACTAGGAAGAACCTCTTGATTGGGCACACATTCGAGGTTTTCCACATGATCAAACTGTCCTTCATGTTTCGGGGTGCCACTCACAAATCCACTATCATTTGCATACAGAGCGGCAGGTTCAGCTGTAAATGGGCCACTGCGGTCCGCAGGCGTGCTCAAACCCCCCCGCTGGGAGACCTCAGACCCAGCCGGAGACTGCACAAGGGGCATTTGAGGACTGGGGGGCAAAATGTTCATCCCATAACCTGCCCCAAAGGTATCGCCACCTGAAACACCATTGACCGCCTTCCCTTCTCCTGCAAGCGTCTCCTCGTTTTCAACATCGTTTTCTTTGAAAAAAAGTGAAATAGTACCAGGATCTGCAACATACGGCACAGGGCCTGAGGAGCCAAGGAGAGGTGCTGGCTGATCATTTGTAGAGTTTGGTCGATTATCACTCGAGCCCCCGCCCATCTGATGATAAAAGTGCTCTCGTGAGGGTTGGGTGAACCAAGGATCAGGTGCTGTGCAGTTCCGGCCAAAATAGTTGTGGGCCTGGAATTGAGAATTTTGGTTCTGGCTGACACCAGCGTTTCCCTCGGGTTTGCGGTACTCAGTCAGACTGGGTCCAGTGGGGGTGCCTTGAAGACCACCCAAAACTGGCTGAGCTGAATACGTCTGTTTATGGGCCTGGGAATAAGGAGAAGTAGCAGCCTGAGTTGTATGAGGAGAGGAGGCTTGAGGGGGAGGAGCTATAGAAGGGGCATGGGGTGAAGGGACTGGGGGAGGGGCATGCTGAGAAGGATCAGGAGGACAGACTGAGGGGGATGAGTTGGAAGGCTGAGATGCAGTATCACTGGTGGGCTGAAAGTAGTTCTGGACTGAAGGGGGACGACTTCCATAGTCAGACACCCACGGCGACGCCGCTGGTGGCATAACCAGGGGCTGGTACAACACAGATTCTGATACCAAGGTGGGACATGGGTTTGTGCCCTGAGGTGGAGCTCCTGCTGAAACATAGGATCCATGTTCCTTGGTGTTCAAATAGCCTTCCTCTGCACCAGGGGCATTTGGGGCCGCAAGGCCAGGGAACTGCCTGGGCGGTGGAGCCGAGGATGGTACACTCCCTGGAACAAAGTTGTTCATCCCAGGGGCCAAGGGTGCGGGCTGATGACCTTGGGCAGCTTCTAGTAGATGTGCTGGCTGACCTGGGATGGGGCCAGCTGAATAGAATGGAGTGGGCGGGGGGGTCTGCGCAAGTAGGTTACTGTTGGAGGTCGGATGGTGATTTCCCGCATGAGGAGGAGCACTGGATGGGCCCTGTCTGCCAAACGCAAAGGGGTCAGTCATAGGTGGCATGGGCTGAGCCGGCCCCAGCATCGCACTGGGATTTCCTGGCTGCTTATGAGGTCGAGTCCTTCGAAAAGCATTGGGAATGCCCCCTGTTGGAGGCGGCACTCCGGCACGAGGCGGAGGTTGCATCATAACACTTCACTGAAGTTGCCGCACCCTCACTCCAGAATTTAGCCTTCTGAGAACCTGATTATGAACTCGGCTGTAGGAACAGAAAAACAGCTAGTCAAAAATTAAGTATCACAGCAAGAGGCATACCTGTTTAAACATCATTAAAATCCTAGGATGGGCCTTGCTATAAAACCACAAGTAAGTACCACAGCTGTAGAAATTAATGAAAATTGCAAGCTGTTCAAATAAAAGCTCCCACTAAGCAACTAAATATAATGCTGGGTGACCATAAAAGTGCAATAAGGAGAGACAATCCATTTGTTTCCTTTATACAAAGAAGCATGAATAAAGCATTAAAACAATTAAGGAAGAACCGATAAGTAGATTGCGGATTTCTATGTAAAGTACCTGGCAAAAACAGGCTGTGTGATCGACCTGGCTAGAAGTTTTGCAAATGAACAACCACTGACTTTCCAATTCTAGACATCACAATCGCAATACCCGAAAGAGTGAATATTCTGTTGCAACATAAGAGACTTTAACTGCGCTGAATCCAAAACGAAGACCACTAAACAAGCCTACAACTACGACAGAACGATCCAAACATCTTACACCGTCAACAGTTTCACACCTTCCCCGAATAACTCATCGCGGCCCCAAACAGCACGTCTATCCATCCATTTTCTATACTCGCTTCTTAACCGCCGTAGCGAACCCCGAAATAAGAGTCATTTCCACGAAACTCTAAAATTGACAACTTTAAGAAAAGAAGCCCGGTTACAGTAACTACGTGACATTACGAGCACATACCTAAAATATGTACTTTAATTATAGATAACCAATTTGTTTCGATGCCTAGACAGGGGGCGCGGGAGCGGGGCGGCTGGGGATCGGCGCTGTCAGACACACGGCCAGCGAAACGAGCACTGCGGATTAAACAGCAAAGCTAAGCGGGTCAGGAGAGCAAGCCGAACCGACGTTACACTGAACACCTCAGAGATTCTGAAGAGACGGAACCCGAAAAACTAATCGGCGAAGCCGCCACCAGACCCGCGACGCGGCCGAGCCGAACCGAGCCGAGCCGAGGGGCCGCAGGTGCCCGGCTGTCGTTACCGATAAGACGAGAAAGCCCAAGTGGTCGGAAATCGATGATGTGTCACAGATCCGGTTTCCCAACAGGACGTTAGCGGCTGTATTTTGCTGAAGCTCGCACAGCCTAGCCTAGCCTAGCCTAGCCGCATACCCGAATAAACAAGCCAAAGCGCCCGGCACTGGCAGGCGCTTCCAGCCGTTAAAGCATTAACAGGTTCCCGTGAACATGAAACCTTACCTTCCACTGACAGAACACAACTTGCTACCAAGCGGGATTAAATGTAAATTCTTACAAAAGAGCAGGACCGTGGAGCGGACACACGGCCGCCATGTTCAGAAAGCACATCCTACTGGGCGACGTGTACCTGAAACGTCACCGCCCCAAACACTGAGCTTTAACTTTCATTTAAATTTTTTTTTACCATTAACTTTTTTTATTTAATCTCACACACTGGATATAAAAGCATAAAAAATCCAGTTTAGAGTTACTAAGATTAAATAAGAAAATATTTTATAAAGTTCACTTTAAAGTGACCGGAAATTGACCCGCAAAACGGAACACTGCCCTCTATAGGTTCAGACTGGCAGTGCAGGGTGAAAGAGCGCGAGTGTGTTTGGCTGTTTCTCGTTTCATGCGCATGTGGTTCTATTCAGTTTCCCCTGTAATTCATAACAAATTTTAACAAGGCTGTAGCTACACGTTTATTTGAATGCCTGTATACTCACAATAATACTACATTATGTATTCGGTAAATCTTGACGTTGAAGAGCACAAGCGAAGGGTAAACTCTAGGTAAATTATTCATTTGTTTAAGTCCAGCCACTGGTGGAAATGGTGATGCCCGATCCAGCTTCTGACTTAAGGGCCTGTCATAGAAAACGAAGGGCCTTTGAAGGAGTATATAAACAGGAATTGACATAACTGGAAGGCAAAATACGCATTCGCCGTGCAAAGCGATACGCATGGTAATTTTTCTTCGGACCTATTATATGTGCATTTGCACTATTCTGACAAGAAACTACAGCGCTGTTTAACCTTTATACGGTGAATGCACATAATTCGGGGCATAAGTGTTTCTTATCATAACTGCTCACTGCGCATAAAATAAGTCCATTGCAGTTTTGTCCGGCCTAGTATACAAAGAACCACACACAGGTCAATTAATTATTTATGAGCCAGAACGGAATGCTGAAATAAAATAAATGCACGACCCCTCTCTATCCTGGTTAAGTTGGAAACTTATTAATTATTTTTTCGACTAAAATTTCAAATATATATATATATATAGCAACGACAACAGGTCATTGTGTAATTGGTAAGTAATCTAACAATTTTTAAACGTCCTAAAACTCTTTGTGCTTTCGTTGAATTATACCATAATTTAATGGAAATAATGTGATACACAGAGCTATGTCATCTGAAGCCTGAACTCCTGGCAGGTCCTCCTTTGGCAAACAGGTCTGCCTGGAGAGGCACAGCAAACTACAATCCAACAAACACCCCCCACTGACACTCCAAGGAGAATAGTAATACAAGGGAACATGGCCTGGGGGTGGTGTTCAGCAGCGAGCAGGACGTGGCTGGGCTACGCACATAACCCTGCTACGTGGAGCCATTTTGTGAACTCACCACCAACACAATGAAAGGTGGCGCTCAGGTACAGTGCCGTTTAGGGTAAAGCATGAGTGGGAAAGATCCAGACAGGTTTGATCTTGGCAGGGGGCACCGGCTTTGGGAAATTGTTACCTACCTGGCAGGGAAAGAAGCCCGTGCTAATGCAGGAGATGCAGCCTAGATAGCCGGTCATCCTCCATGCACAGTGTGGACTTCGGAACCAGATCTCTTGATCAGAGGTAGAGATCCCTCCTACTCTGGAGTCCCAGGTGGTGAGAGAGCTCAGGTGGGTGTAGGGAAATTCACAGTCCCAGGCTGAGGGCAGTGCAGCTGGAGTTTTTCCCGTGTTTTGCATTCCTGGCACTACACTGAAGCTGTTTCATGTGGGTGTTGGCCTTCATTAAGAGTCTGTCTTGCTTCTTTTACTGTTTAAGATTTTTAGAGCTATGAAGGCACAGCCATGGCTGGAAGGACGTCCTGCATGCGGCGCCTAGGTATGACATCCCTGCTATTTGCAGATGATGTAGGGCTTTTGGTCTAGTTCCAGCAGGACCTCCAACACGCACTGGAGTGATTCAAAGCTGTGTGAAGCAGCCAGGATCAGAACCAGTGCCTTGAAATAACATGTTTTAGTTTTTGTCCATGTCAGCACTCTGTGTATTTCAGCATCCAATATTTGTACAGAAACAGTTAAGCTTTTAAACTGTTATTTACATGTTCAGCTCTCAAGGGAGCTGGTTCAGGGACATTGCACTGTGTGGAGGCCCTGGGGTAGCCCCAGGACATGCTGGAGGGATTATATCTCCCAGCTGTCTTGGGAATGCCCCTGGAATCCCCCAGAAGGAGCTTGACTGTGGCTGCAGAGAAAGATGTCTGGTATGATCTACTAGTCATGCTGCCACAGTGAGCCTCATAGTAATAAGGTGGATGAATGGTTATTTGGATAATACTTTGTTGACATTGTTGCTACTATGTATAAATATATGTGGTTGTTGTTAATGAGATAAATGAAATGCATGCTTTGTTTAATTTATGTTTTTGATATATATGTTGTGTTTTTGCGGTGGCACAATGCTGCGGTGGTTAGCACTGTTGCCTCACACCTCTGGGACCAGGGCTTGAGTCTCCACCGTGGCTCTATGTGTTTGGAGTTTGCATGTTCTCCCTGTGTCATCATGGGGTTTCTTCTCAGTATTCCGCCCCCCACATTCTGAGGTGAATTGGAGTTACCAAATCGGCCATAGGTGTGCATGTGTGAGTGAATGGTGTGTGAATGTGCCCTGTGATGGGTTGGAACCCCATCCTTTTTTCCTTGCCTTGCACCCATAGCCTTAGGA
The DNA here is from genome assembly GCA_011763525.2 of Mormyrus iriodes. Classification (NCBI taxonomy): domain Eukaryota; kingdom Metazoa; phylum Chordata; class Actinopteri; order Osteoglossiformes; family Mormyridae; genus Mormyrus; species Mormyrus iriodes. The sequence continues at coordinate 16,485,987 of JAAGVU020000113.1, read as the reverse complement.
TAGGCTTAGGATAGGATCCTGGCCTCCTGTGACCCTGAGAGAAAATGGATAGCTGGATGGTTGGATAGATGTTGTGTTTAAGGATTGCATGATGGGTCAGTGGATGACTTGTCTCACAGCATTGTGCCATATGCTGGGAAAGGCAGGGGCATAGGAACCAGGGGGGAATGTGTACCCCCCCTCCCATATTTAATTTGGCTTCCTTATCCCCCCTAATAAATATACCTTAAATTTTTAAAATTAAGATTAACTTTATTGTTGCTAGGAGGACATTTTGGTGCATACTGTAGCAAGAACACAGTGCACAAACAAACATGCACATACTGCCAAACAGACAAGGTACAAAGACGGTACACTTAGTGCAGGCAAGTAAATATGGTGCAAACAGATTTTAAAAGTCCACTGTACACAAAATGTCCTGAAAACCTGAATATTGTGATACTAGACATAAACATTTAAGGGGAAGAAAGATGTTAATGCCGAAATAAGTTTTGTGCTGTTAGAAAGCAGTTAGACAACACAAATGTCACGTCAGGGAAAAACACACAGTAAGGGTCGCTCGTGTAAAATTTTTTTTGCTTGTTTTTTTTTGCCAACAGAGGGCGCTACAGGGCTGAAACATCCACCTATTCGTCTTCTGCACCTGCTGAGCTGGTCTATAAAACCGCATAGTCAGCATAGGATGGTGCGAGTGTGTGCATTGGGGATGCAACAGTTCCACGCAAAAAAGCCGAGCCGTTTGCTTTGACATGCACGCTTATAACAGACTGTTATACTGTATAATCTTAGTTATGGTGAGCTCTGCTTTTAAAGGTCTTTTAGACCAAAAACGGAAATGCATTTTCTGTGCGGGGCGTCACACAGGTGAGAGCTGCACCGCCAGTTCATGCTTTGCAAGTTGTTTCCAGTTTAATAAGGGGAAACCAGGTGGTGGCGGTGGAGTGGAGCTGCTAACGCCCCGCTGTCATACAGGCCAGGGTTGCGGGTGCATTTATGACAGAGACGGTAAAAGAACCATGGACAGAGCTGCAGCCGTCTGCAGGCATTGTGTGATATGTATATATATATATATAGGCTGGCGGCAGGATCGCGAGTACGAGCGCCCAATTACAGCGAAATCAATGCTGAATAAATCATGCACAATCCTAGTCGCTACTTGAGATAAAATATGCATCGCGATTCATTAATGATGGTCAAACATGAGATCGCTTGTGTTATTCACGACTTGTTCCTTCAGTAGTTCAGAATGATTTATAGAATGAACTGGTATAGTAACACATATTGTAAATGCTTAATAAAAAAAAATGCGTCACGATTCATTAATGATGAATTCACACGAGATCAGTATGTAACTAAGACTTAGTTTGTGGTTAATTAATACATAAGTAATAGTAAAGATATTATTTGCACCCCACGTAAAGTGTTACTGCTTGAACTCGGATAGATACCAAACTGGAACAAAAGCATCGGGACGTTTTATAACGAAGCATTTGCAGTTTTTCCACCAGCTTACAGCTGACTTTGTTTATTTTCTTGTTCAATCAATCAATCAATTTTATTCTTATATAGCGCCTTTCACGACAGAGTAGCCCCAAAGCACTTTACATGACATTGAGAGATAACGAGAGATGTTGGCATTAGTATCGCTCCAGTTTGCATTCTTTGTAGCACATTGGCATTATGTGGTGGACCTTTTTGTTAAAATTTACATTTTTAGCTAGTTCAACTTGTTACTTTAAAGCAAATAAATTCAGAAAATGTATTTGAAATTGAGTTTATTTTTTTTATAAACATTTAATACAAACCGCACCGAATCGAAACGTGTTTCATTAACTGTGATACGAACCGAACCGTTTGCGCCGTTGCACCCCTAGTGTACATATGTTTATATCTTTATTCTCGAAGTGGTTATTTTATTATTTAGCTACTACTGTCACTAAATTCTTTATTTTATGACTTTGGTATTTGCGAACTGTGTAGTATCTTTTTCAATGTATGAGTTTTTTTTTTTTAAACCAAGGATTGACATACCCTGCTGCTTCATTCAAGTGTGCAGCAATTTCTTGTAGGAACAGTGCAAAAGTGTACTTGTTTTTTTGTACATTTGCACTGTTATGAGACTTTATCGTGCATTTTAACCTTTATTTGACGAATGAAGTACCAGTTATGCCAGTCCTTGTTTTTAACCAACAACGATGACTTGGCTTGGATTCTTTTTTTTTTTTAAACAATATCTACTGAAAAAGACACTAATGTTAAATAAATAAGCATTCTGCTTCGATTTCTCAAATCCAACAGTCAAACTATTGTCTTATGTAGGTCACTAATTCTCCTTAAATTTAATTTCTTTGTTAAGAATCAGCCTGCTTTTCTAAATAGGAAATTGTGCTCTCCACTCTGGATTGCCGAGGGAGTTTGGGCATGCTGACTGTTTGTCCAAGGCCTGCTTTGCCAAGTGTTCCATGGGGCTTTTTTCAACAGCAAATTTACACCCCACCCCCATTATACAACCCCGTGCCATCAAGTTAAATGATATCTTATGCAGTTTTATTGCCTGTTATTTGTCAGGAACAACGTCTTCGGTTACACGCTTTTATCAAAGCCAATCTATGTGGTATTACCAGATATGAAATCAGAAACGCTGTCCAAACGTAGGTAACCGTTATGTGCTTCAATGCTCACTGTCGGAGCCGGTCACTGATTGGCTGAACAGAAAGTGCTGATGTGGGGGGTTGGTGTTGGCAGAATTTGGTCCAAACTAAAGAATCATTACCTAGAAATGATAACTGCAAGAACCTGTAGGCCTTTAGACTTATCAGAAATTAGGAGATATCCTTCCACCTTCTTTGAACAAAAAATGGGGTGCCAGTCTTCATGTGTTGACCTGGTGCGAGGGCTGGAGATCCTTGGGAGGCCTGAGCAGAGGGGCTGCCAGAGATATTGGGTCCCCAATCCAGACCAATCTAATTATGTTACAGATTTTTTTGGGCCCCTGTCCATATAACCGTCCTAACGTTCTTCTCTATATCATAGTGTAATTGACCATGAGTCACTAGAAATTGATTTTATTCTCCTGGGTCCTAGAATTCCTGCCAGCACCCACTGATATGTGCCAACACAGAGATCCCAAAATTTATGGTAAAGTACCAGACCCATTTGCGTCTTGCGTCCTACTAATGGCCTGAAATTTTCCTTACTGTGGCTAGTATGTGAGTGCCCTGGTGGCACGCCGGGGCATGTCTGGCTTGGTAGGGATCTGAGGAATTGGAGTGCCAACTTCAGTCAATAATGGCCAGGAATATATGGAAAGAAGATGCAGAACAAGCAGAGAAAAGTGACATTTTGGCTGCCCACCAGCCAATACAAGCAAAAACATACATCTGAGTACTGTGACTCATAGCTGACCATGGCCGTCATGCCCCCCACCCCTGTTTGACAGCACTAATTTTTGTTGCCTGTTTACCTTCTGACTGACTGACCTGAATGTGGCTGACACAAAAGCCCCCACTTAAGAATCTCCGGCTGATATCCACAGATGGGCGCGTCCTGACGAGCCGTCCACCACAGCCGTCGACATGCCCGTATCTGCCTGTCCTCTCCTGAGAGGCTCACTTTCCCATGACATGCAGGAGTAAATACCAAGTACTGCCATCCCATCTGCATGGAGAATATAAAGAACCAGATCTCTGACACTGTATATTGCTGTGATGTGTCATGGGAAGTAGAAAAGCCTTTTGTCTTGGCTAATCCAACAATTAACGGCAGATCGAACAAAATTATGATGGTATAGAGCTTTGCTGGCCGCACCAAACACTTGATTCATTTTGTGGACTGTGGAAGGCCTGGAATGACAATGACAGGCCTAATCCAGAGTGGGAATCGATATGCCAACCTGTCAGGTCTTGCTTTCGTTGTGTTGCTTTGGATTTTGGTGTTCTCATCGGCTAAAGGCTGCACTTAGTGTAATTTAAAAGTAGAGATACAACTGGAGGCCTCTCCAAAAGACCACTGTGACTTGGGAATGATCACATTAACCAATTAATAGAATAGTGATACTTTATTAATCTCCATGGAGAAGTTCTGGTTTACCCCGTCTTACTCTCCTTGAGATACACCATGCAACTGAGCTGGCATGAGGGTCAGCAAATGGTCAGCCACCTCACCGCACCCCAGGGTTCAAGGGCCCATGGCCATGTGACTGTTCTGTCAAGGCTGGGCTTGAATCCAGAAACCTTCTGATTATAGACACAGAGGCTTAGCCATTGAGCCACACAGCACGGTGCTTATTGCCATCTTTTGGAAATGAAGTCATCAGAAACAGGTCTGTATTTGTTAAACGCTTTGAAATCAGGAAAGGCTTGGCTTTACTCTAAATTGGATGAGAAACAACACTAGATGGTCCGTTTTGCTTGGGAAATCTTTGCTGTACTGCAGCTTTAAGATGATTCAAGATTGTTTATTGGCCATGAGCAACAGGTGCATTAAAATGCTTACCCTTACAGCCAGTTACAAAAGACTATACAAGACAGTGCAAAACAATACAACTACTGCAAAACAATACAAGGCAGTGCAGAACAATGCAGATGGTGCATAACACAAGACAGAACATGACAATACAAAACTGCAAAACTGGATGATATGTGGACAGTGGATGACGTACAGTAACAGATCTATAAAGTGTGTGTTAAGGATATGGCAGTTAGACCCTTTGACTGTCCCTCCAGAGGCAGCTGCTTTTTGTCACGTTTTGTGATTGGCCAGTGACACCAACAAGAAAAGGAACAATGCATCTCTCCTCCACTCCCGCTTTCGCTGCCTCTCCGCAATGCAGTCGGCATGATTCCCATTGTCTGATGTCCTGAAGTTCATCTCTCATGAAGGAATCCACCAGCACATCAGAAAGTCCTTCACATGCCTGCCTTATTTAGCGTGGCTTTTGGCCACTGCGGATCCCATGCTCTCGGACGTGGCCCCGGTTTGACCTGTAGCCTGACATGTTTTGTGCAAGAACTCCTGAAACAATGATTTGGAGATAAGGGCTGCCTGAAACAGAGAGAGGGGGCCCTATTCGCACAGTGAAAAGTGCAAAAAAGGGCTGCTGAGAATAAGATGGGTGGAGATTCATCTTCAATACATGCATGATGAATGCACCCATCACTTCAGTTTTCCTACCAAGGATCCAGGCAAAGCATAGATTAAAGCATCAGATTTAACATTAACAAAACAGTTATTTAAAAGCAATAAAGCTTATAGAATCTGCTTTATCTAATCTGAAAACAAATATACATCTATTTAATATATTTTGGCAGTAATAATCAAATCTTTATCAATTTCCTGTGTGTAGCCATCCAATAACATCAGGAAGTTTAACTCATGCTTCTTCAAAGAAACTTTATCAGCTGGACGTCTTACTATTTTGCCATGCTTAAGGTAGACTCTCCTTTAATATTATAACCTGGAAGCCTCATATGACCAAGTCTCTGAGTCCCTTGGCTCGAACGAAGAGAGAGAAAACACCTCACGCATCAGACTAGGAGCCTCTGACCTTGTTGACAGGATGACATCAAAAAGCAGTGTAGTTACTGAGTAACACCCTGCAGCATCCAAAATGTCTGCAGCAGGTAGAGTAGACGCACGCCTATGGGCCCTGTGGGCAACATTGTTACATACACACACTCCAGACATACGAGCTCTTTGCTGACATATGAGCAAGTGCTGTACACTTGCTCAACAGCGTTGTGTTCCTTGATTTGTAGCTGGATTACAAAGAGGACTGCGCTTTGTTCCTTTTAAGATGATTGCATTCGGGCTTTAGGAAAACAAAGACAGAGCATCCCTCCAGGGCCATGCAAGCCGCGGCAGGCCGAACAGAGCAGGAACAGCCCAATCCTGGGCCAACTTTCTGGGTGCATGTCTCACCCTCATGGGCACTAAGGAGGATCCTGCCCTGGCTCGCCGCTTGGGCCCCAGGGGGGTGGGGGGGCGAGAGGCGTGAGGCGTTGAGCTGGAAAAACACAAGTTTCGGCGAGCATGTCGGTGCAGGCATCTGACATGGCTCATTGTGGGAACCTGAAAAGTGCATGCACGTGCTGGTAATGGATGGGGGGGCGGGCACTAGGGGCATACCACCTCCCATTGGTCATCTGAGCAGATGCTGTCCTCATCCAGCTTCTGCTTGGGGGGAGAGGGAGGGGGGAATTGAGGAAACTACCATCTATGCCATGCACGCCACGATGAGTGGCGTACAGATCGCTGATTACGGTTATCAGAATTTCGCTCACGGAGTTTACACAACACAAGGCGAGATTGTATCTCAGCTCTTGGTTAGTGATTTTTGAGAAGTTTTGTTTTGTTTTTTTTGACATAGTTCCCACTCACTATCAGTCTAATTGTTTTCATGAATATCCAGGACCATACATCCTGGAAAGACGAATCAGTACAGTGTCCCAGGCTGGATAAGTGGGTCTAGGTGAGGGATTTCACTTAGGGAAACATGCACTATGTGCTGCTTGTATCCAAAGGTCAGCATTTATCCCCCCTATTGACATTAGAGACAATGGTATGAACCAAAATTCAGAAGCTTCAGTATGTTTATGCATAAAAGCAGAGCACTGAGTCTTTCTTTAGCTGGGTGCCAAAAGACTAGTCCCTTGTAGAGATAAAATCGGGGTTTGGAGTGTTTTTTACCTTTTTTGGTTACTTATGCAGGGGTGTGTGTTTGTGGCTGGGAGATTTTGAAAACTGGAAACAAAAAAGCCTATTCAAGTACACTTCAGTGATACTATATGTATTTTCTGTATCTATAGATATAATTTAAGATCAAATGGAACGCACTGCAGCACAGTTGCTTTTCGTGCGATTCTGGCTACGCACCCTTCAGAGGTGCTCAGGGGATCAGGGGCTTAGAGCCCAGGCCATGTCACCCTAGGCATGTAATGCAGCGTCTGATTCATCATGTCCTCCAGGTTCCTCTGGTGCAAAAGGTGTTCAGTCTCCTGCGTGGCTGTTGGGTGAGAACTTTCGTTATCTAGAGCCACCGGGCAGATGATGAATAGATTAAAAGGCAGTAGAGGACTGACAGCCCACGCACAATTATCTTTGCGCCACCATGTGAGAACCAGGCAAGGATTATCATTTTTTGTCATGAAAAATTACACTGTGGCCGGGGATCGTCAAACGATGAAATTTGTCATGGTGTATTTGTTGAAAACTTGTTTTATGTGTTTTTAGCTATTTAGACATAAATGCAAAAACCTAAACTATTAAATCGTCCATCCATCCATCCATCCATCCATCTTCTAACTGTTTACCCTGGTAAGGGCCATGGAAGGGTCTTGGGCATATCTCAGGCAGCAAAGGGCACATGTCTGGGGTCCACCCTGACTAGGATGAGGTTATATGATTTATAAGTAAATTAGAGATTCATATTAAAAAACTACATCAAAATCTGGATATAGTCATGAATAAACAATCTATCCATCTTATTCAGGACAGGGTCATGGGAGGGCCTGGAGCCGTAGCCAAGCAATCAGGCATAAGGCATGAGAACACCCTTGACGAGATGCCAACTCATCGCAGGGTAAATGTGTTTGCACACTGCAGGCAATTTGAAGAAAGAATTAGATTAACTCTTTGGCCTGCAGGAGAAGTCCTGCACATCACAGAGAATACATACATACTGCAGACACAAAAAAGAGCTGGGAGTGGAACCCTCAGTGCAGAAGGTGCTGGGCTCTGTGCCGTCACTGAGCTGCCATGCCAAAAGCAGAAGGACTGTCAAAATGATATTTGCACTTCTTAGATGTTTTCATATTTCTCTTTTGTGTACTATGATAAATTTTAGGAAAACAAATTTGTTTTGAAATCAACGCAATCAGAACAGTGACCTGAAATCAGAAAAGTTACATTTTAAGTTATGTATCACAACTTTGAAACCAAAAAAAGATGAGATTCTTTTTAAGAAGGAAAAAAATTCTGGAAAATGAATGATCTTGAAACACAGCTGAGTTTGTATAACAGGGAGGAATGGATACTTCCAAGGCGAAGAGCATCGATTCCACGTGGTAGCCTTCTGGATGCTAGCTCCACCTCAGGGCTTCGAACCGGCGGAGGTTGGCAGGCCCACGATGGTGTACATGTCTGGGCTGGAAGTGTGCAGTAGGACAGGATGACAAGCCATGCAGGTAACAGAAAACAGCAAACAGCAGCTTCGTGTAAAACAAAACAGCCAACCAATCAGAACACAGCTCTTCCATTAGCGCCTGACTGCTGCGGAATTCTTGGAATGAAGGTTCCTACAGAGATCCTTATTCTCCCTTTGTTATGAAACATCTAAATAGTGCTTAATCATTGGAGTGTTTATTTGACATCTATCTGTGACATCTGTCTCTGGTTCAGTGGGTTAAATTGCTGTGCCTATAATCAGATGGCTGTCGAATTCAATCCGATAATCAGCAAAGTGATTTTACTATTGATATTGAAATTAATAAAAATGCTTGTTAATCTCAGAAAGCAACCACTCTTATTATTATAACTACAGTTATGAGTTGGTTTGTTATTTTTTAAAGAGTTAACATTTCAAGGTGAACATTTCCTGACACGTTGCTGTATTTTCCATCAAGAAAAAAAGCAGCCTGGAATATCTGCAGAGTTTGCCAGACTGTGACCTTCAGAACTCCTACAATGTAAGCAATATTGCTGCAGACGAAGCTGGACTAGAAGGCTTCTACCAGTAAATGGGCACAAACTGCGACGGCTTAGTGGAATTAAATCACTGTATTGAAATATAAATTATTTATATGTGTCATATAATGTTTAGGTGGAAAGTTCAGGTACAGAAAGTACAAATCCAGACCAAGGCTGAAGCAAAACCTAGGTCTGGATTTTTATTTTCTGGACTTGAACTTTCCACCTCAAGTGTTTACATTGACTCACACCTCTGATACTGGGGATTCAATCCCCTACTGCATGGGTAGCCCTGTTGCCTCACACATCTCCGGCTGGAGGTTTGAAACCTACTTTCTGCTGTTCTTGTTCCCCCTTGGTTGGAGGTATCCTCAGATCAAAAACAAGTGCTGAGGTGAATCAGTATCCAGATTAATGTGTGTTAATATGTGTGCTTGGGGTTGGACTGGAATTCCTGCCAAGGTGCCCCCTGCATTGTAGCCTAACTTCACTGAAATCGGGATGGGTGCTATCCTTACTCACTGACCTCTGCCAGCACAAAGACGTGATACTGCCCTCAGGCTCCTACAAATATCAGTTAATCATGTAACCTACACATGAGGAAACAAGCTGTTTGTATCCCGCACCTGCTTGTCTTACATTTATTTATACATTTACATACTTATTTATAAATTGCACATTTTATTTTGATCCGGTTTATTTTTTTTTTGGTACTTGTCATAATTGTATGTTTAATTGTGAAGTATTCCCCTCTCGAATGATGGCCGAAAAAAGCAAAATAAATAAATAAATTAAATTAACTTAAGAGCTTCTGCCTTTTCCAGATTGTGCTTAAACCGTGTACATGAAATTTAACTGCAAAATGAAAAACAAGTTCTAGTTCAGCCTTAACCAATTTACTATACCCTATGAGCATTTCCTGATAAGCAAAACTGGAAATCCTTCACAAATAAAAGTCCCTCTATCCACACGGAAACAAAAATTACAAAAGCCATAACAAGTGCATACAAAATATACACATATAATCTATATAAAATATATACATAGAAACAGATGTAAATAAAGTTTGCTTATTTAATACTTTTACCAGTTTACCATTTGTGTGTTTCATGCCACCACCTGCACCAAAACAAGCTCCTTGTACTTTTTGTGTCTGGCGAATAAAAGGATTCGGAGTCTGATGCTGAATTGCAGACTGGACAGCACAGGCTATAGACAAATGCATGGGCAGGATAGGCTACAATAAGCAGTTACATGAGGGCTGTATTACAGGGCTATGACAATTATAAATTCTATCAGATGGACGACCCGGTTGTGTAGGACAAGGGCATAACAAAAGGTAGGCAAAAGCAGTTAGCTCACTGGAGGTCTTCAGATTGCATGGTACCTGAGCAAAGGTATAGGTATCTGTGGAGTTATGCTGTGTCACATGACAGTCAGACATTTACAGGCTGATAGCATCAGCTTATCTGTTTGGAAAGTGATTATCTATGCATGGTAGTCCTGGGAAGATGCATCTGATTTTTATGGCCTTCGTTGTATGTTTATTAATACAAAACTATTGGGCAAGGAAATTCTAAGCAACACTGGAAGCAATTATAGGGATAGCAGAGTGACAGAACCTGTTTTACTGTGAGGGTGTCTAATTGCATGAGACAGTGCGGAGTGCTGGCTTGTTTCTCTGGCAGCTGGAGACCATGTCCCACACTCCGATTCATATTGTCACTAGGGGGAAATGGTCTTTGGGTTTCTTTGACCAGTAATAATAGATGTATTTTTCTGAATTCACATGACCCTCCCTTACAGCTTCTGCCAGTTGTTCAGATTGATTGGCTTGTTGTGATCGTGTGGAAAATGAGATTAGGGATTAGGGCCCTGCTGTCACTTGTAACCGATCATGGTAGCTTGTCTGTTTGCTTTCGGAGAACTCAGATACAACCATTTGTTTTAAAAACCACAGATATAATTCAGGCTTTATAGTTTTATAAACTGAATATAAATTATATTTAATATTTTATCATTTTTAACACGTTTTTGAAACTGACCATCAAGGTTAACCATACACAACTTGTCAGGTGTTTTTAATAATAAATACTTCAGACAGCTGTATTTCTATGTAAGAAATCTCTGTAGAACTGCTTAAAATTACCCATGTTTCTGCAGTAAACAAAGAAAGTAAGGGATGGAACCTGGCCAATAAAAGTGCAATGACTGGAATGTATATGAAGGCGAGACCATCTAGAAATAGTCACCCTAATTGTAAAGTTAGAGCATTGGGCCCCCTTTCCAATGAAGTTGTCTGCGATAACCCCTTCTGTATCACTGCTTCCCTTTTGTGAAAGAACCAGGACTCAGGCTGAACTTTTCGCGACAGTCCGTTTGCATAAAATTATCTGTAGGTAATTTTTTCGTGGTTGTTCATGGGTTCGGCAGTCCATGGTGTACAGCAAGGTCACTGCGTGTGCTGCAAAATGGGGAGACAGCGAGCCATGGCCTGGCTGTCACGGTTGCACGATTTACTCAATTAATGAGCAAATGTGCCCAAAACAATCCAAAAGGGCATTAATAGATTAGTCCTGCTCCATCCTCTGGGCCCTGTGTTCCGAGGATGTGTTTGAAATCACAAAAGAAATCCCCTGATTTTCCCACGTTTTCGGAATCTTTCCGAAATGTTCTCCGCATTGGCCTGCGTGTTGACATCATCTGCAGTGGCACCCCCACCCAACACCTGTCCATGCCTGTATAACATCGCTGCCTCTGGTGTCGTGAGGGGGAATCTAGCCAGTTAGCGAGGTCAAGGAATGTCAGGTCGGGGCCTGTCTTCCTGGAAGCACCATTGTTAAGAGCAACTTTATAAATGTGATGAGTTTGCTGTATGCAGGTGCAGGGGGGGATGTGCCCCTGCTGAAATGTGTGGTCAGGCCGGGCCAATATTTCCTTTGCTTTTATGAAATGCCCTCCCCAGAGACCATGAGAAAGAAATGTTCAATTATGTTCCATGCGCTTGGTGCCAAAAGACCTGGTAAGCAATGGGGGGGGTTGTGTGGAGGGTGATGAGGCTGTGTGAAACCTCCATGCTTTCCCTGAGAGGTTTGTCCCGTGCCAAGGCACACCTATCGGTCTTTCATTCATCGGCGTGGGCATCGACAGCCAGATCTCAGAGTGTGGGAACAGTAAGGGTTCATAAACTACAGGAAGTGGCAATGCCACACACAATAATGCCAACTGTATGCACATTCAATGCCACGCAGAATGTGTGAAAACAAGTTCAGAGGATGTGGCTGTAAGGCCTCTGATTAGCAATGAATCCCGTTTGGCGCTTTGAGCGGACAGCGAATGAGTGTTCTAACATGAGCTGAAGTCGCCCACCCCAGTAGCCCCCAGGTCAGGATCATTGTGGCCATTAACCCCTCACTGCTACGGTACCCAAACACCAATAATACACGTATAACATGTTCCATCTTGTTAATCGTCTGAAGTGGTTCATTATATTCATTTTGAAATGTCTTTATGCTAGTGGCACTCATTACCAGTCCGGGTCATTTTAGTTCAATTTTTAAAATTAGGTTTTTTTTTGAGTACATTTTGATTACTTTTCCGTCAAATTTTATTTGTTTTTCACCATTTTTATCTCAGTTTTGTACCTTTACTGGGCTTCAGAATTAAGTTTTGATGTTCCTTACTAACAGGAAGCCCTCGGTAGATTCCGCCGACCGGGGGAGGGGGTGGTCCAGATGCCAATTCAGTATAACCATAAAAGAAATATTTATATATGTAACACTTCTCTCATTTGTTTTGTAACGATGTCCATCTATTCAAGGAGCAGAATGTCAGCTGTAACGGCGCCCAGTGGTATAAAGGCTCGTTATTCACAGTGCCAGCTTGTCAGCCAGCAGATACGTCTTCTGTGGTTCACACTTCACAGGAGCAAATCATCTCTTATGGTTCCCGGCAGTGAAGCATATCGAGCTTACCGGCACAGATTAGTAGAATGACATTACATTTTTTTTTTCTGTGGAAACCGATAGATCAGGGGTATTCAATTAAAAGACACTGAGGTCCAGTTATTAAATTTTGTCCAAGTAGAAGGTCCGAACCGAAGTCCATCTTGTGTCCTATAGCCTTCCCCTTATAGCAAATAAATTCAAGGGCTTTATTTCAGATTAAAGAAAACAGAAACCTCAGAATAAAATAAATAAAAAAAGTGCAAAGAGTGGAATAACTCCTTTTTCTCTTAAAGAGGTCCCAACCTGAAGAATTGAAGGCCTACACTTCAAGTCAAAAAGTCAACTCAGAAAACAATAACTAAAAAGTGCAACACTTCAAGTCAAAAAGTCAACTCAGAAAACAATAACTAAAAAGTGCAAACAGAGCATTGACTTAACATTTTCTCTTCTTTGTTCTTAAAATAAGGAGGTCCCAGCCTAAAAAAAAATGAGGGCTTACTTTTCAAGAAAAAAAAAAGTTCACATCTTCAGAAAACAAGTGGCTTTTTGGGGGGGGGGGGAATGCAAACAGAGCTTTGAACATTTTTCTTTGAACTTTTCTCTTTTAATTCTTCTTTTTTTACTTTTGTTAATGAGAGAAATGGGCATGTGGCTGCCCTGCCAGTAATTTAAATCTTGGTTGGAATGGAGTTAGTGCCATTCTCATGCAGATATGTAGGTGTTCATTGTTGAGCCTAGAACGGTACTTGTTTTTGATAATGTTCATAGTGGAAAAAGCTGAATCACAGCTGTAGGTTGATCCAAACATAGTCAAGGTGTGCAGTGCTACTTTGGTTAGACCAGGGAACACACTCTCAGAAACAGTCTGTAACCAGAAAGTAGCAGGGTCAGTTGTCTCAAAATGCTCTCTTAATGCAGCATTTCCTTGCAGATCAATGAGCTCAAGCTGTAGAGATCCTGCATGTCCGAAGTCATGAATGTCCGAGTCGCCTCCTTCGAAAATCCTCTGACTTCTCTGATGAGGAAAGGATTCCGGATTAGCAGGAGGAGCTGCTGCCCAAGGCAGAAGCTGTTGAACCTGTTACTGAAATTTCCAATCAGCTTGTTAATGAAGTCAACATAGGGAGAAAAATCTCTCTCACCCTGAATCTGTTCCTGCAGTTTTGGGAAGTGTTCACACTCTCCTTCTAGATCTTCTTTGAAAATGTCCAGCTTCCTCTGGAAAGAGCGAACAGCTGTCATCAAATCAGCAACTGAATTGTTTTGGCCCTGCAGCTTTAAATTGAGCTCATTAAGATGTAATGTAATATCAGCCAAAAAGGCAACCATCTCCATCTTCTGCTTATCTTGCAGAAAAATTGAAAACTGACTCTTGACTTGCTCTAAGAAAGCTGCTATTTCTTTTCGAACAGACCAGAAACGTCCCAGTGCGTTGCCTTTACTCAGCCACCTCACATTGTTGTGCAGTAGCAGGTCATTAGCCTCTGCCCCCACATCTGCCAGGAATTCTCTCAGGAGGTGATGCTGAAGGGATGAGGATGCCCTAAGGAAGTTGATGAGTTTCATCACTGTGTTCATTATTTCAGCAAATTGTTCTGATAGAGTGGCACACAGAACACTCTGATGGATGAGACAGTGGTAAGCAATAAGATCTGGGTTGTCCTCTTTCATCCGGGGCACAGCCCCCCTCTCTTTTCCCACCATGGCAGGGGCACCATCTGTGGTGACAGGCAACCCGCTTCATATCTGTGCTCCTCTTTCTCAGCATCTCTCTTATTGCTGCATATATGTCCTCTCCTCTTGTGTGTGTTTCAAGTGGTGTTACACCCAGCAGGTCCTCACAGAGCTCCTTCTTATCTTCGTGAAAAAATTTCACATACACCAAAAGCTGGGCATTGTCAATAACATCTGTAGACTCGTCAATGGCCAAAGATAGGCATGGTGCACTCTGAATAGCTGCATCAAGCTGTGCCAGTACATCACCTGCTAATATTTCTGACTTTCTGGTTGCTGTTGTAGCTGACATCGGGATTTGTTT
>JAAGVU020000113.1:16426671-16456867 GCA_011763525.2 Mormyrus iriodes | reverse complement strand
GTGGGGGGGGTCTGGGGTAACAAAAAGAGCTTTGTGCTATTGTGGGGCCTCATCTGCCCAATTGGTTGGGGCTGAAAGGGCATCCCTCCGGTGGCATTGGGCGAGCTGGTGAGCCGCGTGTGGCTGGTGCAGTGCGACGGCCGGCCAGGCCAGGCTTCGGTGTACTGTGGGTCACGAGTGGGCCGGAAGGCGGGGCCTGCACTGGGATGGTGTTTATTGGGACCTACACAGGCCCCGGCCCTCACCCGGGCGTGTGGCTGCCCCGGCCGGTCTCGACCAGCGGGGCATTATGGCCTGCCTCAATGCTTCTCAATGGCCTGGCCTGAGGTCCCAGCTGCCTGTCCTCACTTCCCGTCACCGAGCCAATGAATTCCTACCGGAGACTAGCTAAGGCCGTGCTCTTAAACGTGCCAACTGAGACCTCGGAATTCTCCGCTGCCAGCCATGGGCCACATTACAGCTCTAGACAACTTTTCCTCTCATTACACTCAAGATTCAAAGTAGTGTATAATCAATTCATGAATGTTTATTTGCTTTATGTAATTGTTTCATATTTGTAATTCGTGTAAAAATTCTTTGTTGACGTGCATTTGATTTTTTGAGAATCCAGATTGCAAGAATTATTTTTAATCTGGGTAGATATGTGGCAGACATTGACTGTAAGGCTGTAATACTGATATTTATCACTGTAGGACACAGTAGAAGTTAAATTACTGATTACAGTAACCATGTGACATTCACAGTTTTTATCATTCGTGACTTGGCCATGGAAAATTAAACGAGAATATTGGAGTTTTACGAAAGATTGCAGAAACCCACAGGCGACACGTAAGCCAAAAACAATATGATTTGAATCGCATTAAATCATATATAAGTTTTACTTAGAGGCCTACATAATATTTGTTAGTGTAAATGCATACTGTATCTTTAATGTTAAAGTCTTGGCTTGGGTACACCATGCATCTTTAGTCTCTGCTAGCCTCACTTACGTGTTATGGCTGATTTGTACCTCTGCATCGAATCAATGCCGTAAGTACGGACCTAGCTGTCTCTGTTTCAGTGCCGTTAATTTAGCATTTTTAATAATGAATCAGAACATATTTCTTCCAGTGTTACAGTAGTAATATTGTACATACAGGGGGTTTTCGTGGGGATTTTTTGGATAACCCTTGCGAATGTGAAGGGGTTACTGTATCTAATGGCAGAAAAATAACTTATAAAGTATTAACTTTAATAAAAGATAATAAAGAATGTTAAACTGTAATAAGGACCTGAAGGATATCGCCTCTCACCTTCAAACAGGGAAAACCATGAGATGCAAATGCAGGAAATGTATAACTAGCTACACCTTCCCCAGCGCTTGCGTGCACCAGTGACACTGGGAGCACAGTGACCATCACAGAACTCCTGGTTTCTCTGCGAGAGGTTGATGTTTGTTGACTGTAACTCAGATAGGTATTTGCACCTGCAAACGGCTGCTCTGACTGATGAATTTTACCACAGGAAATAAGGAACCACTAACATCTGGGGTAAATTTAATAATTTTTGTAATCATTTGGCAGCTTCTGAAACGTTGTCAACAACTGCTGTCTTACAGTTTTTTCACCATATATATTTTAGCTTTTCAAAAGTAACCAGAAATTCTATAGGAATTTATTCTCAAGTATATGATTAAACTTTTTCAATTACACGATTAAATTTTCAGTTTTAGTTTTTAATTTAAGTAACAGGGATGTTTGATTATTAGAAGGGTGGTGCGTGTGTGTGATGCAGGATAGAATATGAAAATATGTAGTTTTAGATTGAAACAATACATGTAGCCCTCATTTACTTTCTATTGATTTTTATTGTCAGGTAAATCTATTCAAATCTTTGTTGATACTGCAAACATCTACGATGTCCAATGTAGAGCAACGTACCTGTGAACCCCCAGGCTAACACGAGTCGTTAAAATGGGTGGATTGTGGAAGGAGCCGGAGTTTGGGGGGGTCACACACTTTTGTGTTTTAAAAAATGCGAATGGAGTGAAAGCGACCATCCGGCCTTCCTGGCTGCGTGCATCTGTGTGTTTGGCTGGCATGTTACCAAGGTGACCGCGAGCCCAGCTTCCATGGGAAAGGGCCACGTTCACACAACGGCATTCCCCCGGCCTTAAAACGTCCAGCTTCCGAAGATGATATGGCTAGGCTACGTCGTCGCTCTGAAGGATGGAGGACCAGTATGGGTCAACGTAAAAATACCTCAAGGTGCTTGAGTTGGCGACTCTGAGGTCTGTGCTGGGAGCTGAAACTGCCAGCTGGAGCTACATATATAACTCCAGGAAGCCCTATTTGAGACTTTGTTAGAACAAAAAACCAAAAGGTAGCTGAAGGTCGACAAGCCCGAGCTATCAGAGCCGCCGATCAGGCCTGCCAACCGCCTCCCGGGCTTGTTTTCCTGGTAGTGGCAGGAGAAAGGAAGCCGTTACACTGAAGCAGGCCGACAGGTGCTAGGTGGGTGAAATCTGACACGCGTCTCTCAGGAACGCTGAAATCAGCGGCTTTTTCTGCAGGGAAAAGCTTTATTCCCAGGATCAAAGGACACACACTGATCCAGAGGTACTGAGAGGGGATGCGGGGCCACGGCTACAACACCCTGTTTGTTTCTGAATGTCCAGTCAGGCGACCATTGCCCTTGTTTCTGTCACACATTACAATTTCTGTGCTTTATTTTGGTTATTAGTATGTGAAAGAAGCTGGTACAGTGTTCTCAGGCATCAAATTAACAGAGGAAGTGTATCAAAACTATGTGGTTTCCTTGAAAGAGCAGAGCAACAAAGGTCCAGACAAAGGGTATTAAATGCTGTATTTTATTGCTATTGTGCACGAATAAACCAAATGTGAATTTATTTGTATTTCTATCATGACAAGGATCTTTACTATAAGGAAATAACAAATGTAAGACTGACGGTTACTATTTAGAATTATTTTTAACAACATGTCACAAAAAATACTATCCAAAACAACAAACTTAAATATTTTTTTTAGATTTATGATGAAGAAAATATATTCTAGAGGGATTTTAGACATGAGAAGTATTGCTGTAATTAAAATTAGACAAACTACACTTCTTTTATGCACTAGCTTAATTTTAAGGCTTCCTCTCCTTCTTAACAGCTTTTGTAAGTAATATTTTTGTTTGTAATTTTCTCAGATGTTTTCTAATTTTCAGGAAGCTGCTGTTTGAATAAAGAAAAACCAATAGCGTTATGCTGAACATTCTTCAAAAGTTTAACTGATCATTGTATGCGGCATCAGATCATTTTCTTTACTGGTATTAAAGTTCAGGTGCTGCGTGCTCATCTAGAGCCTGATGGTAACAAATGTCAATTATTCAGCCAGTCAAAAATATCCTTGGCCCAACAGAGAAGAGCATGCAAACCCAAGCACAGAACAGATGCAGGATTCAAACCCCCCAACCATGAAGGTGGAAGACAACATTGCTACCCACTAAGCCACCATGCTTGTTAAAAAGCAATTTGACATGGATCAAAATTTCTTCCTGACCCTGGCGCTATCCTGTGGATCCATCAGCTTTATGAGTTTGTTGTTCTTGTGTGTGTGTGAACTCCACATGCAGTCTTATACCCATATCCCACGATACTAGTTCCTTGTACCCCAGTGAGAAAAGCACAATAGATTTCAAGAGGAAACTATGAGTTTCCTGCATTCCTGGGATGGAATAATCTTGGGTGCAAGAACATGCAGACACGATCCCAGCTACATATACTTTGGGCGTTATCCTGGGACCAGTGCAGTTGCTCAGGATCTCAAGAATGTCAGCTCTTGCTGAGGAACATGGTCACCATCCTCAGAGTCCTTTCCCAAGGCTAAGAAAAAGGTAGCAAAAGGTCATGGACCTTCCCAGAAGAACTGTGCTGAACCTGCCCCCAGCCTGCCATTACGGGGGTCCAATAAAATCTGAACTCAAAACCAACCTCTGGATTGATGCCTCTTCTCTCTAGAGCAGTGCTTCCCAACCCGGTCCTCGGGGACCAGGAGCCGGGAAGGAGGAAAAATGTGGATCGTCTGTGGGTCCCTGCGGACCGGTTTGGGAGACACTGCTCTAGGGAATAGCCAAGAGCACATAAAAAATGGACTGAAACTCACATTAATAAGGTACCGAGTGCATTACATTATTTCAGAACCGCTTTTTCTTTTTTGGTTTCCCATGTTATGGCTGCTGAGTGTCCATGTGAATATCTTAAGAATGCTATGAACAAGCCCCCCCCCACCCAAAAAAAAATAAAAACTAAATGAGATATACGAGAAACATGCCTTCATAAATAAACAAAATCCAAATTTATCTCATGAGGTCATATGTCATGCTGTGGCTGATTCCAGGCACTAGGAGTGGCAGAATGGAAACACTGAACATTACTTTGGGGTCTGTGAGCCAGATCAGACAGCCCAGCTGGGAACAAGAATCTTTATTGAGAACAAAGGAGCTGAACTACTATGTACTATTATATTGTGAACTAAGAATGAACTATTATGGATGAGATGCACATTTTGTTTATAAAGAGGGTCCATTCACAATAAAATAAAAGGATGAGGCTGGCAAGTTCCATGTTATAATCTTCAATATGCTTGAATATTAAGGTCAGATGCAAAGGTAACGTAAGACACACGAATGGACTTAAACGATGACATCAGCATTCAAGTAAATAAAAACATTGTCTGTAAAAGGCATGATATATATTATGGCTCACTTGCTCATTGCTTTGGACAAAAGTGTCTGCCAAATGTTTAAAATGTAAACAAAAATACAGGTTATAATACTGGACAGCTTAGGAAATCTGAAAAAAAAGCACTGGAGAATGAATTCTTTTGAGACCCTGTTGATGATACGTAGTGCCAAGACAATTTTGTTTGTGAACGCAGTGCGAACTGTCTGTGGAACTCAATCCCGAATCGTGTTTTTCATCATTGAAGATTGTTTGGTAGGAAGAGAATTATAAATCCAGTAAATGAAACTTTCGAAATATAAAATACCTACATACTACAATGGGAAGTGCACACATTATCATTTTAAAAGAGGTGATGAAGTGGAGTTCCTCTTGCTTCTTTCCCTCAAAAAACGTTTCCTCTTGGAGAATGGCCCGATATCCCACCACACCCTCTTCAAGACTTGTATTAATAGTATTTCGAGAAGTATTATAATAGGCATTATGAAAGTAATATAATAGGCTTTATGACAGTCTGTTCATATGTACAAGTTGTCCGTAAGTCAGACGTTCTTAACCCAGGGACTGCCTGTACTGAGTTATATGGTGAGTAAATTTCTGATTGCCTGTATTTATAACCTGTTGATTTACTCTTCAAATCTGACTGATCAGATTTGTGACTCAGGTGCCAAACAAAGCCAAATTGGAAAACTGAGTTTCATTGAGCTACCATCTTCTTCTTGGGCTGTGTACTCGGACGTGATGTAGCCCAAATGGATGAGAATAAAGTAGCAAAAAACAGATCCATGTAATACATCAGCCCATGTAACGTTTCAGAAACTGAACTTATTTGCATCAGCTTCCATCCTCGGAGAATCAGAGCTGACTCTGCCGATTTAGTGGAGTTGGATGATTCAGAATTTGGGGAGCTGCCCTTTCTCAATGGCATAGTACAGCCCGTAAGCTATTTTCCTGTGCATTTTACTTCTACAAGCTCTCTCCAGCAAAATGATATTATGATGTGGAAGATAGGGAACTGCTAGACATCAAGCTGGCTCTCGAGGAATGGAGGCATTGGCTTTCCAGGTTCTGACTAAGGCTGAGAAGCTGGATCCCAGTCCTTCTCTGTACCCATTTTAATCTTCTTGTTCTCTACCACCCTGGCACCAGAAACTGCAAAGCAGACACTCTCTCTAGGCAATATGAACTGCTTCATAGTCAGGCCTGGTTCTAGACTGTATCAAATGGGGGGGCGATAAGAGATGTTGGTGGGTTGCATCTTTGGCTTTAGTGGGGCATGCGGAGCATTTGGTGGGGCATTGCCCCCTGTGCCTTGCCTATAACTGGCCCTGCTCATAGTCATCCTGTGCCAGAGACTATACTGCTACTCTGCTGTATCCTGTGTCTCCCATCAGCTCAGGGATGCCATCCAAATATTCTCCACACAGTCGTGAGTAGCATTCATCCCTAACTCAAGAGGGTTCACACTACACTCAGTGCAGGGCACACAGGAATAACTGGTACTATCGATGTGCTCAGTTCTGGTGACCTCCGTTTCTGATGATGTCAAAGAATCTGTGCTTCCCTACACTGTTCGTGCACAGTCTGAGACATGTCATTCCTTACTGGCAGATACATTGCAGTCTTTATCTATTGCTCAGAGGCTATGTTCTCGTATCAATGGATTTTACCACTAATCTTTCAACATCAAAAACTTTTTCCACTATCCTTGTTTTGGAGCCTTTGTTGAACTGCAGAAGGCTACAGAGACCCAGGAAAGATTCACTGATTGTCACTGCTGTGCCACTCCATTGTTCTATCTAAGACAATGGGTTTGGCTGACCTATTCGGACAACATGCTCCTTCTCCCTTCCAAGAACCTCAGTCCCAGATAAATTTGCTATTTCACGATCAATAAATTCATAAATCCTGTCACCTATCATTACACCCCCCCAGATATTAAATCTCCAATACCTTTCATGTCTCCTTATTGAAACCTGTGATACAGTCACACCAGGATCAAACTCAGTCTCTGACCAATCACACGCAGTCTTATTCTCACATACGCACCAAGCCAAGTCTCTGACCAATCACACGCGGTCTTACTTTTATACCAGCATCAAGCCGAGTTTCTGACCAATCACATGCAGGCTTACTCTCAAACCAGCACCAAGCCAGGTCTCTGACCAATCACGTGCAGCTTGGCCACACACTGCTTTACTGAAATTTCTAAAACACCTGTGGCTCTTATACTCATTACTCTCTGGATGTATTGGATATATTATGGATATTATATAAATGTACTGGATACATTATGAGCGTATTTACAGTCATCTCTTTGAAAGTTATTGCTGGTCCAAACTTCACAAAACATTTGTTTCTGTATGATCCTCTTCTTTTGTATGACTTTTTTCCTGATTTATTGGTTTTTTATGTTTTAAGTTATAGTTTTAGTGCCGTTCATTGTGCTGCCTTTGCCTGATTTACAGTCTGAGGTTGACTTCGGTTGTAGTCTTGGATCACGATTTGAAAATTAACTTTGTGCTTCCGCAATTGGATCCTCCCTCATCGTTACGTTACATCAGGTGAGAGTGGTTTGAATGATTTGAAAGCCCATTATCTGGGACTATGCTACAATGAGGCATTGTTTTTGGGCACGTTTTCAGGGATCACAGGCAGCCTTTTATGCTGATATGAACTCTGATTGGTTAGATCCTTGGCCTTTCTTGTTTAAAACTGTATAAATAGACTTTGTGGTCTCTCCCACTGAGAGGAGACACAGACGTTGCCCCAAAGCTTAAACAAACACTGTCTGTATCCTAATGCTGGCAAGGCCCAGACCAGATAAAAATGGCAGCATCGTTACTGTAACCAAAAACAGGGAAAAGCCCCAAATCTCGTAGCTCATAGGAATTCTAATAATGCAGTCAGTAGCTGCCTGTCTCATATCTTTAATTTAAATTTGTTGTATTCAGCCATTACTGTTTTGCGCTGAAGTCTTCATTTTGAATTCCCAGTTTGATTAATTCTGACATTATGATGTCACAATTAATTTAATGACATGTACAGTGTCAGGGTCAGATTAGGCTGGGGAGCATGCGCTGATGCGGCACGTTGGCGCACACACTAAACACCGAAACAGCTCGGGATCCAGGCTGGCGACCCCCTAGGCTGACACATGGTCCAGTCCCACCCTCTGGAAATCGCCATCTATCTGCCATAGCCAGGTGTTACGTGGGCGTCCCCTTGGCCTGGTCCAGCCGCTCGGGTCCTTAGCAATGAGGATCCCGCGAGCCGGATCACCCTCAGGGAAATGTGCCACATAGCCATAGTGCCGTAATTGACGCTCCCTCATGCAGGTAATGTACCTCATTCAGGACTCCCTGAGCAACCGCTCGTTCGACACAAAGTCAAACCAGCGGTACCCAAGGAATCTCCAAAGAGACACAGTACCAAAGGATTCCAGTCTTCATCTCAGGTCACTGGATAGCGTCCATGTCTCACAGCCATACAGCAAGACAGCGAGCACCAGGACTCGGACCTCTTCTGAGTCCTTCTGCTTGGACCTCTCCATCCTCTTACAAAGATATCGGGAGCACAACACACCCCTTTCCAGCGACCTCATGACCCCCATGCTCTCCCAGTCCATCTGCTGACTTCATAGGAAGAGTCACCAGAGACATGAATGTCACTGCCGAGGTAAATGAACCTCTCAACGTGGTCAACATTCTCTCTGCAGACAGACACACTTCTGATGGTTGTACCCAAGAGGTCATTAAATGCCTGGGTCTTGGTTTTGATCAAGGACACTTGTAAACCCAAACACTCAGACTCCTCTCTCTCTCTCGAGAGCCCAATCAGAGTCTCCATTGACCCCACGAAGATCACAGCATCCTCGGCCAAGTCAAGATCAGTGAATCGTTCTTCACCAACAGATGCCCCACAGCTGCTGGACCCCACGATGCTGCCCAATGCCCAGTCCATGCAAGCAATGAACAAAGTAGGAGCAAGAACCAACCCCTGATGAACCCCAGAATCCACTGGAACATTGTGCGCAGAATGGCAATTCAACAAAACTTAAATATCTGAAAATTTGTAATAAAATTGTGGGAATAACAGAGATATAACAAAATATGGCAAATTGTAGCCAGGCCCTTTGTTTCAGAGTTTATGTATATTCTCTGGTCAGCTGGAGTCATATGTACCAGTACTCAATATTTCTGAGTCCTAAGTATTTGAGTATTTTGTCATCTCATTTATTATAGGAGGGTGGACATCCCATGACCGGCCAAAGTCAGGTGATGAGTCCATTCAATCAATGGGGCATAATAAGCATTAATATAAAATGGACTTCTTAGTCTCACAGGCCTGAGTTCATCTGTGTAGACACTTATAGCAGAATCCTGTTGTAGCCCTTTCCACAATGACAGTCTGCTTTTTCTGTTTTACCATGTGCCAAAGCTGAAATGGCTTAGTTCCTTTATATTGTTTTGTTAAACCGGTCTCCATTCCTGTACCCAAAAAAGACCCTATTCCTGCCCCCCCCTTGTTATGTTGGTGTGTTCATGGTCCTGTCTGGAGTGAGTCTTTGAACCATTTTGCCAATTAAGAAACCACAGTGTTTTTGAGATCGGTCCTAAACACAACACCACAGAGCTCCCGTGGATTGTAAACATAAATAATGCTCCTTATGTTGTGAAGAAGAGATTAGGCCCTAAGGGCAGCCGATAGGCAGGAAGAGGAGATGACGCTCTCGCCTGGACAACAATCGAAGAAACCCGGACATGCAGTCAGAAACTTCCCTATTTATAGTCAGGCGTCTCAGCAGGCTGCAAGTCATTTACGACAGGAAGTGTAATCTGAGATGAGAACAGGGAACCCAGCACTGGATCGGGCTTTACAGCAGTGACACTGTCCAAAAAACGTTACAGGCAACCGCCTCTCAGATTTCAGGCCCGTGGAAGAAAAAAGACGGATTTGCCCCGGACCCCTGCTCTAAAATTTGTCCTACTTATACACACTCACCCCATCATGTCTCTCACGACTCCAGCATTGTTCAACAACAAACAAGAATGCAGAAACTGAAAACATCTCAGACCCGACTGTTCACTGCATCCCCTTGCATCTTGAAGTGTGGAGCATGTCAATTCCCTCTGCACAGCAACTAAACGTTCCATATGGATGTTCATAAAGAAATCAGATGTCAACAGAATTTTCTGTCTTCACCCTGTCAGTTACAAATCTCACTGACACGTTCCTGAGGCACCTTTATGGTCAAAAGCTTCAATTTTCAAAACAAAAAGAACAGTGCGCAGCGACTATCAGAAGAAAACGTCTGTCACATATACAGTAAAATATATGGTAAAGGGTTTTAAGCTTACTTTTGTAAATATGTAGAGGTCATGTATGTATAAGGTCATATTCTTTTTTTCTCTATTTTAGTTCACTATAAAAAAAGTTTTTGCGTGCATTAAAATATGCATTGTTTTGTACCCATTTTGGCTTCTTGACGACTGCACACATCACATTACGAAGGACGGAGAACTCAAGGGCAGATGGTGTGGCAAAACAAAAGGGGGTTTAGTGGACTCAAAGAACAGAGACAGGAAATAAACTAAATCGCAAGGGATCAAAAAACAGGGGGAGTGGAACAAGGAAGGGCAAACGCAACAAGTGGGCTCAACATCAATGACCAAACTGGGGCTAACGAGACAAACAAGGTCCTTCAATACAAGGTCTAACGAGAGGTTACAAGCAATAGGCATGGCTCATCAGGGCCACGTTAGGTAGGAGACATGAGGGTCAGACATGCAAGATGTGACAGCGTGATCACTACGTTTTATCTGGCTCATTTGTATGTGGTTTTAGGACAAAAGTGTTTGCCAAATAAGTAGATAAATGTAGGCTAAGTAAATGTAATAGTTTAACTATATTAATAAGAATATAATGGTCACACTTTACTTGGGGGGGGGCACAAATAATGTAGTAATACACTCTTACTTAGTAGTGTTAATTAACCAGAAATTAAGTGTTAGTTATGCATTGATCCCATGTTCGTTCATCATTAATCAGTCAATGGTTTATGTATTCCATTCAGGAACTATATTAGTTCACAGTTAACTAATTAGTTATTAATTAACTAAAAGTTCCAGCATTAATGCACTAACTAAGAGTGCAATACTACATTATTTATGTCCCCCTCAGGTAAAATGTTACAAATATTACTGCAACTAAAAAGAGAAGGCTGATAAAATATAAGGAACACTTTATTTGAGGGGGCACAAGTAATTTAGTAACTCAGTTAATACTGAAGTCCAAATCATGAACATATATAGTAACTGCATGAAATACATGAACCGTCATGATTGATTAATGATAAACAAACTTAGGATCAGTACGTGACTAACACTTAGTTTCTGGTTAATTAACACATTAAGTAAGAGTATACTACTGCATTATTTATGCCCTCGAGTAAAAGTGTAAAGTGTAACCAAAATAAAAGCTGATTTGAAACTAAATTCCCATCCTGAACAAAGCAATTTAATTGATTTTTCTGATGCATTTTTCTGGTTGTCTGTTTGTTTTGACCTTTCACCCCTGCCACGGGGTACAATTTAGATGATAGACACTTGGAGGGCACCCCCCCAACCCCAGAAGAACAGCTTTCCACTGACATCGCTGTCCACACCTTGACTTCCATCGTTGTTGTTGGAGCTCCTCACACGCACACCTTCTTCCCACACTCCGCCCACCCCTTGCTCACGACGCCTGTGGCCATTGGGTCCCACATCGTAAGCCCATCTTCACACATCATAAGCCCATCTTGATGGCTCCTTGATGAGCTGGAGAAGTGTGCTGCCCCATCCCCAAAGAGCTGCCCCCCCCTCCTTCATTCACACCACACGAATTGCTCTCACACTCACCACTAACACTTCAAAGTGTCCTGGGGGTGGGTTGTGTAGATATTACGCGGATCATTCCGGGTTTCCTGCCAGAGCTGCCCCACCTACCCTATCCTAAGGTCAGAATCTTTAGCCCTGTTGCCTGTGTTCTGTTCTGCCTCGTATCACTGCCTATGTGCCTTTGAGGAATATGCATTCCCGTAGCCCTTTAACACAGAGGTCAGAAATCACCCCTGCTAATTATGTCAGGCACATGGCGATGCCTTTGAACAAGTCCTCACCCCCTTTAGGCATGCCTGACAGATTATACTAAATATCTAAGAGAAAGCTTTGAAAGCTGTTAGGGTTTGTCAAGCAGACGATTTAAAAAAATAGCATCCACCATCCATCCATCCGTTCATCCATCCATCATCCTACAAGTTATCCTAGGCAGGGTCATGAGGAAACCTGGAGCAGCTAAAGAAGATGTTTTTGGTGCCAGTGAGGGATTCGGTCTTCAGAACCCCATCTTCCTGAATTGGTGTAAGTTTTTCTAAGTAAGTTTTTCTAAATAACACCAGAGAGTCACCAGGCCATGTGTGATCTGTGCCCCCATTCCCCTAGCGCATATTTGTCAAAAATAAAAGCAATTAAGAAATACAGTATATCTATAGATCTTCGCTTGGCAGTCATTTACTAACTGCCTTCTTGTACACACATTAGGATAACAGACAGAGGCTGGATACTTGAATCTTTGAAATTAACAAACCCCTTTTATGGCCCTGGGGGCGAGCAGATATAATCAGCATTGGGGGATTTTAGAGTATCAGCTATTCTGCCGTACAAACGCAAAACAGTGTAACTGCATATTTTACCAAAATTGAGTTATGACCGAAATCAGGTCTCTTAAGCTCTGTTTTATATCGGGACAGGATTTCTTAGTTCAACTATGTTCGGCTTTGAAGAAAACACTGTCCGTCACCTTCGTACTAACACTTACAGAAGGGCAGTCAAAAATCTCTGAAGTCCTTTAGCCCAGCTTCAGTGTCGGCATGGTTACTGTGTTCTGCCTTTGTAGGGCAGCACACTCAGGAAGAAAGTACCATTGATGCTCGTTTATGTTGTTATTGCAGAAAAGTCTGCCTCACAATTCTTGCCGCAGTCTTTTACGTAATATAGCGGATGACACGTCGTAATGTCACTGTTTAAAATGGTGGAGATAAAAGTTAACCAGGTCAGGAGACCACAGAGAGGTTTGGGACGGTCCCAGAGCTGTCTGCTTTTTGTCAGGCCAACTTGTAAACTACGGTTTCGCATTATTTCAAAGACTATGCCTGGTAGACTAAGATAAGGTCGGGGGGAAAGAAAAATGATGAGAACTCTGTATTGAAATTTGTGCTCAGTTACGATATAAATGACTGTTTTATGACAATTGTTTATGTGCTACAAAAACGTTTTCAATTTATGCTTGTACAGAATTGGACATTTACAGCAGCAGTTTTGGTTTGTTGTATAAAGGAACAACATCAGGTTTAAACCTACAGTCCAACACCTTCATGCATATACTCTGTCATTGCTTTATCTGCTTCCATCTCATGGAGGCTGTGCTGATTGGGGGAGACATGTACATGTATCCATGTTAAATTACATTTATTTGTGTTTAGCAGACAATTTGGGTATTGTTTTTTTGGGTCAGACAGCCCATGGGAATTAAGGGTTTGGCTCAAGGGCCCAACAGTGAAATCATGGGACACTATATTCGAGCTGGTGACCATCTGATCATTGGCACAATGTCCCAATCCGCTAAGCCACACACCACTCCCTTGTATCTGTTATATAATGTATCTCCTATACGGTCCAGAAGACATTTTGGTAACACTTTACTTTGCGCAAATATTTAGTAATAACTCAGCTACTACTGAAGTATAAATTATGAACAAATACAGTTGCTTCTTGAGATGTCGCGTCACTATTCATCAATAATGAACAAACGTGGGATCAGTATTTCATGTGTTATTCATGATTGTTTCCTTCAGTAGTTCACAAGGATTTACAGAATTAACAGATATAGGAACAAATATAGCAACTGCTTGAGATAAAACATGCATCACGATTCATTAATGAATTAACATGAAATGTATGTAATTAACATGAGATAAGTATGTAATTAAGACTTAGTTTGTGGTTAATTAATACATAAGTAATGGTATGATATATAATTTGTGCCCTGTCAAGTAAAGTGTTACCAACATTTCAAACAATAGCTTCATTGTATCGCAGTTCCTCTCTCCATCCATGTGCCCGGAGCTGGGAAAGCAGCCTGAGTAGCAGAGTTATGAGGAGGACAATGAAGCAGTGCTTTGGACTGATTGTGTGTGTATTGTAGTGGTTTGCTGACAGGCAGGAGTCGTCCACATGAAAGCATTGAGCACAATGGGATAGTTGTGAGAGGATACCCACAGCGATTTGACATGTTCTTCCTACCTGGCCATCTCAAGCCTTGATCTGATCGCTTAATAGATAGCAAGCTCCTTCCTTCACAGTACTTTTTGATGTAATTGATGAACGACTGTTTCCTCTTCAGGAGCCACACGTTGCTGTCTACCCACTGTGGCATCTGTGGTCTGCGTGTCATCCTCAGCTCGCTAAAAACTTTACCCGGACAAAAGGGACATTTTGCCCCTGGCGGCGATAGTGGTCTATTTTTGGCGAAGGAGGACACAACTGTGCGGCTGAGATTGCAAATCGCTCCCCGGAGAGTCTGAAATGCCACTTTATTTCTCCTGAGATTGGAATTCATTCCCCTCCAACCTGTGTGGCAAAGGTCAAAGGTCGGGGGTTTGGAGGGCAGCCGGAGGGTGATGGAGTGCTGGGAAGGTGGTGGCCTTTCTGCACCCAAGTGAAGCACGCTGGAATGCTGCTTTAGCGGTACCTACTTCTCAGACTCAAACCACAACTCAGCCGTCTTTGTCTCTGATTGTAAACCACTAGTTTAAAGGTTTTCTGGCCCTCTGACTATCTAGGTCATTGGGCAACAACTCTCCCACTTCCTCGCTTTCTTTGACAGTGTAAACTCAAGTGGGGTGGCATAGTGGGCTGCAGTGTCGCCTCACACTCTCATGGGGGGGTTCAGGTCTCCCTCCTCTGTGTGTGCGAGGGTTTCCAGGTCAAGTGACTTTCCTCCTGTGACCCAAATGCATGCGGCCTGGTTAACACCTAGATCAATATGACGGTGTGAGGGTGTGGACATGGACATCCAGTCACGAATGTGCCTCCACCTTATGCCCTATGGTCCTTGGGACGGGCTCTGTAACCCCTGACCAGGATAAGTGGCTGGAAGATGGACTGACAAACAAAAGAGGGGAGGGCCAGAACTTCCAGCTTCTCTCAAAACCAACAGCGTTTGCTCACACAAACACACACACACACGCTGTCCATATCATACCGCCATGCATTCTCAGTGCATATATACAGCATTTATATATCTTTTTAGGCGTGGTGCAGTGGTTAGCACTGTTGCCTCACACCTCTGGGACCAGCGTTCAAGTGTCCGCCATGGTACCCTGTGTGGAGTTTGCTTGTTCTCCCTGTGTGGCCATGGGGTTTCCTCCCGGTACTTGGGATAATGGTACAATCCAAAAGGACACTACTGAGAGCCGGCAGTCTGTTTGGGCTGCTATCTCTGTGTTCAAACACACACATCCTCTCTACATGGTGTTTGTGTTTCGTCTTCTTTCTGGAGCGTGCCCAGATATGGCCGTGCACGTTTCTGCAGGTCCCGAATTTGCATACCTCTATTGATTTACATAATCACAGGTTCAGGTCAGGGATCTAGTCACGGATTTCATGCGCTGGATTAGATATAAACCACCGCCAAAATCCCCTCTCAGCAATATGGTTGGTGGAACAAAATTCCCAAATTGGAGTCAGTCTCCAAATGGATTTATGTGAACCTTGCATTAAAAAAATGCTATCCTTTCTGAGACTAACTTAAACCACTTTTAAAGTAATCGAGCAATCAAAATTAACAAGCCTAACAAACTATTTAATCAGCTAGGCAGTTCCAGCTAGTATTAAAGCCTAATTTTGTTTGGTGTATTTTCGTTTTGTGTTGTTTGTTGGTTTATCTGCTTTTGCTTTCATTCTTGTGTTCATTTTTGTTAGATTACACCCTTTTGCTGACCTGTAACCATCTATGTAATGGTATGTTAATGGCCTTTAGTCTTTTGTTTTATGTTTTCCATTGGGGATTTTATGCAATAAAATGTTAAAAACGGCTAATAGATTCTTCAATCAAATATACAAATAAACATGAATCAACTGGAGTCAGATTATGAGCAGGGAGCAGCTATCTGCATAGTAGGTGAGGATAATCTTGGCCCAGTTGTTATTAATAGTACAAAAGCTGTCTTGTTTATATTCCACCAAACAGAGGGGTCTTTAGTGCCAAATCTTATCCAGCGGTTGCCGGCTGAGATGCCCTGCATTACATTACACTCTGTTAGATAGACATTCAGTATCAGCACAATGTCTGTTTTTGACAGTAAGGAAGGACAGGAGGCTAAGCAAGTGACATTATTGTTGGCCAATTATATCGCTGTTCTAAAGCTGCCTGGGGCTGAGAGAAGTTTACCTGTTTTTATTCACCGCAGTATTTGTATGTGGGCAAATGATGGGAGTCGGGCAAAGTGGGGTAAAC
Source organism: Mormyrus iriodes (assembly GCA_011763525.2). Classification (NCBI taxonomy): domain Eukaryota; kingdom Metazoa; phylum Chordata; class Actinopteri; order Osteoglossiformes; family Mormyridae; genus Mormyrus; species Mormyrus iriodes. The sequence goes on along the minus strand of JAAGVU020000113.1, from coordinate 16,440,582 downwards.
ATCACCTCTTACAGGTGTAGGAATTTTACATGCATTAAATAGTGGATTATAAGATATTTTTCTCTAACGTGTACAAGCTGAGTTAATCCTACAGATTAGGGGACTAGTTGAATCACTTTCAGCAAGCCTGAATGTAAAGTGGTGTGTGGCTTAGTGGGTTGGGGTTTTGTACTTGTGAACAGTAGGTCATGGGTTTGAGTCCCTGGCTTAGCTGTGTGATTTCCCTATTGGGCCCTTGAGCGAGGCCATTAACCCCAAATACTCCAGGGACTGCCTGACCCTCCCTTCTCAGTTGGATGTTCCTTTGGATAAAAGTACCTGCCAAATAATGTAAGTGAATCTGCTGGACAATCAGGACTCGCGCACATGCCTGCTGCCAATAGCCATCAGCCTGGTACTAGCTTTGTCACGGCCTTTATTGTTTCAGTAATACTTATGCTTTCTGTTTCTATAATGGCCATTTTTCCAGCTACTTATCCAGTACAGGGCCGTGTGGGAGATGAAAATTCTGCATAATTCATTTAACTGTCTTTGGAATTGTGTTTAACCACGCAACCTCACCCCAACTCTGTTCCAGGCACAGTTGTAAATATCGGATTTAAATTCAGCAAGCAGGATTTAAAGTCTGTCAGAAGACAAATTGATGGAGATATACTTGTAAATACACAGTCACATTGTTAGCACCCAATTTTCCCCAAAAGCCATGGCCCTTATGGAAAAGGAAGAGCTATAGATTTGCAGGAAACAGCTCAGCCACAACAGCAGCGTCGAAATATCGCTGCCAGATGAGGAGTGCGAGGCAAGAGAGGATGTCACGTGACCAGCAAGGAATGTTCTCTGCTGTCTGCATCCACAGCTTTTCTGAGGATCTATAGAGTAGCTTATTAGCAATTGAAATTTAATGTATTAGTCCTGCCACATTAGTTTTCAAGGTTTTATCTTGACACACTTACACAGGTACTATACATGCTATACATTTTTAAATATAAAGGTATATATGAATATTTCGTTGCAAATGCTTCCAAAACGCAAAGTGACTGAAATAAACTACATCTGAATGTAAAGATAAACCTGAAATGAGTCCTGTTTCTTGTTCCATCACTGGTTTGTAATATGACAGGGAGGAGTATTATATTTTTTTAGGCGTAGGTGTGAATAGGCAGAAGAATGTGTTTCCTGCTGAGATCATTTCAGCATCGAGACATTCTCTTAACGTTATAATTGTAGACCGTGAGGGGCGGAGGCAGAAATCGCTTTTGTTTGGTTTATTTTTCTCACTGGACTTTAACATAGTTCCTCATTTCACTCTTTCATACTCTTCAACAGTGACACGATTGGTGTATTCACTCTTAGCATTATGACCCCACCCCACCACCCCACGGGGCCCCAGAAAGATTATCATAGTCTGTAAATCAGATTATCCCTAAATGCTAGTTCACACTGTACGGAAACTTTGTCAGTAGATGTTAAAGAGCTGAATTTGATCTAGTTTCATTCTCAGTTTGCCCACAACTGTTCAGTGACAACTCGTTTCATAAAAAATTCAGTGGTATGCGATTTACTGATCAGGTTCCATGAATGCTGGGAAATCTGACAAGCTTCTTGAAATACGATTTCCCAGCCTTAATGCTGTCTTTGTTTCTCACCCTCTTTATTTCTCTGCCATGGTGCTCTGTCATATTCCCACGCTAAAACAAACATGTGTCTCTCAGTAAGCGCATACGATCGAAACACCTCACAGGCCGCTCAAATGACTGATTGCTGCGGAGCCCAGCGATGTATTTCATTCGTCTTTTCTCATTCACAACAAAACTCAAAATGAAAGATGTGGTTATTTCTCACACTATCACTAGGGCTGTTTTTGCACCCTCCGCCTTGCATTTTTTCAAACAACATGCAGAATGTTTTGAAGAATAGAAATATCTGTACTCTCCACTGGAGAGTACCCCTTAGGTTGATTCATCTGGTCTTCTGTTTCCCCATCTTGTGATGTACCTTATAAACCACCCATTTAATTTGAAATGGGTCTGCTAGCCAAGACAGAGACCTGACTTTAATTCTATGCTATTTTGACTTAGGATGCCAAATGAGGATATCCCGCCCTCTCAGATTCATAAAAACATTGCTTGTCTCTCCCCATCCATCCGTCTTCCAGTCGCCTGATCAGCATCACAGGAATTTGTTTCTTCCCATAGTTCTCAAACCAGATGTCTTATGATAAGTGTCCATCCTAAACCATGCAATATACACTCATACACACAAATGCACACTTTGCTTTAATAACTGCAAGTGTAAAATAAATGTGTATTGCTATAACAAAGCCAATGAATGTGATTGAATTTAGCTCCTACAACAGGGGTGGATTAACTTACCTGGGGGCCCTTGGCTGACATCAGCATGGACAACCAGGTGATGCTGATTTAACTAACAGTTCCATTTTTCCCGAGGTGGGGTCCTGATGTTTCCCAATGTTTCCCAACCTATTTCTCAAGGAAACCCCAGATGGTCCACATTTTTGCTTCCTCCCAGCTTCCTTCCAGGGAGCAAAAATGTGGGTTGTCTGTGGGTCCCCCGAGGACCTGGTTGGGAAACACTGGTCTAAGCTGTAACCTATGAATTAATCCACCCCTGAGTACTCCTAAATAAAATTTTATCCAAGGATCTAATTAGTGGAACTCTTCAGTGCTGCATGTAAGATACCACTTTGAAAATTACCTTCACTGAATTAACAAGTATTTGAGTACGTGAAACCACAAAAAGTCCCTGACCAGTGACACCGGATTAAAAGATCATGTGTCATGTAACACTATGATACTTGAATTAGAGCTTTACATTGATAGGAGAAGCCCAGAGGAATGTATCCAGCTGTGGGGGGAGGGGCATAGCTGGGGATAAAGCAGGTCATGTTTTAGAAAGGCGGTCATGACCTTTGACCTCATTACTGCAGGGATGTTATCCCAGACGGGGGACTGCATTCGCCTGATTAGCATGGGTCTTTCTGTATTGCGGGTAGCCTACATGTGGATCATGGGGACACGCTTGACTGTAGGTGCTGGGAAAATGCTCCAGGGATGGCAGCAGAGCATGAGAATGAGCTAAGAGTCACGCCCACCGCGCCGTGCCAGTAATGAGTGTTCCTGCAAGCCGGCACACGGCCACTGCCGTGCTCGTGTCATCAGCACCTCCTCCCCGGCATCTCCTTTTCTTTGACCCCTAGGGTTAAAGATTTACCACTGAGATGTTCCCACGGTTATGTACCTGCGGCTGCCGCGGGTAGCTTACTATGCCCCGCGGGAACATGGGCGTGTGACTTGTGCACCCGCCTGCAGGTGCAGAAACTGCGCTTTTTACGAAACCAGACGAGAAAAAACATGACAAGGGATTTGGCCTTTCTGAAAAGTTTAATGACGCCTAAAAGCCACAATGTGTTTTTTTTTTTTTTTAAGAAAAAAACATTTGCTTAGATAGTTAGCTGAAGGCTTCTCGCAGTTCCATCTGTTCTAACATCTGGATGTCTCCAAGAAATCGATTCAGGCAAAGTACCTTGTTCAAAGACATTTAAACTGGTCCTGTCCTAGGCTTTGAACTAACAACATTCATCTTACCTTGGATTATATGCCACATTCTTCCCTAAAATTTAAACCCATTTACTTTCTTTTAAAGCATCTCTGATTTACACAAGATCAGTTTTATTGATCAATGCTGGTCTTTTTAAGTAAGCATTGTAAGATAAAAATCCTGCAATTGCTTATCTAATTAACAGTCTGATTATAGCCTGAGTGTCAGGGATGGTGTATGTCCATCCCTGTCTATGTGTCTTGTCCTCGTTTGACCAGCAGGTATTGCTGGCCGTCCTGTTCCCTCTTCAGTTGTGTAGCCCTTAGTCCCTAGTATGTGTGCCTGCTTCCCCAGGCTGCTGCATGGCTAAACAGGCTAAGTGGTTGGCCAGTGTTCCCCCCTCCCCTTTGGTGGGTGTGGGTTTGAGGCTGGCCAGAGGCCAGCTTCACCTGTTGGTTATTTATTATTTTATCCTTAGAGTTTGATATTGCTTATCCCTGTGTTTAATTTGTCTTGTTTATGGTTCTTTGCCCCAGGCTTGGTTATGATCAGTCGTACTTATTTCTTGATTTCTTACACTGTTTTGCTTTAGTGTTTGCTATGTTTCCCAGTTTCTGTGCTCATTAGTGTTACTGATTCCACCTGTTTCTTGTTAACCTGCGTTCATTTTGATTGGTTTATTCTGTTATACTTCACCTGCCTCTTGTTAGCCTGTTATCTGAGTGTATTTAAGTGCCTGCCTGCGTTCTCTTCCTTAGTGAGTCATCGCGTGCTATTCTGCTGTCTCTCCTACTTCTGGTCCCAGTATTGCCCATTTCCCTCTGTACGTTAATTTTATTGTCTTTGTTTTAGTTGTTTTTCTCAATTTTAGCTCTGACCCCTCATGGTCCCTTTCATTTTGTGGTTTTCCCCTTGGCGTTCAGTTTTGTTAATAAACCCGTTTGTCTCTGAGCCACAAGTGGATCGTTCACCTTCATTCCCGCCTGCGCCATGCCACGACGCCGTGAGAGTGTAGAGGTGGACAATTAAACTGCCAGTAAACTACACTCTAGAACTAATTTAACTGACATTTCAAGAATGATACAAAAGTGCATAGTGGGTGGGGTAAATTTCAGATAAATAGAACCTGTCCTTCAGTACACGGTTTAGATCACTGTTCTAAGTCATTGGAAGCTAATTATTCACATGGCTTTGATGAGTCATACCAAAGGTTCAACACACTTTCTATACGTAATACTAATATTCTAATAAAGTATTGTCTAATTATTTCCTTCATTCACTTTCTGTTTCTTTTAATCTGTTTTCTGCAGCTTGGACTGTTTTCTTTCCCCACAATTTTTTAAAAGAATAAGTGTTATATGGAATGATTCCTAAAGTCTAAATTGCAAACAAACAGGATGGTTACTTAAGATAACCGAGCCCAGAGGAACTTTCCCCGAGAAAATTCACCGAACCCATGAAACATCAACAAACATCAACAAACACCAACTTACAGGCATCGGCTGAATTGTAAATTAGGCAAGACATTGCAGGGGGAAAACAATTAGTCGAGCGAGCACAGGGCTAAAGTAGTGCTCTCCGGCCAGTTCCAAATATAAAATTTGTATTGAATAACTAAACCTTAGCTTGATTTCAGACTGCAGCGTTTGCAGCACACGCCGTAGGTCTGTCTTTCTCTGTGCGCCTTTGGAAACGCGTTAGGAATACGGGCTGTGTTTCCGCCTGCGCGGAAGGATCACGCCTCCGGCCGCGATCCGGGCAGCGGCGCGCTGGGCGCAGGGACTCATTCAGAAATCAGCGGCGGACGCGACAGCATCTCCGCGCACGCTCCCCCGGGGACCGCTGCTGTCAAACGTGATTATTGTTTGGGATCTATTTGTCGAATAGCAGTTATTTTTTTCCCTCTACCATTGGAAGAAATTGAACATTGGATCTATGCTAACCCTACGTGGAATTATACGAGGTCTGTGAAGCAGAAGAGAAGGAATGCATCATTTCTTTGTGAAACTAACTTTGTTTTTGTCATCGATCGCTTTAACACTAGGTAAGTTACCGGCGTTGGTGGGGATGCATCGCTTAAAGTACGGCTTTTACAGGTGGTAATAAACGACAGCACGCTTGATCGTCTTTTTTTCTGCAAGTTGATTTCAGATTTCTAAATCAGTTAAAACAGGCTTCTGTGATTTATAAGGTGGGTGGCAGTACGATGCTTTTCTTAACTTCCGATTTTAAACAAGCTACTCGTACCTGTGCTTTTTAATCCAGATTACAGGACTTTAGAGATTTTAAAATATACGTCGAAGCACAGAGATGACACTTGTTGCTTTTTGGCAGTATGGTGAAGAACATCATTTCAGAAGTTTAATTTGAACATCATGTCTCATTAGCCAAGATAATCAAGTCTGGCAGTCGGTTATAATGTAAATATATACTCGACTGTTGCAGTCCTTTGTAAAAAGTTGCATATGGGATATGCAAATTTATTTTGCAGTTATTTTGAGTTATTTTTATGCTGGAAAGACGAATTTCCTGTGCGCACTCGAGTTGCACCCGAGACCGTTAGTTCTTGATGAATTCATTTTATACTCTCTGTCACTATATAATAGCCCAAGATGTCTGGCCACGTTTACTAAATTCGTCTGCGACCAAAATTGGGTTTCTTTACAAAACGCGAGAATCATTATTTTGTCCCATATATAGTTTTTTAATGCCTTGTGAACAATTAAATGCATCAGGAATCTACAAGACAAAAAGTGCGTTTACGATCTTTTTTGGTTTGTGCGTGTGTGCAAAAGGTTAATATCAGTAAAGAAAGATTCGGGCTCAACAATTCGGGAGCAACGAATTAAGCAGCGCATTAAGGCTCCTGGGAAAGCTGATATCGAAAGTAAATAGTATAGCTCTTTGATTACATATGACAATTCAGCACGTGGTGCGTGTAAATATATACCCATAACATATACCTAGTCCGCAGATCGCTGATATATATGATGCTTGTAGATATCGAATTAGGGGATCCAGTCTTTTCAGAGGTGATTTGCGCCGGGGGTTGGGTGTAAGTGTTTTACTTAGTTGGAAAGGAGCCCAGGACGTTTTAAGTGCTGTATACTAACTGTGATTGCGTCTGCTGGCAAATGTCACGGCTGTGCAGATGCGTTCTTGCGGTCAGAAGTCGCCTGACCCGCTTCACCCTGAGCGCTGCGCCGGAAAGCTGAGTAATGAGCGCAGCAAATCGGCTTTTATCCGCACACGGCTTGCGAAAAACCACCCCTGCGAAGTTTACTTTGAAAAGTACTAGCGTGCTACTGTAAATGTTGAACGATCCATTTTGTCACGTCATTGTACTTTTTGGGGTGGGGGGGGGCAACCTCCGTGAGTCGCAATAAGTCATCCTATTTGTCTGACATACTTATCCATCGCGCATATAATCAAGTAAAACAGGGTAATTATACTTCGCATTGATTTCTGTAGCAATATTTCAGCTGATGAATTTTAGGCACTGACCCGACGACAGGCTTGGGGTGTCAGCAAGTGACCGACTCGTGTTTGCAGGTGTAAGATGCGCGCTGCCCGCTGAATCATGCCTGAACGGCGGGAGGTGTGAAGCCTCCCGCAACGGAGACGGAGAATGCAAGTGAGTATGGGAGCCCTGTCCGCAGGGGGTAGGGGGGCGGGCATGAAAATGGTCTGACCTAGTATATGAGGGCGGACCTTGGAGCCTGCTTTTTTGCCTGGTGTGTGTGTGTATGTATATATGTATAAATACATACACACCCAGTTGTACATGTATGTGTATGTTTATATATGTGATTTATGTATATAAGGTGTTAAGACCTGTGTGCCTGTATGTGTATGGTGGTCTGTCTCCAAGCTCATGCATTCCTTCAGAGCTAGTATTCGATAGGGCTGGGCACGGAGTAAGAGTCCCGCCCTGCCTGTCCCTCGGCCTGCTGCTAATGAATGCGGGACGCTCCCCCAGTCGAGGTCCCAGGGATGCTCGATGCTCTAAATCTTGTTTTTCTTTTCTTTTGCGGCCCAACAGCTGGGGTTTGCCCGGGCCTGGAGGCTATTGTTACCCGCTCAGATTAATGCTGTGTGACTAATCTGTGCGAGGCTTCCCAGAATGCATGCATCCCCCTCTGGCCTGGTCCCACCCCGGGGTTTTGTTCTGCCTTCTTCAATGGCCATTCTCCGTGTGATTTATATTCCAGAGACAGATGGCAGTAAAGTGCGATTCCTTTGGATGTTGTGTTAATTGGAGGGAATTTTGAAAGTTGGACGGGGAGGGGTAAAACAAAACGTAAGCAAACAACTGAAACCTGATGAATGGTGACGGTTTCCCCAACATGTAGGCTGCAGGTTTTGTTGCATTTTGTTGCATTTTTTGTGCATCCCTTTGAAGAGAGGAAGAGGTTACAGGCTGCTGTCTCTTAAGTGTGGCGTCACTGGTAGCCGTCCTCATGCCGGGCATCATTTTAGGCACCTCTGCCATGACCCGGATGATGGGGGTCGGGTTGGTTCTCGGTGCTGTAGGACAGATCCTGAATCCAGTCAACCGCTTTGGCTGGGGGCCACATCTTAATTCTATCTAGTGGCCTCCCCCGCCTGAGCACAAAGCCCACATTGTGTGGGTCCATTCACGAGTTCCTCTAATTAAATAGGGAGATGAGATGAGATCAGATGAGTGCTGAGATGAGTCACGCCCAGCCGAAAAGTCCCGCCTCATTCGGTACTCTCTTCTCTGAAGCACGCCCCCTTCTCAACTCTTTCTTTTGTCACTGTACACGTATGTCACGAATTGCTTCTGCCGCCTGGTCTACAGGGAAATACGTAATATGAAGAAAAATTGTACGAAAAGCTAAGAATCAGATTAAAATAACAGTTAAACTAAAAGAAAACAATAAAACGAGACCTTATAAATAAAAGTCAGTGCAAATAAAACGCAACGTAACATGGAGTGGGTGGTTAGAAGCGGCTGGGTCTGTTTTTACTTAATGAGTATAATTTCTGTTCTCATTTAGAGTTTTAGTAAGCAAGGGTGTGAAATCATTAAAATCTTCGGTGGGAACAAATCTGAGATACGTGTAACATGAGAATTTCACTTCGATGTCTGCACCATGAGTCAATCGGTGACGTTATCTCACTGCCAGTTTTAGTAACACTTTAGTTCCAGCCACCATATTTTTTTCATTACAACTTTTTTTAAGTGTATAGAAAAGTCCATAACACTTCAGACAAGAACTTCTCTGATTCGAGGATTACACAGAGACTGGAGCTCCTGTTACTTCCTATAGGATGAGACCTTTAGCCAAAAGGAATTCTGTAAACAGGAAAAGCTTCAGGAAAAGTCACTCATGCTTTAAGTTCAAGTCTTAAAATAGGAGAATTATTTTAGAACCTTTTTCCTAAATGCTTGGACCCTTTATTATTACCCCCCCCCCACACACACACACACACTGCCCCAGATCTTGTTGTTTTCTTGTTAAGCTTCTGAAGATTGGGCTGATATCTCGAAAGTCACTTGGCTTCTCACAAGCGAGTCCGCATGATTTTAATTTCCTGTATGAGCTTATTTCTGAAAACAGTTACTATTAGATAATGTGGGAAAGCCTCATGTGAAAATTCTGCACTTTCCGGAAGCTGCTGAGTGGCTGTAGTGGAAAAGTATGTTTCAGAGGGCTGCGTTGTCCAGAAGGCTGGCCAAAAATTTACAGCCCTTGCTGGCAACGTATGGGAGGTTGTGGATGGACTTGCGTGCTTTGTTAGTTTGCTTATCTGAAATTTTAACTGCTGGCCAGGGAATGAGATTCATGTGAACTCCGTGTTATTAATGTTTCTGCTGTTTCTTTGAAGTTTCCACTTATAATGGGCTGGGGGGGTTAACTACCACCTAAAACCTCAATGGTGTCTCAGGCAGAGGTACAGATAGTCGATATCGTTGGAGGTTGTAGGGCTTCTGCTGTGTGCCCTGAGAGAATCAGTGAGGATGCAGGTAGATACCAAGGCTCAGCATGTACTGCAGGACCCCAAAATCCTAAAATAAGCAGTATTTATCTGTTTTACTTGCCACACAATTGCATTTCCTTTGCATTTTTTCTCTCAGAGGTTATCATTTTCATTGTGCCAGGATGTCTCTGAAATGTGTGCTTTGAGTGATTTTACCTTTGGGTCCTTAACCCTAATTGCTCCAGGAACTGACTGACCCAGCTTTCTTATTTGTACGTTGGTTTGGATAAAAGCGTCTGTAAAACGAATAACATAAATGTTGATGTAGATGCGATTTAGCACTGTTAGTCCCAGTACCACAGAATACTGTGTGAACTGTCTTGCCCATTTCTATTCCTCTTCTTTTTTTTTTTTTTGCTAACGGCGTTACAGTCGGCTTTAATTTTGGAGTCCAATCAAGCCTCGTGTTCTCGAGGGGCACGTTGGGGCTTGTGCTTTGGGCAGCAGAGTGCCGAGGGGACAGAGCCAAAGGCCGCACCGGGGGGCCCCACGAGACGGAGAATCAGCTGGCTGTTTTCGTCGGCCATCCCATGCTGGCAAACCCGTTTGGCCCCCACGCAAAGAAACCACTCTGTGGGGATTTTTTTTTGTCTGGCAGTTATTTTTGGTACAACCCCGTGAGAAATGTATCTGTTGCATCAACTGCAGTAAAACTTACCGCACCAGAAATCATCGTTTCGGAATGTACAGGCTTACGGCTGTTAATGATCTTAACTGCTATTACTGAGTGTGATAAATAGTTGTCTTTGCTCCTGTCTTTTCTGTTACAGTTTCCGCAAGACGTTAAGTCAGGGCTTTGTTTACTAAGTTAGTTCTCAGCTGAATCTGTTGGCTACTGTTGATTTTGCTTTCATAAGTGTTATTTATTCAGTTTTTGGTCTATGTAATCATTAATTAGCAGAAGTTCAGGCCATAGAAACATATCTTTAGGAAGTGGTTTTGTGTTGTGAAACGCTCGCTTCTCATGGCCTTCTCTGAGTTCTCCCTCTTTCTTGAAGCACTGATGTTTAATCAGAGGTTCATCCTTTTGTTCTGGTCTCGTCAGACGTCCGCGTACTGAGCATATAGCTGAGCACTGGGCATTTATCATTTGCCCAGCGATGTCTGCAGCGCAAGTGGCCATCAAAAAGCACTCCAACAATGGACCTCCAGTGATGTGGCCTGATTCCTTTGCTATCTCAGATGCTGTAGTGTCGCAGCAACAGTCCAGAGATTCCTTAAGTTGTTGGCCAACAGCCACGTGTATAAGAAGTGTTATTATTACAAGGTTGCAGATGGGATTTGCAGTGTGGTGTCATGCTTCTCAGCTATTGTGGATGGCCAGATATGGAATTTCCATTTTTCTTATGCCATGGAATGGTTGGTGGCAGCTCTGGTTGAGATGACAGTAGGTGTGCAGGTTCACAGAGTCATCTCAAGGTCAAGTGTACCACTAGCTTTTATTAGGCAACCTCCGGAATACAATGGCTCTCCCTCGCCATCACATAAATACTATAACTACTGAAATCAGGAGTGGTTAAGGCAGTTATCTCTTTGGTTGTAAACGTGGCCACACGTTTGGCTGGATGACGGTAATAGAAGGCAGTGCGGGAAAACGTGCCAACGATCTCAATTCCCCTCGAGGCCATAGGGGTTCTGATTGGCCGCAATCAAAGGGCCGCACCTCAGAGGGGCCAGATAAGAGACTCAAGGTTGGAGAGGGTGCTGAAAGTTCACATGCACCAGTGAAGCCTGGCTTGCCTCACCGGCCCGGCCTTCCCGACAGTCTGCCGATTATGGTGGACAACGGGGCCCCTTGTTCTTCAGAGCACCGTGAAATCCGGCTTGAGCGTGGGATTTGGGAGCTCCGTTTATCAGCAGCCTGCTGACCGATATGGGTGGATTCCCTCATTTATTCCTCATTTACTTTTTTAATACTGCTGTTGAAAGATTGACGATAGCGCTTAGAGAGTTGGAATACTGAAGGAATACTGAAGGAAAACTTATGCGGAGTCCGGTGCCCGTTTCGAAGAAGAGTGGCAAATACAGTCTAGTGGTTGCACAAGTACAGCTTAAATTCCATGTTTTAACAGCTCCAGCTCCAAAACCTACCGTGGTTAGATGCTAACTAGCCAAGGCAGTAATACAGTAAACACCATAAGCGGAAGTTAATGCCTCTGCATTTTATATGTAGCATTCCTGAATCAGTCAGTCCTAAGAGTGATGGGTGATGGGATCTTAGGGAAGTTTAGCTTATACCCCACAATATACAAATTATACATAAGCTGAAAACATAATGTTGATTGGATAATGGGTGTGGCCAGCAGTGTATTCAGCCTCCCAGTCCTGCTATATGAACTCTGCTTTCTGCATGGTGACTGGGTTCCTGCACGCCCCTTGATTTTATTGAAAACACAGGAAATGCCCTCTGGAAGCAGGAAGAGGGGAGGTATCATTTGTGGTATCCCTGGGCAAACCTGATTAGTGTCCTTTGTGTCACGTGATCGACTTTCCCTCACTTAAATGATTAAAGTTGTTTATCTGTGACTTGTTATTAGGTGGCGTCTCTCCGTGTTTTCTGGTGTGGGGTGCAGCGTTTTGCAGTATTTTGGGAAATGGAGTCTTCAGCCATTGTTCAGATTTGTAGGCAGGTTCCTGCCCTGGGCATACGCAGCGGGCGTCCCTGGCAGATAGCACTTAATGTAAAAGCTCTGTAAAAGGCGTGGGGGCTTTGTGCGTTGGCGTGCTTTGATATTAATATGTTTGTGGGGGGTTTTTTGTGGTTATTTTGTTGCATCAGTTGGGATTCTTACAACTGTATATTTTGTTGTGTTAAGTGGGGTATGCTGTGTAATGGAATGTTTTGCGGGTGGGGTCAGCCCTCTAGGGGAGTATTAAAGGGGGTTCGGCGTGGTTTTTCGGCCCTTGTGAATTTAATTTTTTTAAATAAAAGGCACTTAATTATAACCTTCTCCACTGATGTATTATTGTGGCTGTTCAATAATTTTTTTTTCTCATCTTGGGGACCTGTTTCCTTGAGGAGGTAGTGACACGTCCATCGCAAATCCATCTCACATCCATACACATCCTTACACATCCATCACACATCCTTACACATCCATCACACATCCTTACACATCCATCACACGTCCATCACACATCCTTACACATCCATCACACATCCATACACATCCTTACACATCCATCACACGTCCATCACACATCCTTACACATCCATCACACGTCCATCACACATCCTTACACATCCATCACACGTCCATCACACGTCCATCACACATCCATACACATCCATCACACATCCATCACACGTCCATCACACGTCCATCACATATCCATTGCAACAGCGTTCATTCCATTTGATGGAATAGTTGCTCCTCCGGTCCAAATCGAACCTTGTCTCTGGCACCGAGGATTCATGCAAGTGATGCTCTTAGAGACTCTGTAGCTGTCAGCTAAGGGGTCACACATAGTTTCCTCCCATGATCCTTTGTGACTGTGCTATTCCAAACTGTATATAAGATGCACAGCTCTCACTGGCTTTGCCATAGCAAAATGTTGGCTTCTGAGGTAGAAATTGTATTCCCACCAGCTTGCTGGGCTCATTTCCACCAATCCATCAATTACTTTTTATAACCTGAGCCTGTTAAGCTGGGGGTAGCCTACTGTTTATCTTTTTCTGAAGTTAAAAGAGAGGGATGCTACTCATTAACACCCCCTACTGCCCCCCGGCCCTCCCCTGGCTGGGTCTTGTTCCCACGAGAGAAGGTCACTTTCTAAGGGAATCCTGGCTAATGCAAATGAACATAATCAGGGTTCCTAATGGATGCCGGCAGATGTGAGCCCAACGGGATCAGTACTTGGCTAATGTTTGGAGGGAGGGAGCGAGGGAGGAGGAAGAGCTGCTGCAGTCTGGAGGCGTGAGGGGAAGTGCTGGGAGAGGCGCCAGGAGACTGGAAATGAGGAGACGAGGGTTAGGGTTAGTGCAGACTGACATTAATAGCGACTCAGGTGATATGGAACAATCTGTGCTGAAGCCCTCATGTCGAGGCAGCAAGACCCGGCGGTCTCTCCTTTCTCCAGCGGCCCCAAAGCTTCCACACCGACCCTCTGCCAAAACCATTCCCCAGGCTTTTCGCTATTTTAGCACCCCCATGGGGAATTTTCCTTCCAGTTATTCATTTATTTTCTGTACGCTTAGTAACTTTTCTCAGTGTCCCCACAGTGGCAGATGGTAGATTAGCCAGACGAATGAACCCCCCCGCCCCCCACCCCCCCCACCCCCCCCCCCCGCTCACGCCGGGGACAGGGACGAAGCAACCAGAGCGGAGGGAGGGGAGTGCGCGGGGG
>JAAGVU020000113.1:16403920-16426571 GCA_011763525.2 Mormyrus iriodes | reverse complement strand
TTATTTTTTTTTTTTTTGGACGCTTAGTAAATCTCTCCAGGGCCCCCACAGTGGCAGGGGGGAGATTAGCCAAACGAAAGAACCCCCCCCCCCCCCCCCCCCAGTTGCAAATGGCTGCAGGTCAAAGGTCAAGGAAACATCTGCTCAGCTCGAGGGGACATAGCGGCACTGAAGGAGACCTGTTGCCGGGGCCTGCTGGTGTAGGACGCAGAGGACACAAAGGGGCCCGGTCCGGGAACAATGGCGCGGGGATAGATTACAGTATCGTCCCAACAACAGCAATCTTTCAGTACCTTTCTGTGTCCCCCTTTTGTGGCCATTTCTAGTCATTTAACACCAAGTTAATGGGTCTTTTTCTTTCCCTTTAAGCACCTCAGACGCTCATTTAATTTGGGTCCCCATGGATCTTTCTCTCCTGCAGAGCGTTAACTGTCTGTGGTTCTCCGTGTTCTGATCCGAAGCCGTTCGCTCTCATGACAGGTGCTCAGCCGCCGTTCCTCAAAAACGGTAGAAGCAGTAATATTGGTCTTTCTGCAGAAGTGAATTGTGGGTAGCCGGAGGGGGGCGGGGTGGCTCAGGTACCGTGACCCTGTGCACGTGGTATGGACGGCGTGCTAGGAGAGTGGCTCAGCACGTGGGTCGCAGGCCGCCGCCAGTCGCCCGCAGACTGACGGGTGTTTACCTGGGGGGGGGAGTCATGCGGTGCTGGAGGGAGGGACCTTTGCATGGCCTGACGCGGGGGCGACTCGAGGGAGGCTGTGACTTCCCACAGGGGCATGCAAAGTGCGGCTGCCAGAGATGGGGGAGCATTTCTGAGTAAACGCTTACATTCCTCCACAGGCAGAGAGACGCCCCCTCGTCGGGATGGAGGGTGCCGCCTGAATCTACCCTCTTTCTGTCTTTTTGTTCTCGGGGCTTTGTTGGGTCTCCCTCTCTCTTTATATTCCGGATGAAGTCGTTCCGCCAAACGGCGCGCTGCCGAGAGGTGGGTAAGCCTCTTAGGGTCTGGGGCAGCGAGAGAGGGAGGCGGTGGAAAACAGAGGGGTGGGGGGGGCTGGGGGGATAGTGTGAAGGGGCTGAAGACATTGGGATGGGGGGGCGAGTGGTTTAACAGCTGAATGCACACTCTCTAAGCGTGGAGGCGACGGGGCCCTGGCCGGCCCTGAATGGCGTCCAGAACAATGGCCCCACTCATAGCGCCGGCCTGCAGTGGGGGCTGCCATTCAGTGGCTCAGCCCCCCTCCCCGCCCGCCTTGGCCTCCCATCTCCCGGGGACAGGGGACAGTGCATGGGCTGGCCTGGGGGGGCCGGCCGTGGCCAGCAGCTGCCGTCCCTTCATTATCATGCACACCTGCTCCCTGTGGCACTCCTGGGGGGTCAGCACAGGCCCAAAGCACATCACAGACTGTGCCGCACAAGCCCAGAGCACGCCACACATGTCCAGGCTGCACCACACATGCGTAGACCATGCTGCCCATGCTCAGACCTCACTGCACATGCCCAGACTGCACTACACATGCCCGGAGCACGCTACACATGCACAGAGCACGCCACACATGCACAGACTGCATCGGACATGCCTAGGCCACGCTGCCCATGCTCAGACCGCACTGTACATGCCCTCCACACCCTAACCTCATCAGCCAGGGCAGGATGATAATGTTAGAGCTGTTTTTCTTTCATTTTTATCCCTGACAAATAACATTTTCAGGTCCCAAATAAATTGGGTACGTTAAGTCAGAGGGCTGGGGGGTGATGATGCTTTTCAGTGTCCCGTCCTTCGCCTCCCCTGTGGTTTGGGAGGGACACTTCCCCTGCTCTGATTGACTGGCCCCTTCCCCAGAAAGAGGAGCAGGCATTGAGGTGCGCGGCACAGCTTTGAAGTCCGATAACGTTAACGATCAGGTGGATGGGCGGGCCGGGGACAGACAGAGCCTCGTTTGGGGCCGGAATGGACACAGGAGACACTAATGGGGGGTGCTCTCTGTCTGAGCCCCTGGCATGTTGCTTACTCTCCGACCGCCTCTGAGGCCAGACTGCAGTTGTCTAGAATGTCCTAGAGTTTCAGGTTTCCGTAGCTAGGGTTATTTACTCCTTCTCTTTTTGTGAATTGTGCTAATTTTCAGCAGCCTTTATTCGTTTCATTACGTCCGTTCGGTCAGACTGCGAGATATTATCTACTGGTTGGTCGCCAGCTCTGATCTTAGGCAAGTTAACCTTTGTAACCAAGTGTAGGTATCTGTTAAGTGCATGATGGGAGGACATTTAGCCCAAGCATGTGTTTGTGTTGATAGTACTGAACAATCTGCTGCTGTCTGACCCAAATCTCCAGACTGTTCAAGTGTCATGAGCAGAGGGACTTTGTTCGGATAGAGAAGTAAATGGGAATTGATTGCTCTATTGGGGCATTTTATGTTGGGTTCTGGGTGACAGGAGTTTCAGTAGGAAACGAATGATACATGGTTGTCAAGGGGACAGAATCAGAATCAGGTTTATTTGGCTAAGTATTTTGACATGTACAGGGAACTAGTGTCCGGTTGGCAGTGCAATGATATGCAATACTCACATGCTGTCATGTGGCAAGACAATGGTGACAGATAATTCTATTGGGACATCAATTCAATTCAATATGGAGTCGTACATGAAACAAGAAAGAAAGAATGAATGAAAGAATGACAGAACGAAAGAAAGAACAGAGGAGAGGGACCAAAAATTCTCAAGTGGGGAGGAAATAAACCGTTCATGTTGCGGGCGGCTGGTGACCTCCGCCTCACGTGTTTGCCCCTGCCTGCCCCTCCCTCAGGTGCCCAGATGACTTTGTCGGAAACCGGTGTCAGTTCCCCAACCCCTGCACCACGACTAAGTGCGCCAATGGCGGGACGTGTGGCGCGGTCGTCCGTGCCAACACAGCGGTCCCCACCTGCACGTGTCCGCCAGGCTTCATGGACGACGTGTGCCTGACGCCGACCAACCACGCATGCATGAACAACCCCTGTAGGAATGGTGGCACCTGCGACCTGCTCAGCGTGTCCGAGTACCGCTGCCGCTGCCCACCGGGTTGGTCTGGTGAGTGTCGAGGCGCTGCCACTATTGTCCTGCACTATTAAACACGAGACACGCTCTCATCATTCCCATGAATCTCTGGGTATGACTAGAAGCTCCCTAGCATGTCTAGCAAGTACCTGTTGGCTTTATCAGCCCTTGTGTGTTTCTTTACTCTAAACCTCTCAACCCGATCCCTCTAGGCAAAACCTGTCAGCAGGCTGACCCCTGTGCCTCGAACCCATGCGCCAATGGTGGCCAGTGTAGCCCCTTCGAGTCACACTACATCTGCACCTGCACGCCCGCCTTCCACGGCCAGACCTGCAAAGTGGACGTCAATGAGTGTGTCCAGAGCCCCTTCCCCTGCAAGAATGGCGGCACCTGTGTCAATGACGTCGGCTCATTCCGCTGCGATTGCCCCCGCGAGTACACGGGCAAGCACTGTGAGGTGCTCTACAGGCCATGCAGCCCTTCCCCCTGCCAGAATGGGGGTACCTGCATGCAGAGGGGGAACACCACCTATGAGTGCACCTGTCTGCCAGGTAAGGCAAGGCCCCCGAGGCAGCCTTCTCTAGCTCTCTGGGATGCCTGGTCTACATAAACGCAGAGGAAATCGAAAAGCAAATTTCTAAAACTTGCTCAGTCAGCGGGATACATTTTCGAGAATCTCTCCGGACTTTTGTTTTCAAGTCCTTTTTAAGTTCTCGTTTCAAGATCACTTGAGGACTGAGTGAGTTTTGGATACCAGTAACATGTGATGAGGGAGCCCAAATTCAGGTCATTGGTGGACTCATCTCAAAAACGGCTGAGTCAGTTTTGGAAATTTGCTCTTCAGTTGCTGTAGTCAGCTGTTGTTGAACTAATTGCTAGTGGAAAAACTTCATTATTGTTTTGGGTGTGTATAAGTGCAGCGTGGAATGTGCAGCCAACTTAGGTACAAGTGCTGCAATCTAAGCTTCCAATGATTGAAAAAAAGATGAATGCTACTTAAAAGCTTGCATCAGAAAAGCTACACATATATTATCCATGAGAGGATCTACTATGAAACGAAGAACATCCAGTATTGCCAGAAAAATCACTTCACAATGGTGAGAGACAGTGGTTGAGGTTCCTGGTACAAATGTTGAGGTTTCCAATGAAGACATGAGTCTAACGTATGTTGTTTATAAATTAATTTATTCATTTGCTTTCCGGGAATTTTTAGGTACTATAGATCACCAGAGTATCATAGCTGTACAATATTAACAGAAAAAATAAAAAACTGGAAGATTAAAAATTGAATGGCTATGATGCTGGTGTTTGTCATCGCTTCAAGTTTGTGCGTGTGTGTGACAGAGAGAGAGAGTGTGTGTGAGAACTCCAGTAGGGCAGGAAAACGTCAGCCTTATCATCAGGAAGCCTCTGAGCAGTGACATCCTCCTGCTATGGCGTGCGGGCGGACGGGGAGGGGCCCCGGGGCCCCGCCATGTCGCCCCTGTCTGCGCTGGGCCACCCTGTCCTGTGAGAGAGCGAGTGAGTGAGAGAGAGCAAACGGCTGAGATCAGAACGGCATTCTTACTGTGAGAAAGACAGCAGAGGAGCTGCCTGCTTTCGTATCCCTCTGTCCTTTTGTCACGGGAAGCTGGTGACAAAGCGGGAGGTGTTTCTCATTGTTCAGGCCCTTTATCAGTTGTTTTTCCCTCACCCCCATTTTGGGCTGACTAGCCTGAGAGCCTTACATTTGAACCAATATTAGATTTTGATAAAAAGTTAATCTTTATTCTCTCCATCACCTTTTAAGAATTTTTTTGTCGTTGAGAGCTTTACCCGAAATAACTGAAAATGTACCCATCCGTACAGTAGGATTTGTACGAAACAGCCAAAACGTTCAGGTTCAGGTACTTGGTGGCTGGCTGTAGTATTTTTTTATTTAATGACAGTGTAGTATTTCCTGGAAGCATCGCAGCCGTTAAATTGCAGGGAGCTGTATCTGCCCTTAGGTATTGGTGTTGGCACTTGAGAAACCCTTCTTGGCTTTTATGAATGCCAAGTTTGTCACAAAGCCAGGTGTGAGGCAGGAACAGGTGGGTGGTTCGGGGATTCGATGTATTCCCATATCAACCACACCTCCCCGATTACGTCTTTTGTTTGAAGTCTGAAGGGTTCAAAGGACTGCAGCTTTTCCTGTGCATTGATACTTAAACTCGGTCGGTCGATAAATTAGACAGTTGAAAAGACCTTAAAATAAAATGGGTTTTATTGTCCTGCTTAACTGTAAAGGACTGCTGAAAGTTCTTCCCATTATGAAATAAAATCGTAAACCGATGATGGGTAGCAACAACCCATAATGCCATGAGAAGGACTGGGAAATGTGGAGGCTTAGCTGGTGGTTTATGTAGGATAGTGGCAAAGTTGATTTATCCAACTATGTTGCCACGATGCAAGTCAACTACTCAGATGCCTGACCACCAACTAGATCGACTAGCATCTGTCTGGTAGTGAGGAGGTGGTGCTGGGGTCGACCCCTGAGGCTCTTTAAAGACTTTCTCCTGCAGTCCTATCTGCATGAAAGTGGCCTGCTACAAGAAGGAGATGGACACAGCGGTCACCGTGGTGTCTTGTTTATTTGAGAGCCCAGCTCATACAGATTTGCCCTTCGAACTTGTTCAGCCACTTGAACTTGCGGTTGTCCTGCTGCAAAGATGCCACTAAGACCTTGCCCCCTAATCCCTGTCCTCCGTGTACCCCCCCAGGCTTCAGTGGTCAGCACTGTGAACAGAACATCGATGACTGCGTTGACCACCGTTGTCAGAATGGAGGGGCATGTGTGGATGGAGTGAACACATACAACTGCCAGTGTCGGCCCCACTGGACAGGTGACGTCACGAGCCCCTATCCCAGCTACCCAGGGTGTCACATGACCAGAACCTTTAATGTGACTTCATCTCTTACTCAATCCCACAGGTCAATTCTGCACAGAGGATGTGGACGAGTGCCAGCTCATGCCCAACTTATGCCAGAACGGTGGAACCTGCCACAACACGCACGGCGGCTACCACTGTGTCTGTGTCAATGGTTGGATGGGCGACGACTGCAGCGAGAACATAAACGATTGTGCCAACGCCGCCTGCCACAATGGCGCCACCTGTCATGATCGTGTGGCCTCCTTTTTCTGCGAGTGTCCCCACGGCCGCACTGGTGAGTTTTTTAACAGCCCCCACTCACTCTGTGGATTGTTATTTTTGTTACTATTAGTCTTGCTCAGTTTTGGGGAGTAACTAGTTACATGTAACGGCGGTAAGTGGTGAAGTTACAAAATAAATGTAACGAATCCATTACAGTTACAGAGAAAATAAATGTAATTAAATTACAGTTACTAATAAAAGTTTTGGTTATTACAAAGGTTACATTTCAATATATTCTTTTCTGTAAAAGGCGTATATGTAGAACATAATATTCATTTTGTTGTTCTGCATCCATTCGCCGTGCAGAAATGCTGTTTTCTGGCATATTTCCAGACAACGCGGGTCAGCAAAGCCTCTGCGACTTTTCAGCTTTATTACCCAGTTTATTGGCCATTTCTTAGAAAAGTAATCAGAAAGTAATCAGAAAGTAATCAAATGTAATACATTACATTACTTTGATGTAATAAACAAAACAGTTACATTACTTATTACATTTTTATCAGGGTAACTAGTAATATGTTACCTATTACATTTCGAAAGTAACCTTCCCAGTACTGGTCCTACTTTTATATTTGGTGTTGATGGTCTCTTTGTTGTTGGTGTTGGTGTTTGTCTTGGGGGGTGTTCCATGACGCAGGATTTCTTGCTTATCCGGCTAACTTGTTGAATTTAAGGTAGTCTGAACTAAATGAACTTTATCTTTGTTCCCTTACGTTTAGCTCAGACTACCTTAAATTTCTCAAGTTAACCAGCTAAGCAAGAAATCCTGCTTTGTGGAATACCCCCTTGGTGTTGTTAGTTGTGGTGTTTGTATTGGTGTTCATCTTGGTGTTATTGGTCGCTCCGTTTGTCATGTTGTTGTTGGTGTGGGTGGCTGTGTTGGTGCTGTTGGCCATGGTGCTTGTCTTGGTATGTTGATCTCAGTGTTTCGTCTTGGTGCTGGTACCGGTTTTGGTATTGTTGTTCATGATGATGATCTTGGTGTTGGGAGAGACATTTGCTTGTAAGCACACCCAAAAAGCCAATGATTTGGTATCATCCTCACGTTCACTGTGTGCTTCCCTGCACCCAGGCCTGCTGTGTCACCTAGACGACGCCTGCATCAGTAACCCCTGTCAGAAGGGCTCCAACTGTGACACCAACCCAGTCAATGGCAAGGCCATCTGCACCTGCCCCCCAGGATATACTGGGTCTGCCTGTAATCAAGACATCGATGAGTGCGTCCTCGGTGAGACTCTTCTGACAAAACATTTTATTTTATTATTATTTTAGGAAGCGTGTTATAAAAATGAATTTTGTGAATTCTCCCAGAAAAGCATGCAGGGCTCCCTCATTGAAGCCCCCCACGTTTTTTCAGGTGCGAACCCCTGTGAGCATGGGGGCCGCTGCATGAACACCATGGGCTCCTTTCAGTGCAGCTGCCTGCAGGGATTCTCGGGGCCACGCTGCGAGATCGACATCAACGAGTGCATGTCCAACCCTTGCAAGAATGATGCCACCTGCCTGGACCGGATCGGGGGCTTTCACTGCATCTGCATGCCCGGTATGTGCCCCCCCCCAACACTGTTGGCTTGTCATCTTAAATTCATTCTCACATTTTCCGTCATGGAGTAAGTAACAGATTTTTCCCTGCAAAGGCATGAAATCGATCCCGAAAGTACCTTTTCCTGTTCCCTGGACCACCTTACACCTTAGCTGTTTTCACAGGCCGTTCGTTATCTGTTGTACCAATCTCATCTTAGAATATAATAGTCCCCCCACGTCCCAGCATTTGAACCTGTGCTCCTTTAATGACGAGTTCAGTCTCAATAACTGTAACTGCAGAGTCTGCTAAATATTTGCACCGCCTGGCTAATGGAGCACGTTCTCCTGCCCGTCTCAGGGTACAGTGGGCCATCGTGCGAGGTCAACGTGGACGAGTGTGCCAGTGGCCCATGTCTGAACAACGGGAAGTGTGTCGACAGGATCAACGCTTTCCACTGCGAGTGCCCAACGGGTAAGAGCTGCCGTGGGGGCCACATGGAAGGGGACTCGGCTCTTCGGCTCAGGTGAAGTTGGAAAGGTCATGTGACCACAGGCTCGGGTGGTAGCTGAAAAAAGTAGACACCTGTTACCTTGTGACCTGTTAGTTTCCTGAAGGTGTGGTGCAGAAATGTAGCTGTTAGGGGTCATTATCTAGTCATTTGTTTTTTTTTGTTTTTTTTTAAGATTAATTAATTCCAGGTTGGTTTGGATCATTGCTCCCACTGGTATTTATGAACTATCTAGGGCCCTTTCCCACTAAGGCCTGAGTTCTCGCCAATTGCTGTGCTTGCAGTGTTTTTTAACTTCCTTCAGACATGTCCACGATGTGGGAAAATGTGAGAAAAGGGGGCCATAGAATAAACAGGCACTTCCTATTGGTCAATTGGGTTTTAATATTCTAAGATGTTTATTCAGTGGGCACAGCAGTGAACCTATATGCCTAAAGTCTGTCACCACACCCCCTTCCTCCCAGTGCTTTTTGATGGACGAGGCGGGGCGGGTGTGTGTGGAGGGGGTGGTCTTCCTATACAATTGCCACGGTACAGAATGCCGTTACATCTCAGTTGGGGGGCCGAGGGGCCAGGTCGGATGTGAAGTTCAGGGCTTCTCCTCACCTCCTGCTTGACATGCAAATCAGTGCCGCTGAGCGTCGAGCTGCATCGTTTTCCCATTCATGTGTGTGTACCCCGTATCCATGGGGACCACAGCACGCTGTGGCGAATGCTCCGTTCGGCTGGCTGGGAGAAGGTCTCTCGGCAGTCTGGGAGCTTTGAAGGCCTGGGGCTGGCCGGGCGGGAGTGTGTATCTTGACTAGAGTAAAATGTAAAAAATAACACAGTGGAAAGGGGGACACTGTAGACATCCTCATTACAGTGAACATCTTGGGCATATTTGGAACAGATATAATGTAGACATTCCTGTGATGCCAGTCAATGATACTTAAAAGGACAATACATTTCTGTATTTTTTTCACTGGTTTCAGTGTAAGAATGGAAGAAGATGAGAAGGAATTCCTTTCTGTGGGGGGGGTTTCTGTCTGGAAGTTCACACGAGTTACTCGTGGTGGTGGACAAAGTCTCAGTCTCAGGGATACAGCAGGAAGCTGCTGGGTGCCTTTGTCTGCCACATGGTCCTGAGGACAGGAAAGCTGTTTATCTCTCTCTCTGTCTGTCTGTCTGTCTGTCTCTCTCTCTCTCTCTGTCTCTCTCTCTCTCTCACTCTTTCTGTCTGCCGCTTTTTTTTAAAGATTTCTTCTTTTTTGGTGCTCTGGTATTTACAAGAGCTGAAAGAGAAAAGTGACAAAGCCCCCAGCCGTGTGCAGCACTACATGAATAGGATTAGCACCCCCCCCCCACTGCAAGCTCACCCCCCCACGCCATGCAACCCCCCCCCACCCCACACTACCGTGACCCCAGCCCGTCCTGCAGCCTGCCTGCGTTGTTTTTCACTGGGGGGTGGTGGGTGTACTGAGTGCCCCCTGCTGGGGGTGTTAGGGCTGGTACAGGGCTGAGCACGATCATCGCTCTGCTGTTGCCTTCTTACCAGGGTTCACTGGGAACCTCTGTCAGAGGGACATCGATGAGTGTGCCAGCACGCCCTGTCAGAATGGGGCCAAGTGTGTCGATGGACCCAATAAGTACACCTGCGAGTGCACGGAAGGTACGCCGCCACCATTTTTACCCCCCCCCCCCCTTGCTTCCATATTTAAATCAGACCCTCCTATGGCACCGCCGGGCTAATTCACGTCCCATCTCTTCAGGCTACATGGGAATGCACTGCGAGATCGACGTCGACGAGTGCGCCTCAAACCCGTGCCACTACGGCACCTGCGTGGATGGTCTGGCCACGTTTGCCTGCGTCTGCACCCCCGGCTACACGGGCCGCCTGTGCCAGACCAACATCAACGAGTGCCTGAGCCAGCCATGCCAGAACGGGGGCACCTGCCTGGACCGTGAGAACAACTACTTTTGTGCCTGCCCCAAGGGCACCACAGGTACACCCCCTGGGGGCCTTTCCTGGAGGGCCAGGGACCCCTTTGGTGCGTTGGCTGGGTAGAAATGTTCACTGCTGCATCACGGTTAGTTAACGGTAAAAGCCAAACAGTGCGATCTAGGGCTGGGTGCTATAAATGATTTATCAACTTATCATATGAAATTTAAACAATAAGAAAGTGAGAAACTTTGATAAGCTGTCAATAGGGAACATTGCTTGATAGCACACAGCAGCCAATCAGGTCACAGAATCAAATGGAATTCCAACCAATCATATGACAGTCTTTTAAGAACAGGCAACCGATGCCAAACAAATACACAGCCAAGCTGATTAAATGAGCGGAGCACACCGCATAGATTTTAGTTTGCAATCCATTCAATTTGTTGCCTTTTCTCATGTGTTTAAGTGATTAAGAATTTTAAGCAAAAATTGAGCCTTGATGTAAAGAAATTGAGATAATTATCAATATCAACCAATATATAAATATCAATATCACCCAGCCCTAGCGACAACATAGCGCCTCCGAACGTCCCTTTTTCAACCGACAACTGGGATCTTAACTAGCAGATGACAGATTTTAAAAAGTGAAAAACGGTCTGCCCTCTGCCCGTCATTACCAGGGTCTAACTGCGAGATCAACCTGGACGACTGCAAGAACAAGCCTTGCGACTATGGCAAGTGCATCGACAAGATCGACAGCTACGAGTGCGCCTGCGAGCCGGGTTACACCGGTGAGGACGCTGGGCCCGGGGGCGGGGGTGATGTTTGTGCAGCCAGGACAGGTGGCCAGCGAGTGAGCCAGGCGGTGTGCGTGGCTCAGCTTACCTGCAGAGGAACACTGACTCCTAGTCCTGGCTCTGGCACTCAGGCACCCAGGGCAAGGCTTTGTTGGCCCAACCGGAGAAGAGAAAAAAAAAGGATTTGAATGACGCCGCAATTTCAAAAAGCCTGAAAGTCAATCCTTTAAAAGGGGGAAGTCGGCCGGTGCTTTAAGGCCAACTGAAACCGCCCCCATGATGCGGGGAATGGGGTTGCCTTTTATCCTCCTGCCTCTGTCTCTCCTCTCTATATGGACAGAAATAAAATCTGTACCTCCCCTAAAGTCTTTAGTACGCCGTCTGACGCAAAGCTATGCTCTTTGGATGCAAAAATAGAAACAGACTATAGGCTGGACCAGATGATGGGCAATCTGCAGTGTTTGCACTGTGGGAACGCTCCACATGCTCCCATTGGGATTCTGATGCATCGTGTGGCTTTGTCTGATTGATCTGTGAGCTGTGGGGGGGGGGGGCGTGGCAGACACAGGCGATTGGCGAGTGCTGTTGGGTCATACTCGCATCCTCACCTGCCACGGCTTCCCCCGGCCACCCGAGGGTCGCACCAGCCTGCAGCCCCCGCCGCCCCCCCCCCGCCCTCAATAGAATCTTTATTTGTTTTTTGTTTTTTTTAGCTGAAGTGTTATACAACAAGCCTTCTCTCCTTTTTTTAATCAGAACCTGTTGGGATTAAAGTCTGTGAAAAGGGCCATTGTGGCTTCTGGAGGCACGGACTGACCATTACCATTTCTAATGAGCTGAGAGGAAGCGGGCTGGAATTGGATGGGGGGGGGCACTTCATTGGTTCTTGTCCTCCTGGAAAATGAGGCCTACCTTCCTGTCGCTTGAAACAACAAACAACTGGGGGACCTTTATCATAACACCCCCCCGCCCGATATTGTTTGTCCGCTCTATTGTT
This sequence comes from Mormyrus iriodes, assembly GCA_011763525.2. Taxonomy (NCBI): domain Eukaryota; kingdom Metazoa; phylum Chordata; class Actinopteri; order Osteoglossiformes; family Mormyridae; genus Mormyrus; species Mormyrus iriodes. Next base: position 16,414,614 of record JAAGVU020000113.1, on the reverse strand, counting down.
TTACTCCTGTGTACCGCAGGAGACCCTGTTACGTGAGTGTTCCCATTGCAGCACAGCTTGTGATCTGTGACAGTTTTACTGATTTCCGGACTCCCTAACATAAACCCTATGTTTTGTTTGAGTATGTTACTACTTTTGTATGAGTATTTTATTAGTATTTACTCAGTTTTTTTTATACTACCGCATATACTGGCTACCATATTATACACCTATCGACTTAACATCATCCAAATCCAAAACTGTAATGCTGAATATTTTGATGAAATCACTGAACTTTTGGACTTTTATCAAAAGAAATCTAGCAACTTGCTCGATGACTTGCATCTTCAGGTTATGACTCTTTGATCTTAACCACTCTGCCACCTGCTGTCTCTTCTGCGCTACTGCGGCTTTCAGGGACCATGTGCAACATCAACATTGACGAATGTACCCCCAACCCCTGTCACAACGGAGGTATCTGCAAGGACGGCATCAACAACTTCACATGCATCTGTCCAGAGGGGTACCACGATGCCACCTGCCTCTCGCAGGTTAACGAGTGCAGCAGCGACCCCTGCATCCATGGCCATTGTGAAGATAAAGTCAATGGGTGCGTCTCTGTTGAGTTCAGATTCGATACATAATATATCAAACAATTAGCATGTCTGTCCGTCAGTCCTCAGTCAGGGTATCTGTGATTCAGAGCCTATCCTGAGTAGAATAGGGCGTACTTTGAGACAAATCGTGGAGGAAAGCTGGTCCATCGCAGGGTGGTGCCCTTGGGGCGGGCACACACCTCTGAGTTCCCAGGGTGCGCCAAACGCCACGCGATCAAAGAGAGAACGTAAAAATCCACATGGTGCTGCTTTCAAACCGAAGGCCTGACATTCTGAAATGATGAAATGATGGTCTCTCTGTCTTTCTCTCTATCTCCCTCACTCTTTCCATTTCTCAGCTATAAGTGCATCTGCCATCCAGGCTGGAGTGGCCTGAACTGCGACATCAACAACAATGAGTGCGAGTCGAACCCCTGCATGAATGGAGGCACATGCAAGGACATGACCAGTGGCTACGTCTGTACCTGCCGTGCCGGCTTCAGTGGTTGGTGCCCCCCCCCATACTTTGCAGTGTTTCTCCCTTGACCCACCCAGCCTGACCGGTATGTTGTGTTTTCCTAACCCCCTGCATCACAGGTCCTAACTGCCAGACTAACATCAATGAGTGCGCCTCCAATCCTTGCTTAAACCAAGGGACCTGCATTGACGACGTTGCTGGGTACAAGTGCAACTGCTTGCTACCTTACACCGGTAGGACGCTGGCTCGCGTCTATTTTTCATTGCATGGGTGTGTTTGTGTGTGTGTGTCCTGTTTCTGTCGGTGGCAACACTATGTTTGTCATGGTAAGACTGAGACGGGAAATCACTTTAGGAATGTTTTGTTTTTTAAAACTTTGAAACTAATATCCTCACACAAACTATTGGGTCTAATAGCATTGGAACAAAATGTTCTGCTGTCTTATTGTTTAAGAACACAGGTAGCAATGTACTGTTTCGGGCCAAGCGGAGACTTATTTACTGTCCTTTTGGAAAAATCCACATGACCGCCGAGGCGGAATGAGACGAGGCCACTTGTGTTTGGGTGGGAACTGCTGCTTTATCCATTTCCTGTTTCCCACTTTTTGGGTTCTGTATCAGGGCAGCACAATAGCAGGAAACCATGGTGCTGTGCCCGGACTGGTTGCTGTGGAAACAGATATGCAGATGGAACAGAGGGCCTTGCTGAAAACAGAAACTTTTGGGAGTGTATTCAGGACCATGTGGGGGGATGTGGGGTCAGGGAGCTAGGTTTGTAGGAAGCGGCAGTGCTAAGCTGATTTCCGAGAGGTCGCCGGGTCAAAAAGTTTCGCCTCTCTCTCCTGCAGGGGAGACCTGCGAGGTGCTGCTAGCGCCATGCAGCTCCAGACCATGTAAAAACAGGGGGGTGTGTTACGAGTCCGAAGATTACGAGAGCTTCTACTGCACATGCCCCAAAGGCTGGCAAGGTGAGCCACCCACCTTACACTCCTCATTTTTAAGCCTCTAGCTTATTGTTTCTTCACCCAGCCCCAAACAATAAAGATCAGACCAAACAATTGAGAACAGATCAAATGTTCAAGAACAAACTAAATTATCAAGAACAAACCAAACCTTCAAGATCAGACCAAACAATCAAGAACAGATCAAATGATCAAGAACAAACAAACAATCAAGAACAAACCGAACAATCAAGAACAAACTAAATTATCAAGAACACTGAATACCTGGTACAGGTGTGTTGGGAGCTGGGAGGGAGAACAAATGTGAACTGTTTGGGGGTTCCAGATGACTGGATTGACAAACACTGGTCTTGCTAGACTCAGTCTTAATCGTACTCTGTCCCCATGATGTTGTCTAGCCCTCACTGTGTGATTTAGCACGTGTGTTTTTACAAAGAAAGCTTTTCCTGCACCGGTTCCCAGGCCAGACCTGTGAGATTGACATCAATGAGTGCGTGAAAAACCCCTGTCACAATGGCGCCACCTGCCAGAACACCATCGGTGGGTACCAGTGCACATGCAGGCCGGGCTTCTCCGGGCAGAACTGCGAGACTGACTTAGATGACTGCAAACCGAGTGAGTATGGGGCTCTTCTGTGTTTAACGCTCCAGGCCCAGCCGGACAAAGTAGCCTGCCCTTTGCACTTTTCCCCCCCCCCCCCCCCCCACCCAAGACCCCTGCAGTAATGGTGGCTTCTGCCAGGACGAGGTGGACGGCTTCACCTGCACCTGCCTGCCAGGCTTCCGAGGCCCCAAGTGCGAGGAGGACATCAATGAGTGTGACAGCAACCCCTGTAAGAATGGGGCCAACTGCACCGACTGCGTCAACAGCTACACCTGCACCTGTCTGCCAGGCTTCAGCGGCATCCACTGCGAGAATAACACCCCCGACTGCACAGAGAGGTAGCTACTGCTGCCTATCAGACACTCTGGCCAGTCTGACGCTGTAGCCAATCAGATGCTGTGGCATACAGCCTCTTTCAGATTTTTGTGATTACACACGAGTGAGCTGGGTGTCCGTGTTTCGCAGATGGTCTCTAATTATTTTTGTAAGGTTTAATGATCACTATTAAGGCTACAGACAGGAAATTGGAAGTTCCTTAAACTGAATACCAATTCAGAGAGTCAAAATAAACGCCGTCCATTTGTTAAGCTTATTAAAAAAAATCTCAGTAACCCTTGCTCTTGGTTAGATTGTTTTCAACTGTTAATCTTCAATATAGATTCCATCCATCCATCCATCCATCCATCCATTTATTGTAACCACTTATCCTATTCAAGGTAGTAGTGGGTCCAGAGCCTTTCCCAGAGGCTACAGGCAGGGAATTACCCAGGATGGGACGCCAACCCATCACTGTCAATAAAGATTATAAATATAAAATATAATTGTAATATACAATAAATTCAATAATAATCTTTCTTAGAGTTCAAGTACAGTATCACAGTATTATAATCAATATCAAAATCTTTATTTTCTTTCTTGGTTTCCAGTCAACTGCGTCTTGTCTAGCGAGTCAATCAGTCGTCAGCTTGAGCATCTACAAAACAATTTGTATTCAAGCGGCATTTATATAAGACCTTTCTATACTGCTCTGACACGCTTGTTTGTCTGTCTGCTTGTTGCCGACAGCTCCTGCTTCAATGGGGGCACCTGTGTGGACGGCATAAACACCTTTACCTGTGTCTGCCCATCTGGCTTCACGGGCAGCTACTGTCAGTATGACATCAACGAGTGCGACTCCAGGCCCTGCCTGAACGGGGGCACCTGCCAGGACAGCTACGGGACCTACAAGTGCACCTGTCCGCAGGGCTATACTGGACTCAACTGCCAGGTGGGGGGAGGTCTGTGGGCTCCTGCTGGCTGCCGGGCCTCCTTGACTACAGTCAGGGTGGAGATAGTTTTCTGCTGAAACTCTTTATTTTGGTTATAGAACTTGGTACGCTGGTGCGACTCTTCACCATGTAAGAACGGAGGGACCTGCTGGCAGAAGGGCGTCTCCTACAGCTGTGGATGCCAGAGTGGCTGGACAGGCCTCTATTGCGATGTGCCCAGTGTCTCCTGCGAGGTGGCCGCCAAGCGCCAAGGTAACTGTGCTCTTTACTTGACCGTGATAGGTAGTCATATTTGACTGCTCTGACTGGCTGACTCCTGTTGCCCTGCCCCTTCCAGGTGTGGAAGTAGCTCACCTGTGCAGAAACTCAGGCCAGTGCCTAGATGCGGGCAACACGCATTACTGCCACTGCCAGGCCGGCTACACGGGCAGCTACTGTGAGGAGCAGGTGGACGAGTGCTTGCCAAACCCCTGTCAAAACGCTGCCATCTGCACTGACTATCTTGGAGGTTATACCTGTGAGGTCAGTGCCCGCAGAACCCTGTGGTCCTGAGTTATTGACAGGGCTACGTGTCAAGGGTCATGTTTGGGATGATCATTCCTAGATGGAAACTACAAAAATTGTATTTGAGTCATCCTGCTTGCTGTATTAATGCCATTACGGTTTATCTTATCACAGTTTATAATTTCATGCTCTGTTTGGAATCACAGGATGTGCTGATATTTATTTTCCACCCATTGTTTCACAGTGTGTGCCAGGCTATCATGGCGTTAACTGCTCCATCGAAACCAATGAGTGTCTCTCACAGCCTTGCCAACACGGGGGCACCTGTATTGACCTGATCAACACCTACAAGTGCTCCTGTCCTCGGGGAACACAAGGTTAGCCTCCGCCCCTCATTGCCTGACCTCCCACCTGCCACTCATTAAGCATCTGTCTTCAGCCTGAAATCATATTTATGTATAAACAGATGATTTATTTAAAAATAAATTAACACAGTTACAAGGGTATATAGTTAACATATATACAGTGCTTAACAACAGTCTTCACATCCAGCAAGCACGTTTTTGGAAAACAGAAGAAATTCTTATTTCTTATTGTGTTATGACTTCATATTCTAATGTTATATGTTTTGTTTGAGCAAATACGAACTTACTACCTAGATTAAACATTTTCTTTACTGGACTAAGATTTTTACACATATTAACAAATTTAAATGAAGAAGAAATGCTTAGCAAAAATTAAAATGCTAAGTAGTAAAGAATTAAATGAATGTGTTTTCACCCTCATTCACTCCCTGATTGTGAGACGCCTTTAGTCTTCTCCTCTCACAATAACGTGATGTCTACGCCCCTTCCCTTTACACTCCAAAGGTGTCCACTGCGAGATCAACGTGGACGACTGCACGCCCTTCACCCACCCAGTCACGCAGGAGCCCAAGTGCTTCAACAAGGGCCAGTGTGTGGATGGCGTGGGCGGGTACCACTGCGTGTGCCCACCGGGCTATGTAGGCGAGCGCTGTGAGGGAGACGTCAACGAGTGCTTGTCAGACCCGTGCGATCCACACGGCACCTACAGCTGCGTGCAGCTGGCCAACAGCTACCGCTGCGAGTGTCGCACTGGCTACACAGGTATGAGCCGCCGGGCCCCGGGATGGGCCCTGTGCCCCTGAGACGGGCCCTATGCCCCCCAAGATGGGCCCTATGCCCCTGAGATGGGCACTATGCCCCCCAAGATTGGCCCTGTGCCCCCAAAACAGGCCCTATGCCCCCCAACTCATGCCCACCCATACGAGCCCTACACCTACAGTTGCCTGCCCCCTGCCCACACCCCCCAAAATGGGCCCTACTTCTGTGATTGCACCCCACACCCCCCAAATTGAGCTCTACCTCTGTGATTGCCCACAAGCCCATGTCCCCTGAAACGGGCCCTACCTTTATGATTGCCACCCCAGCCCACACCCCCCAAAACAGGCCTTACCTCTGAGATTGCGCCCCCCCCCTCCATTCCATGCCTTATAATGGGTCACACCCTTAAGATTTTTCTGTTTTATGTACTGTATTTTTATAATATCATCATCATAATATCGTCTTTTCCTTCACACCCTCACTCAGCACAGGCCGTGTTTATGTTTCCCATATAAACGCCCTGTGGTCCCCCAGGTCAGCGCTGTGATAAGGTGTTCGACGGCTGCAAGGGGAGGCCCTGCCGCAATGGAGGCACCTGCGCCGTGGCCAGCAACACCCCCAATGGCTTCATCTGCAAGTGCCCCCCGGTAAGGAGCCTTCAGGGCAATGCGCTCCTGAATCCAGCAGGCAGCTGGGACCATCATTACTCTTCATTTTCTGCTTCAGTTCACAAAGCACATTTCAGCTTAGGTTAGGTAATAACTTGTATATGAACAAATTTATTATTTAAGGAAGATTAACATGCATTGTAGTGTCATTCTATCATAAATACACTACAGATCCATATCCATCTATATATTTTCCATAATCAGTGCAGGGTGATGGCTGTGTGTAATATACATGTAAGTATTATACAGTGGTGAGCAGGGTGCTGCTAATCCGCAAATTAACGAAGCTAACTTTTTCATTAGCATATTAGTGTTTACGCTAACTTTGAAAACCATTAATGGACCAATCAACTTCTGCTAAATTTAGCTCTGCTCATTGTAAACCCGCTTTATAGTTTTTCACAGGTAAAGTGAATAAAGTTCAATGGTTAAAAACATTTGTAAATCATACATATTTGATTTCGATAACTTGCCAGATTTTAGGTAGTCTGGGCTAAGTGTAAGCGAATGAAGATAAAACTGGGGTACCCTGAACTAAGCGGAGAGCAAGGGCCAGTACCACAAACCTAGATTTCTTGCTTAGCTGGATAACTGGATAACGGATTTAAGGTACCCTAGTTTAAATGGACTTTATCTTCGTTCACTTACATTTAGCCCAGACTACCTTAAATCTGATAAGTTATCCCGGTAAGCAAGAAGTCCTGCTTCATGATACAGGCCACTGGTTGTATTGTCCAGGTTCTGATTGACAGAAGTATAGACCAATAATGAGCTGAGACATTCCTTCCTAATTCCCAGTAAATGGCACCATGTTTGTAGTCCCCAGGCTGCTTCACTGAGGGCAAAATGTCAGCATGGGCCAGATGAGAAATAGGGCTTCTCTAACCAAAACAATTATATCTCACAAACGGAATATCATAGAAAGAAATTTTTATGTAGATTTATTCTAGAATCTCTACAGAATCTGACGATATCCAACTGGGTAAGTCTTACGTCCCCTGGTAATCACTCTAGTCTGACAGATGGGACTTCAGTGTTAAAAGGGGTAAAATTTTAGCTCTCTAAATATGATTTTAAGGGTTTCAGAGTCAAAAACCAGACTGAAGCTAAATTTATATAATAAAAGTTAATAATTAGCGGTTATCATTAGCTGTCGCTAAATTTTTTAGTGATTTATTGGTTTACCGTTATCGAATTAAACTTTGGAGTTAGCAGATTAGTGGTTATCGAAGCTAACTTTTTGGTTAGCTGTGCTTGCCATCGATCTTATACATATATAAAATGCTATAAATTCAGCAAGTAAATAATTATTGCGAATTAAATGTTGTAGAAATATACAGGCAGTCTCCAGGTTACAAACAAAATCTGTTCCCTGTGTCTGAGTCGGATTTGTAGGTATAGTAATATAGTACATGTATTTCATTAAATGTTTTCATTGCGTGTTCGTTATTATGAACCATTGCATTTAGCCAGGATTGTAAACATAATAGGCTTTATGGCAGTCTGTTCGGAAGGACGAGTGACTGTTAGTCAAACGTTCTTAACCCAGGGACTGCCTGGCCTTCTGTTTGTTCCCTATGGAGATTTTGTTGACTTGATTTTCACGATAGAACTTGGGCCTGTATGAGGAAATGAGACTTGTTGCTTAGCTAGATAACTTGTCTGATTTAAGGTATCCCAGTTTAAATGGGCTTTTTCTTTGTTCATTTACTTTTAACTTAGTCGACCTTAAATCTGATATGTTATCTTGCTATCCCAGAAATCTGGCTGATTAATTTGGCTAGGGAATGCACATATATCTGCATATGGCTACATGTTCGTATTATCAAACAGTGACATTATATTAAGTCAGTTATCAGAGGCTTTTTTTTATCACAACTTACAGTAGAGGGAAGGGCTGCTATTTATATGTGCTCCTTGGGATTTGAACCTACAACCCTTACGTTACTAGAACAATGCGTTGCTAAGTGCTGGTATCCTGCTCAGGGTTACACGGGCTCCACCTGCGAGTACGATGCCCATTCCTGTGGTAGCCTGCACTGCCGCAACGGGGGCACCTGCATCTCGGGACAGAAGAGTCCACGCTGCCTGTGCCCGACCGCGTACATGGGCCCTGAGTGCCAGTACCCGGCGGACAGCCCCTGCAACTCGGGTCCCTGCTACAACGGCGGTACGTGCCAATACACGGCCGAGGCACCCCACTTCCGCTGCGTCTGCCCCGCCAACTTTAACGGGCTCCTCTGCCACATCCTGGACTACACATTCCGGGGCGGCCCGGGCAGTGACATCACACCGGCGCCGGTGCAGGAGAGCTGCGAGGTGGTGCAGTGCGAGGGTCGCCGAGGGAACAAGGTCTGTGACGGCCTGTGCAACAACCACGCGTGTGGCTGGGATGGTGGCGACTGCTCACTCAACTTCGACGACCCCTGGAAGAACTGTTCGGCTGCGCTGCAGTGCTGGCGATATTTCAATGACAGCAAGTGCGACAGGCAGTGTGACAATGCTGGCTGCCTCTACGACGGCTTCGACTGCCAGGACCAGGAGGGTCAGTGCAAGTGAGTCTGCTCTCCCCGCTGGCCGCCTTGGTATGGCTGTGGCTGATCTCAGGTGTCAGGTGTCATATTTCCAGTGAAATATTAAACTTGATCATTTCAGAGGAAGGTGTAGGTGTGAATTATACATGAGCATATATGAGGATGGATAAAATAATTTTCCAATATCACACTACATAAAGTTCTGGGCTCATATACCAACATTCATACAAGGATTGCAGACGTTCTGAAGGCCATAGGGTACTCCAAATGAGCTCTTTGATATTTATACTGTTAGGTGTTTCCATTAATTTGTCATCCTCCTGCTTATGTGTATAATTGTGTTTGCATTATTTGCCAAGCTAAGTCTATAGAAAGCATTAGTGCAAACACCAGAATAGCTGATTTTTTCTGATTAATCATCTCATAGGTTTACCTGCTCGTTCATCAATGTTTCTGTCAATCAAAACTCACGATTACCAAGACACCGTCGTTTGTAGTTTTTGAGCTTAACCAAACTGAACTTGTGGTTTTTCAATAACCGATGTTAACGGTGTGTGCTTGATTCATGTGCTCTGCATTAACCAGTACCATTGCATGTTTCCCAGCCCCCTGTATGACCAGTACTGCAAGGACCACTATGCAGATGGCCACTGCGACCAGGGCTGTAACAATGGTGAGTGCGAATGGGATGGCCTGGACTGCGCAGGCGACCTCCCGGTGCGGCTAGCGGCAGGCCACCTGGTGCTGGTGGTGCACATCCCGCCTGAGCAGCTGAAGAGCAACCTGTCGACGTTCCTGCGAGAGCTCAGCCGCGTCATCCACACCAATGTGGTGTTCCGCCGTGATCCCGACGGCCAGCCCATGATCTACCCGTACTATGGCAGCGAGCAGGAGCTGCGCAAGCATCGAATCAAGCGTTCGGCGGACCCCTCTGGCTGGGCCCACCTCCCTGGCTACATCCTCGATGGAGTGCAGTCATCCATGTATGTCGCGCTGGGTGTACGCCGCCGCCGAGAGCTGGACCCCACGCAAGTCAAAGGGTGGGTCACATGACTGGTTTCTTGAACACCGATTGGTTGACATCTACGGTCGATACTAAGGTGGCTAAGCTAAGCCCCTCCTCTGCTCCCACACAGCTCTGTGGTATACCTAGAGATCGACAACCGGCAGTGTATCCAGCAGTCTAAGGACTGTTTCGAGAGCGCGACGGATGTGGCGGCCTTCCTGGGTGCGCTGGCGTCCAGTGGCAACCTGAACGTGCCCTACTTCATCGAGGCTGTCACCAGTGAGTACTCATGACACACGGTCTTCTACCCAGGCACCTAACTAGCCAGCTGTGCAAATTCTCCCCAGGCAGCCCACATTTCTCGACGAGTGTCCAAAGATTGTACTTCTGGTCTTGGCAAGAGCAGTCTTGCTAACTTGCCTCCCAAGAACAAACTTGGAGAACAATGAATCATGGGATTCCTTGATATTTTGGGTAAATACTACATCTGGGGATTTTTACCATCCTCTGTACTTCTATTCTTGAGTATTGGAGCTGGTCTTCGGCAACGGAAGACGACGATAAACAGGTACACGAGAACACAAGTATGCTCAAGTACACATATTGAGAAACACCCCATGTTTCCACCTTCCAGCACTTCTCTCATACAGGAAGATGTCTATCAACTTCAAACCTGTATTTCAACTCATCAGTGGAAAGGACTCAGGCTATGTGTGTAATTGACTTTCCTGCGTATATCTGAACCTCCATGTTATGGGCCCTTGCATCGCTAATAGCTACAAATAACCAGAACCTAGATTTCCACCTCCCATCCCACGATTACGGACCACTGCATCCCTCACTTAGTGGGGCGTAAATACCAGGACTTAATTCATCTCCAAGGGTTTGCCTGGTGAAGGTTTTTTTTTTTATTTCAAAATTGCCTATTTAATCGTGGTTTTGCTTTTTTTTTAAAATTTTTTTGGTAAATGTT
>JAAGVU020000113.1:16363746-16378073 GCA_011763525.2 Mormyrus iriodes | reverse complement strand
TATATTAGAGAGAGGCTTGGTTGGTGCAGCATAGCTAAACCACATTTAAATGAACTGCATTAGTGCCAATGGACATGGTGGTCGATGCCTTGTTATATACACAATAGTTTAGTTTACGGTTCATTCAGCCCTGGTCTGGCAGATGAGCTTTGCCGCAGGGAGGAACAAAGGTCTTGTTATTGGGAGGGGCCCACTGCTTGTGTCGGGCACTGAGCCCACGTGGTAGCTCCCCTAGGGCCCTACCTGACATACTGCCAAGTCGTCTTTGCACCAAACTGTTAGGAAGCCGGGTGGTATTTTGGCAATGGGGAAAGTGAGCGTGTCTCAGGCTCAGCTGGGGTTCACGTGGTCGTCTGTGCTGCGCCGCGGCGGCCCCAGGCCTTCCTACAGCTTAATCTCCCAGACCCTGGAGTTTTCTGTAGATACTAGGCCTGGGCGATATCACATCGATATTATGTCGTGCATGTGCAATAATCACCAGGGCTTCAGATGACTGGTGTATAGTACCGAAGAGCTGGCGCCCAGCCAAATGTTTCGCCCGTCATTTGAAGCCCTGGTTATTGTGCATGTGTGATATAATATCAATATCATATCACCCAGCCCTAGTAGCTACCTACAGGAGTAGGCTGCTACTGCTATATTTATAATCAGTCTAATGTGCGTGATCTAGTTCATTACCTTCAGTATATTAGCTTGATCATACTAATGACCATTTTTAATATTTGTATGTGTGTGTGGGTTCATATGTTCTATGTTTAAGACCAACTTCTGAGTAAGTTCTGTGGTTGAAAGTTGCTCACCACTCTTTCTTACAAGCATGGATTATAGACTGTCAACTTCTGCCACCTTTGTAACTGATGCTGTGCATTCCTGGTGTATAAATGTCCCCCTGCCGTCCTGGCCTCAGTGGTGGCCTTAATGCCTCTAAGCCTGCCTATTTGAAGCCCCAGCCTCTTACCTTTTGATACCATTGGTGTGTTGTTTACCAGTCACGTATAGGAGGATTTCATTCTTTTGTCCTACTGGCCCCTCCTTACCCTCTATTGCTGTGAGTCTCCTTGCAGTCTGACGATTATGGGATTTGGATGCCTGTAATGTGCGACTGTACCAGGCTGGAGATCCCTAGCCCTCTCCTGAGTAAGCGTGGAGATTAGCACGTCGATACAGCCTCATTTGCCCCTTTAAGTCAATGTTCAGCATGGGACTCACAGAGACTTGCAGCGGACATGGTGAGAGCTTCTGAACGTCAGCTTGCTAGCTCTCTTGCCTTCAGGCTGTGTTATTTAGATGCGACTGCAGAACAGATCAGAAGATGGAGGACTTGCAGAGATGGCACGGCCTCCTTCTCCATGTTCTGGAGATGGTCTGTTGATGTCAGTTTGTTTTCAGATTAATGAATAATAATTTTCCGGCAAGTGCTCATCGTAAATGACTTCACGCGTGAGACAGTACGCAGCAGACTAAGTCCCACATGTAGCTCAGAGGGTTTTAAGTTCACCAGCATTGATTTAATTTAGACGACAGTGCATCAAAGTGCAGCTTGTTTGGCCGTCTCAATTTTTAAGCTAAAGCCCTGACTTTCCCAATTAAAATAATTTTAACCCAAGCAGGTAAAACCTTAGGGTAGGTGTTTGGTTTTGTTTTAGCTTGTGGAATGGTGTCTCTGTATTTTGGTTTTTATATGAATTCGCTTCATACAGGTCAAAGTTGCATATTTTGGATTTTAGGACCAGGTTACCTTTTGTGGTAAACATTATAATGCTGGTCCTTAACTAGTGCTTAAGTGTATGTGTTTTAGTAAAGATACTGGTGAATGTGAGACCCTGTGTGCTTAGGGATTATACAGTTGTGTATGAGCAGGTGTGCAAAAGTTTTTAAACTCAGGTTTATTTTGGTTAAAAGATAATAAGGACAGCTGACTTATTATTGAATAAGGCTCTTGGAGCTGAAGACTTTCAGCTGCACGGTGCTGCCTTGGGAAACCCCTCCTCTCTTCTCTTTTCCATGAATCAGCTTAGAATTGGCCTATCAAAATTTTGCAGAATTCTTTGGCGCCTCTTTTGTAGAATTTCATCCTGGAGCCCTAGAGCTCTTCTTTGTTGGAACTGGATCTTGACCCAGGTCTTTCAGTTTGTTAGCATGCAGATGCACTCTTCGATATGGGTGATTTAACCTAACCATTTTCTGTTAACTTTAAGCACTTGCGTTTCCCAAACCCCTTCCCTGTTTTATTTTTACTAGGCATCTGCGGATGTTTGGTTTCTTTGGGAAATGTGGGCGGTATTAGAACTGGATATAGAAGCTGGAATTGTAGCTAATCTTCTGCATTATTGCTGTATTAACTTGCTTAGTTACTTTTGAATGTGCGCCTGCTTTGTACAGTATCACATGGTACGTTATGTATGACGTCTTTAGTTGCCTGACATGCCTGCTTTCTGCCCCCCAGAGCACATTCCGGAAGAGCTGCGCGACCCCTTCTACACAGACCAGTATGAACAGGAACACATCAAACCACCCGTGATCCGGCTTCTGCTCTCCGGCGAGCTCTACTGCCGTGTCTGTGGCCTCATCCTGAAGGGCGACCAGGTGGCCTGTCTGCAGTCACACCAGTCTGTGGTGCAGGCGCTGTCCCGCAAGGGCATCTATGTGATGGAGAGCGACGACTCGCCCGTCTCGGAGTCAGATCTGGGCTGTGCGCCCATTAAGATGGTGAGTGTCTTGGCATCTGCCATCCCCATATTCTGTAGCGCTCTCGTTGCCCAGTTGGGAAGATGTGTCCCTTTATGCACTGTGGGAGTGAGCCTGTGGAGGGCAGGGTCCTGAGTGGTGTTCTGTTAGATATCTGGGGGTTCTGAGTACTCTCTCTGCCCAGCCTGGAATCCAGTCTTAAGTTAAACCTAGCATTTTAAATCCACAGCTGAATGCATGTGGCCAAGCACTTCTTCCTGCTGTGATGTCTTATCGAAGTCTAGCACGTAAATGTGGCCATTGTTCATTGTTGGAGGGTGACCACATGTCTTCTTAAATGGGGTTTGACTGGCACAAAACTGAGTATGAAACTGCTTGTTTATTCAGTACTGTGTCTGTACTTGAAAGCACATCAGGTGATGATGTGGAGGATGTGTGCAAGTCAATTAAAGTGGCTGCTTATTGCTTTCTGGACATGATTACAATGGCAGTTTTTTTAAGGCATTTTTATTGGATTTGAATAGGTAAAGATTTTCCTTGTTAGGGCAGAGCGTCTGTTTGAAGCACTCTGCGCTTTGCCTTCCGTTTTGCATTGTCAGATGGTCTGTCAGCATCGTTTCCTTGTTGAATATATTGATGATAAGCGTGGTTAGATGCCAGCCATTATAATATCGTTATTGAAATCTATTTTTTTCATCTTTTTATGTTACTTCTGGAGTGTGCATTTATACCAAGCAGTACGGTCAAATGGTTAGCAGGTGCACCAGATTATGGGAAATGGAGGAAATCATCTGGCCCAAGCTCCCTCTATTCTAGGGCCAGTTTAGCAGCAGCCTGCGGCAGGGAGCGGTGCTGTTCATGTGGAGCGGCCTTGTCCGGCCTCATCAGCCAGCACCCTGCTTTCCTTTCGCTTTCTGCCACATCCAGTCAGACGCTTGTTTCGGCAGCCGCTCTCTTTCTCTGTGTGCACCCCCCTTCCGGCCACCAGGTTTTACATTATTCCTCTGAATTTCCTTAACTGAGTTGAATCGCGCACAGTAATACAGTAGTATTCAAATAAGGACGCAAACACCCTGGGTGGCCTTCGGCTCGTCACAGCTGCAGCTCTGTCATGTCCTCTGGCTCATGCTATTGTGGCCTCTGCTTTTTATACAGGCTGTTTCTGATGCAAAATAACAAAGCAGCACTGATAAGTTGGCGGTTGATCTGTGTGCTGCCACGCCCATGTGGAATTCTCTGTTGTGTAGTTTGTGCTATAGCTCTGTGATACTTCAGTAATAATTACGCAGAAAATATATTTTTCAGAATATTTGGTAGGGACTGCAAGGATGTTTTCCACATGGTAGAATGATGTTCAGAAAACAGATTTTTGACAGGCCTGAATTGTGCTGTAAGATGCTGTGAGCTTGCCTGGATCAGTCCATCCAAACCACAGGCTGTCCTGGTGACCCTCCATGGCCTTCCCCCTGTGGTTAGGAAGCAAATGTAGTTGGCCTGATTTTTGTCAGTAAAAAGGCTTAACTGATCAACCCCCTTTTATCTAAGCTGCTTTGTCATTTTGCAATCGATGTTGGCAGTCTGTAGTATAGAGGTTATATACAGAAGAATGGATTCATTTTCTTGTGGGGGAAGGTATGCCCTGATGCATGCTGGGTCAACGGGATTGTTTGTTTTATTAAGTGAAATATTGTGGTATAAGTGGACAAAATCATTGCTTAAAAAAGTAAGCTGATTAATAATTTACCACAACAGCCTACTTTGACAGTGGTAAATATAGATCCATGTTTCAGTTAGTATGAGGCTGTCTGGGAATGTCAGTAGATTGGTTTACTTTTGCTTCTTTCTTTACCCGCGCTTAAAGCGGTCAGCCTGTTCTAGTTCCCTCTGTGGTTTGCTTCCAGCCACGCCGGTGAGGATATTTGCATTTCTCAATGGGATAGGAGATTGACTACACCCACTCCGCAATGTCTCCCAGTCCGCAGCCTGAACAGTCTCCCTGGCCATATGCGTCGTTCCACTAAAGCGGGTGTTTTTGTGAAGCATACTGCACAACCCACCCCAGCACCCATGGAAACGCAACACTGCTGATCCCCCGACCAATCAGCTGTCTTCCCCCACAGCAGACACGTGCCATTGACGGACGTGGCAGGATTGTGGAGAAATCGGTGTGTAAGCAGACATTCGCCCAGCCCAAATCTTGCTATATGTGTGCGAAAATGCCTCTGAACATGGCAGACGCAGCACAGAGCCACACGCGTCCTACCGCCCTGCTGCCTGGTCTCCATGGAAACCTGGCTCACTGGCAGCTTTTGGGCCGTCGTAGTTTGTGTGATACCTGAAGGGAACGAGGGCTCTGCTATGGAGTACTGTAACCAGAATAAGGCAATATTGACAAAGGACTTGGAGGGGGTGTGAGGTCTTCACACAGGATGAGATTTATATTTAAATGAGCAAAGGGAATATGGACTATTAATCCATAATAAGTGAGTCCTGAAACACGCATGTTTGAATAATCCTGCAGGGCATGCTCTCTTCTCCCGATTTTCACTCTGATCAGTTCCGCTGTTCATTTAACTGTTCATTTTACTTGCGGTTATGACATCACCCTTGGGATATAAATGTAAGAGATACTTGAAAGAATCCAGTGGCACTGCGAACGTGACATGATCAGTTGTGATGTATGATGAACTGAAATGTGGAAACGCTGCATGAAATGAGAATCTCAGGATGACTGACTGGTAGCAAACTGTATGGATTTCTGTGTTGGGAAAACAGCGGTGTCTGTTGTTATATCAAATTGAACCTCCCCGTTCAAATAACGGGTGCTTTTTTTGACGTTTTATGACAAAACGTGTTAAACTTAGAAATGGCTAAATTTAAACCATGTTTAGAAAAGGTCCTGCAAAGCGGAGGGGAGAGGGCCCTTTTCAGGCCGTCCATGAAGAGGAACCTGCAAACTATTGCTACAGGGGGCACTATATTTAAATGTTTTAAGGGTCGTGCCGCCTGGGTACGTATTGCCGGTCTTGCTGTTTAGCAAGGCAGGTTTTGGCTCATGTCGAAAAGGGTAGTCTCAGTGCGCTTGCCTGCCTTCCTGTGCCTGATGGCACCCCGGGGCTGAAGGTGCCAGCCGGCGAGCACAGCTTGAAGCTGCCCCCTCCCGCCGTGCCCGCAGAAGGGCTGGGTCTCCGCCAGTGCGTGCCACAGCCCAGACACAAAGGAAGCGGCGCTCCGGTCCCCACGTGTCGCTAGGGGCAGGCAGCACCCACGCAGGGGGAAACCGTAGCTGGCGCCTACGCCGTGTCCACTCCGCTGTATCCTGGGAACGAGAGAGCAAAGGGAGGCTGAAAAACCTGCCGCGCGTCACCCTGACGGTCCCTTATCTCCAGGGACAGCACTTTGGTACCACCTGCTCATCCTGGCCCCCGTGAAAATAATTCCCCCCATTTCCATTAAATGGGTATTTCCTGCCCCACCCTATCAGCTAGTACTGAGGTCATGTGTACCTGAGAAAGGTGGATGAGTGGCTGGGTAGGCAGGCGTGCCTCTGCCTGACATGGCTTCACATGGCAAGATCTGAGTGCTTTGCACGTCAGCATCAGAGGTTTATAGCACAGACTTGTATACCTGTTATATTGAAAATGTTACTGGTGTTTATACACACACACTTTGGGTTTGGTTCTTTAACAGCAGTGGTATTTCTTTGGTTGAATTTTCCCCAAATATGGAGATCTTGCCCGGTCAATGGTTTATTTTTATTCCCTGACGAAATGACTCAGGAATTGTGTGTGTGAATATGGCCCTTATGTTGAGGAAGGCCTGCGATTTTTAGAAGCGGGGTGAGAGAGCGCTTCAGTGCAACATGAAATAATAATGAAGGCAAGCCAGGGGTGGTATTCATCGTGTGCATATCTGCCGAGTATGTGTGTAAAAATCCATTGTCTGTGAAGGACTCGGACCTTTCAGTTCCAATTGTGCACGTTTAGTTAATATGAAGCAAGTGTGCAGGATTAATCGCACTTCAGATCAGAATTTGGACTCGAGAGGTTCTATGCTTATTTCATGGCACGATTTGTTTAATACATTAATAAGATGCATCTTCAAGAATAATGCGCCCAAGTTCGTGAATACTTGCTTTTATTTTGGATACATTATACCTAGGTTTAGAGTAGATTAAGCTCCTTTGAGTTTAACCGCTTAGATACTACTTTTTTTTTTTGTGCCCAGTAACAGTGTTGGAGACACTAGTGTTGTAGGGCATATTTGCATGATAGGAATGATAAGCCAGAATTTGTCCTTTTGTCAATATTCTTGCTGTTGAATGAGTGTGTGCAAGTCTGATCTGCATTGTTTCTGGTCTATTAAATGGCAGGTTCCTGACTAAGAAATCTGTTTTAAGGGCCAAGGTGCATGTTTTTCGCTTAACCATTTGCTTTGACCTTACCCTCTGAAGCATTAGGTATAAGATCAAACTACTAACACAGAGAATTAAATTTAAATAGTGTTTGTTTTGCCTATGATGGTCTTTGCTTGAAGTTTTGACCAAAACTCTACTGCTGTAATTGTCTCAAAAGTGCTTTAACATATGACCTTCTGAGAATAAGTACAGATTCTGAGTGGCTGGTGACATGGCACTTCATTCAAAATGCTTTCTGAAATAAGAGAGGAAAACCGTGGTAAATGTCAATGTAGCAAAAAAGAGTTTTGTGCACTGAGTTTGGTATGAGATGCAGGAGGTTTTCCTGCTTGTTTTAAAATTGTGCTTTTTTGAGCAGGACCCTGGTTACACCCCTGTTATCTTTCATGCTGTACCGGATGGTTTAACCGTGCAATTAACACCATTGGCTAATTCTGTACGGCACGCGACTGTGGACCATTGAGCGCTGCACAGGAAGGGATTAGTGCTGTTTATGTAATGGTACTGCTGCACTCGTGTCTTCCTCACCACACACAGTTTAATGACTGGTTGGGTGGTGTTAGAGTAAAAACATTTTCAGAAAAAACGTAAAAATTTAAGCAATTATTAATCAAAGTATTTGTCTTTCACTCTTTACATTGCTTACCTGATAGTACAGGTGAACTGTTATGTAGCTAATTAAAATAATATTTAATATTCAGCACCCTGTCAGGTAGCATGTTAAATACTCTATAAATACTAATGTTCACACATCACCCCCCCCCCAAAAAGTTGTTTGCTGACATGAAAAAATAGCTTGTGAGCGAAGTGTGGGTGTACACAAAATTAACCCCATGACACGGTCAAGAGCAGAGGACCTCATCTGTCCTAACTCACATTCCACTTGCTTGTGATATAATTCACAATTAAGGCCTATGACTGATGCACAGTCTGACACTGGCGCATGTGGTTTTTACGGGCTTGTCATCTGTCACATCCACGAGAGGGGTCATGTACAGTAAAGCATTTTGGGCATGTGCGTCTATCAATCATAGTTAATTCTCAGTCAGTAGCTGGAAAATATCTGGTCTAAAATTTGCCTTGTGTGGTGCACCTTTGTAAGTTTTTGGCAGGGCTCTGAGACCTGTACCCCTTTTCAGGTTTGAAAACTTGCCATTGTCCCTTTCCTCTATGCTCATGCTGTGAGGACTGTCCACTTGTACATTTTAATGTAAAATTACTGCTTTGCAAAAGTGTTGCCTATGTGTAATTTGTACCTTATGAAAACTGAATAGATTCCTCTTCACTGGTTCTTTGTTAGTCATAATCATTCCTTAGCCAGGATTACTGTGTTTTGGAGGATAGCGGCTGCAACTTGTAACTTGTAACTGGGTCCAAACCTCAAATGATGATGGTTGCCAGTTACTCGTAGGAATGCTTGAAGCTGGCACGGTTAGCAAACTAGCAACTGCGGGGTGGCTCTGTTGCTTGTCGAATGCCTGCCATTTGATCTTCGAAGCTCAGGGATTTCAAATGCTGCAGCAGTTATCATTGAGAGCTAAGCTGATGAACTGTGGAGTAGGGAATCGTGCTTTGTATTCTAAGGAGGGACCTGTCTTGGTGCTGGCTTACTGCTCTGTGATGCACCCTATTTCTGTACCATGCATCTATGCTATGTTTGATGGTGAAAGCATAGCCTCTGGAGACCTTTTTGTTCTTCTTTTGGGGTGGTGGGTTTTCAGTTGTTGGTTTAACTTTCTTCCCTGGACAGAGTGCCCACATTGCCATGATCGATGCCCTCATGATGGCCTACACCGTGGAGATGATCAGCATCGAGAAGGTGGTGGCCAGTGTGAAGCGCTTCTCTACCTTCAGTGCCTCCAAGGAGCTTCCCTTCGACCTGGAGGATGCCATGGTCTTCTGGATCAACAAGGTGTGCATCTCACGACCAGGATAAGTACATAAGAATTTAAAATAAACAGTCCGGGTTGGAGATAGTATAGAGGTTCAGCACATTGGAGGTTGTTGGCCAAATTGCTGGATGGTTTCTATTGTTGTACCCTTCAGAAAGACACTGGCTTGAATTGCTTTAAAAAATAGTCGAATCTGTAGGTAAGCAGCTTCCAGATAAGAAAATGCATAGAGCAGCAGATAGCGTATTGGTTAAGGACTTGGATTGGTAACCTGAAATTTGGCAGAGTCTCAGATTAGGTACTGCTGCAGTCACAGACACTGTACCTACCCTGAATTTCTTCAATAAAATGTTCAGCCTTATAAATGGGTAGAAATCTGTCACTTTGGGCATTAGCATCACCTTTATGACTAGGGTATCGATGTTACATAGTAAAGTTTGAAAAGGCTTTGGGACTCCCTAGGTAGGTAGTATTAATCTAATCCTCATTCCTGACCTATTATTCTATACTTGTGTCCCCAGTAAGGCAAACAGTCCCATCCCCCATACTTGTTTTGCCATTACCTTTCTAAGCAATAACAAAGAGGTGTTGACTCTGAGACCACACTGCTGTTGCACTAGTGCACACTCTCCATTTTATGCAATGAATTGCTCCATGCTTACCCTGGACCGCTGTGTTGTGACACAGCGGCTCACATTTCCCCGTATTTCCATGGTCGTCCAGCCTTCTGGTGGAGAACTCAGGATTGGCTGGTGACTCAGCATCATTTGGAGTCTTGTTACAGCTTGCTCGCTCGCTCGCTTTCTCTGTCCCCCCCTCCCTTATCCATCACCGGCAAATGTACTTTCAATCTGGAGGTCTGATTATAGCCCTCCCCTTATTCGCTATGGTGCATTGCATTTCCACGCTAAAAGTACATCGTGGATGAAGTTTGCCTCTCAGCCACCTAATTAACTATTAACGTGAGCTCTCCTAGCTTCTGCAAAGCACGGGCTGGGGTGCTGCAGTTACGTGCCTTAGAGTCCGGCTACCTCAGAGAGGCTGGGCTGCCTGTCTTTACGCAGAGGTGCCTTTCTTTCATTGCAGGTCAACCTGAAAATGAGGGAGATAACAGAGAAGGAGCTCAAACTGAAACAGCACTTGTTGGAGTCTCCCAGTCACCAGAAGGTACCTGCCTCTTGCCTTTGTCTTGTTTTTTTGCCACCTGTTTGGACTGGGCGGGGCACCCCAGTCACATGGGACCTCTCGCAATGGTCTGCTTTTGCTGGTGATTGGAGCTCACGGAAGCAGCCAGCTCATAGATCTGTGCATTATACGGTGCATACTGTCGTTGAGATGTTCACAGCTCATTTCTACTGGTTTTCTTGACTGCTTCAGATATAGCAAAGGTGCTGTCTGATATAGCAGTTTCATGCATGACCGGTGTGTGTGTGTGTGTGTGTGTGTGTGTGTGTGTGTGTGTGTGTGTGTGTGTGTGTATATATCACTCCATTGAATAATAACATGTTCCACAGAACCCATAATTTGCATCTGAGTGGCTTTTCACAAAAACCGTCCTTGCCATTGACCGGTCAAATGCGTTTGCTAACACGTCTCCCTTTCTATGCTCCTGTTAGCATGAAATCCTGTATTTTCCCTTACATTTGAATTCTTAACCGCATGTCCCCAGTTCTCTTCTGGGTTCCCAGCAGAATTCCTCACAGACCCAGACTGTGCTTTCAGATTTATCTGCCGAGTTGGTTTCTGTTTAACACAGTTGGCCTTTTCACTAACCCGGAAGCCGATCTCATCCCATTTGTTTGCATCTGACCTTTCTGCTGCTCTTCCTGTTTCTCCTCCTAATTTCCCTCCCTGCTACTTGGATAGTCTCCCTCCAAATGGTATTGGAAGCTAGTACCTGTAAGTTGACTGCAAGCTCTTCTCTTCCTGTTTTAAAGGCGTTCCCACTGTGCGGTTGTTCCGTGAATGCATGCGGTCACATCTGCCCCCTCCCATCCCCACTCTGATCTGCAGGGTACTGAGAGATTGGCTGTTCTCAAGCTGGGCATTGGTTATCTGCCCCCTGTTGTGGCAGTTGTGGATTTTCCCCTTAGTATGATAGAAGGCTCAATTGCTACTTTTAGGTAGCGTGTTTTAAGTCGATGGCCCAAGTCATGTCTCTGTCAGCCAAAGCCACGCCCACCCTGAGCCCTCCAAGGTGGGGAAGCAGCTGGGATAACTGCAGCTCATAGCGCACCTGTGACCTGTCACCGCTTCTGTCATGCTGAGCCTGGCTCCCCCATAACCTGCCCTGTCATTTGCTCGTCGAGCCTCTTCTTAGTGCCGACATGCTGACGTCACCCTGACTGTCTCCCATCAGCCCGGCTTCATGCATGCGCTGGCCCACTGCATGCTGGAGCCCATGGAGCTCTCTCGCGTGGTATGGTATATCTTCATTTAGCCACTTATCCTCCCCCCACAGCCCACTGCCCCTCCCTGATTACAGCTTTACTCACCTACTCTCCTGTCCTCCTTCACTGAGCCCCTCAGTAGACCAGGGTGATGTGGCCTTGGCTGGAGGTCACAGTGTCACGCTCTTTGAAGGGAACCCAGACTGCAATCTCTATGTACTGCAGAGTTTAGAGTAGGGGTTCTCAAAGTCCGGACCACGGTCCTGATGTGAACTGAACTGGACCGGTAATGCCCCCTCCACCCACTACAGGGAGTCAAAAGGATCAGTGAGCGTTAAATGTGCCTTTAAGTTCCCATTAGTGTTAGATATTGGCGTCTATATATACAGTTGTTAATTCATTAAAGTTTATGAAATGCTAATGAGAATTCAGACCTTTGACTCTGGTGTGGACCTTTGATCAAACAGTTTGAGAAGCCCTGGTTTAGGCAAAACTCAAACAAGGCACAAATTAATAGCAAAGGTTCGAAACTCTCTACTGCCAATCGGCACGGTTATTCCATTCAGTTTCAGTAGCTGTGGAACAACTGTAATAGTCCTTTTTCTTAAAAAGATTTCATTAATGGTCAGTTCAAGTTATAGAAAGTGTAAATGAAATGAACTGCATATTATATGCTGCAGATAGCTGAAACACACTGAAGCACTGTTGCAATACCGAAGGCGTAATGTAACCTCCAGACCTGTGTGCCCCCCTCCCCCCGCCCCCGCCTGTAGGCTGTAGAGAAAGAGGGCACGACATGGCTGGAGTAACTGGCATCACTCCGTGAATGCAGTCGGTTTGAACGTCCCAAGTTTTGCCGCTTTCAATGTGTCCCTGGGTTAACGGGGGCGGGTCTTGCGTTTCACTTCTGTAACCAATCAGTCTTCATCATATGACATCACCACATTGGTCTTTTTTTTTTTTTTTTTTTTCCCTCATTTTCAAACTCAAGGCTTCCAGCCGTTGGGCCAGGGGCAGTGAGTGGCTCAGCAGGGAAAACCTCTGTGCTTGTGATTGCACAGTTCCTAGTTTGAACTTTTATTATTGCTGTTTTCATGAAATACACACCCTTACATTGCTCTGTAGTCTTTGAATTAAACACATTCCTAGGTTTTGTCTGTTTCCTTAACAAAAGGCATGCACAATAAAACAGGTACTTTACAAATCTGTGCACCTTGCCGCTTAACAGAAAACACTAGTTTAAATTAATGTGATAATGTCATGACTGTGATTTGGTGAATGAAGTGAAACACAAGCCTCTCCCTTGTTGACCCAGGGACACTTTTGAACTGCAAAATCAGGACATGCCAGTCAGTCTCCCTGAGAATCCCAGCCCTTCCAGCTCCCCTGACACATCCAAAGGATCAGTGTTGTTTGACACTCGTGTCCCATCAAGAACTCTCACATCCTGTTACATTTAGTTGTGTGTGTGTTTAATTAAATATGAAGCAGATAGATGCAGCTCTGTCAAAGAATGTTCTGGCCGGAGTGAGATTTAGCTGCACAGAGGCTCTGCGGGCTGGCGCCGGACCTAATTGGTATGCACTGCAATCTGTGGGATTGAAAACAAGAGCAGCGAGTGACTGGAAGGCAGATGAGGCAGGCCAGTCGCTGAGGGTCGCCCTACATCCACCTAGCTCTCATGTCCTGCATAGCAGGGTGACCGTCAACACGCGCTAGAACCTCAGCTGCTGACGTCCGGCTGCGGGCCTTAAGCTCGTCCTGTTAGTGCTCGCAGGAATCTAGGGCTTAGCTGGTACCTGCAGCCACACTTACAGGAACGGGGGAAGGGGACATTAAGGACTATTCTGTGGACTTCCAAGCTATTTACGTTGAGGGTTGAGAGGAAGTGGTCAGGAGTGCATGAAGTATGAGACCCTAACCCACGGAGGGAAGGTATGGCTGCCCAGGAGGCATGCTGTGCTGAAAACCGGTGTTAAAAGTGCCACCACTGCAGCATGAGGTGGCCAACCTGAATGTATAACCAAGTGCTGCCATCACCACGGAAACTGGCCCATTCCAGTAAAGCCAGGCTTGTCTGATCCCTTTCTGTTCCCACCCTTAGGTGCGGTACCGCAGGGACCACCTCTCTGGCCGGCAGTTGCCCTATTTTCCGCTGCTGGAGGAAATGATGAAGGATGTGTGCGATTGCGCCGCCCTGCTGGCTGTGGTTCATTACTACTGCCCTGACCATATGAAGCTAGACGGTAAGCACTTTTTAATGCATGTGTGGCTTACCTGCCCTGAGACACTTAGGACACTAGGTGGTGTGTGTGTGTGTGTGTGTGAGAGAGAGAACGAGAGAGACGTGCTGCTGTTGAGTATCCCCTTCATTTGGATCAGGCTTGTTTCCTAAAGCACTGATACATCTGATGTCCGTCTCTCAGATATCTGTTTAAAGGAGGTGACCTCGATCGCCGACAGCTTGTACAACATCCAGCTCCTGAAGGAGTTTGCCAACGAATTTCTTAACAAGGGCTTCTACCTGACCATCGAGGACATGCTCTACGCTCCACTTGTACTCAAGGTTCCATCACCTGCTTTCATTTGTTTAAGCTTAATTCTCCAGTCTAGTGCACTGTAGATGATTTCACATGAAAGAAGCTCTAAGACCCAGGAGTGCATGTACGATAATCCAGTTTGTTCATTAAGACCGCACTGGTGTTCTTTGCCACGAGTATTTAAAACCTTTCAGCTGAACCCTGGTTCTTGTTCGCAGCAAAACGTTATGGTCTTCATTGCTGAGCTGTTCTGGTGGTTTGAGGTTGTCAAGCCGGATTTTGTCCAACCCCGGGACTTGCAGGAGATCAAAGATGGTAAGTTTTTTTTTTTTTTTTTTTTTTTTTTTTTTTTTTTTCCTGGGCCCTGCCAGAAGTGTCTCGGGCTTCCTTGTACGTTGGG
>JAAGVU020000113.1:16336581-16363646 GCA_011763525.2 Mormyrus iriodes | reverse complement strand
GGTTTCAAACCGGGTTTTGTCCCACCCCCGGATTTTTAGGGAGTCAAAGGTTGGTAGTTTTTTTTTTTTTTTTTTTTTTTTTTTTTTTTTCTTTGCCTGGGCCATGCCAGCAGTAACTCGGGCTTCCTGATACGTGTGGATGTTTTCTTTGCTTGTCTATCTCAACCGGCTTAACCTCAATTACAGGTCAGCTTTGTTTACTTATCTCCCATTGCTGATGTTAGTTGTGGCATCTTGAATACCATTACACTGTGGAGTGATAGAGGTCAGAGAGAGTCTTAAATTTTTTTTTTAATGGTAATCTGTTTGTAGATCTGTAAAAGTTTTTTTCTTAAATTGTAACTCTTAAAAGCAATTAAAGTTTTTCAGTCTTGCAGCAGGTTGTATTGACTTTGTATTCTGTTATGGTATTGTATAGGAATAGGCTGGTATTTGGTTATCATTTTATCTTGGCCTGTTTGCCCGACACTTTGTCGCTCCCCATGCAGCGAGAGTGATCTTGCAGCCCAAAGGAGCCCGCCACCCTGTCCCCATCTCTAACGCCACCAAGCGCAGTTTTCTGGTATCGCCTGGAGTACCTGACAATGTGCAGCACACTGAAGCCTGTAACAGGTACTACCAACATCCTGAAGAGTCTAAGTCTGTCTTCCTGTCCTAGACTTGTGGATTTTCCCCTTAGTATGATAGAAGGCTCAATTGCTACTTTTAGGTGGCGTGGTGTGCCTGTGCAGCTTTGTGTTGAAGCATTAATTTTTGCGCTTCAGTTTTTCCTTTATGAATTACCAAATCTGACTCTCTGTATTATCACAGTGTGGTTTTCACCAAGAAACAAGTGCATTAAAATCTCTTATATAAGCAAGAATTGACTCTAGCTGTTAAGTTTATAATTACAGCTATACAAACATCCAAGAAATATCTTGCTTTTCTTTTTGTTGGAAGCTGAAAAGTGATCCACTACCAAATTCATGTTAGCATATGACCTAAAACAGGACACATTTAATTGATAATTCAAATATCTAGCTGGTCTGGGGCCCAGTTCCCAGCTGATTTTGAAAGGTTCCTGTTACATGTATAGAGCTGGACACTACCAATGCACATTTGTATTTCAGAGCGGGCTGCTCGTTTGTCATCATGCACAGGCAAGATTTGAGGTATCTGTAGGTTAACTACTTACAGCCATAGCTATTAGCGTGCTGAGCACTAAACACTGGTGTGCTTTAACCCGTTGCTGAATTAATTACATATTTTAAGCAGTTGTTTTTTTGAAATGCTTTTGATCTGGCCGTAATCCTCAGTAGTTCATCCCTAGTTCATTTCCTAGCATGGTCTGCTAATTGGATTCACTTTGAATAAAGGAGGGTAATTCTTTTGTGATCCGGTCGGATCATATAGTATGTTCTCAGTGTGCTTCTTGGTTGTCTCTGTCTGGCTGTATAAGTTGGATCAGACCTGTGAGACGTTTTGTGTTGCTGCGGGTATGAAGGGGTGGAGTATGAGTGTGTCATGAGCTAACGTGCCTGTTAGTAGCTAGTGGAGCAGCTCGAGCGGCTCTGTTGGGTGTACAGTAGTAATTAGAAGCTGGGACACGCTTACCCATACAAAGGTTTATTTGTACCATTCTCTGCATTTTAGAATAATTATAAAGACATAGAAACTATAAAATGACATGCATGGAATTATGCACTGACCAAAAATGAGTATTAAACAAAAATTAATTTGAGGGTGGCAGCTCTGTGAATTGGGACTCAGAAGGCTGCCGGTTCGAATCCCATGATCGGCAGAGTGATCCCTCCATTGGGTCTTTGAGCCCTTAACCCCATTTGCTCCAGGGACTGGCTGACCCTACTGTCTCCTCTATGCCTGTTTCATGAGGTGGCCTCCTGGGACTTCCAGCTGTCCTGAAGCTCTCATTGGCCTCTTTTCCTTCACTCTCTGGTCAAACTCCCCCAAAACCATCTCTGTTGTGTTTAGGTCAGGTGGCCAGGTCATGTGATGTGACACTAATACTCTCCTTTGTAGGCAGATTGGTGTGTCCAAACTTTTGACTGGTACTTATATGTGTGTTCCTCCTGCCAGGTCAGCACCCTCTGATTTGTTTTGTAGTATTACCCCTTTGCGATGATCATACTTATGTGGACTTTGCCATTCATTACATGATTTATAAGTAATGGAATCTTAGTCATACAGTAATGTTGGATCATTTGTGTCTGATTCAGTCTGGACCTGGCAATGTCTCTGAGCTCTGACTTGGCCGGTTTGTGGTCCCACTTTTTACTTCTGAGTAAAATGATTATTCCCAAATGTTAGACAGAGAGTATGCATTGCGGTTTCTAAGAATGTAATACGGGACACCTGTTTGCAGAATAAATAGGTTTTCAGAAAACCTATTTAATTTATTTTGGGCTGGTATCATACTGAAAAAGCTGTACCTTGAGCTTGCGTGTTCCACATTTGGCTGAGGTTCAGTTTTTTTCTTTGTAGCAATAAAGGGAGTCCTGCCCTAGGGGCTTCACATCCTCTGCTCCCCCTGAGACAGAGACAACAGAAATCCTTACAAGGAGAAGAAGCTTCCGGTAAGCACAGTCCTATTGTCACTGCTGCCCTCTAGTGGTAGAAAAGCTGAACAAGAAATGCTTAAGGCAAAATTTTGGTATTCACAACATTTTCCTATGAAGGATTACTGATAGCGATTTTATATGCATAAGTATAGGATATATTTTATGTAATTTGTTCCCATTCTTTATTTATCTTCCACCATACCTGCCTTTTGCATGACGAAAGTTAAAAGGTCAACTCGCACATCCGTTGTTTCTGTGTTCATTCCTAGATCAGAGAAACCGCTCCAATTCTCTCACTCGAGTAGATGGCCATCCTAGGGGGTCAGTGATGGCCTGGACTGAGAAGAAGCAAAGGTTTGAAGCCAATATCAGCCCATTAGTACTCTATCTATAATGTAGTTTCTGTGTGATTTTTACCTTGAGTGAAATGTTAATAGCCTACCAGTTCTGGACATGTGAAATTACCAAGGTCCTTTGTTATACCCTCGAGAGAGGCTACCGTATTAGGTAAAAAGCTGTTAAATCTATTTTTTAATTCGCACCTGGCGTAATTTATAAATTTTTCTTTTATATTGGACATAGTCTCCTCAGCACTTCTCACCTGGAGCGGAAACTGGGTGTGATTTCTTTTCCATCTGCTCTCCTAGGCCAATGTCGCAGCCCACGCCTTACGCCACAGACGGCGACACAGATCTGGCCTCGGGTGACAGCGTCAGTTTGGCCCGTTCCATCAGTAAGGACAGTCTGGCTTCCAATGTGATCAATGTCACCCCCAGTCATCAGTTAGGGGGCCCAGCGTTTCATCTGGGGGCCCGTGGCACCAGCGGGCATAGCCTGCTTGGACACGTGAATGTGAGGGATGACGAGGAAGAAGAGGAACTGGTGGCCATCATAAAGTCTGAGAAAGGGTTTGATGCTGGCTGTGCCTCCAGCCGGGAGAGTCTCGATCTCCAGAGCATTTCCTCCAGGACCTCTTCTGTACGTTCGCCCAGGAGGCGGCCACAGGAGATCCCCATTGAACCGCAACCTGATAGCTTTTATTTAGAACCACTGATGCCTGCTGTTTTGAAACCTGCGAAGGAGAAATCCATAAACCTCAACAAAGAGGAGGAATGTGGTGAAGTGAGGCCTCGCAGCTCCTCCAGGAGAGGCGCTGAGGGACCCACGCCTTCCACCCGGAGGAAAGTCCCCTCATCTGGGTCTAACCATGACCTCAGTCGCACCTTCACTCCCATTTCTAGTACAGAGTTTCTTCCTGAACCTATGGAGCTGCCTACAGAGGTTGGTCCTGGTGCCTTCAAACCAGACGTCACCAGCAGTATGGACCCCTCATCTCATGGGCAGTCTTGCGGGTTCTTCCTTCATGCTTCCGACAAGGCTGACAGTACCCCCCTGGCAGGCCAAGTGAGGACTAGCCCCTTCTCTGCTAATTCCTTGGCCTGGGAGATTAGCAAGGACTCAGAGTCTGAAGAGGAAGAGCAAGACACCGAGCTGTCCTTGGCGCGTCTGAAGTGCCTGAAGGGGCAGGGAGAGGGGGTGGAAGAGGAAGAGTCGCTCAAACTGCAGGAGGATATGAAGGTCAGGGAGCACGAGGACAAAGATGGGGCGAGCGGCCGCTCCAGTCCTTGTCTCAGCACGACATCCCAGGCAAGTAGCATCGCCAGCGGCAGCACACGCATGACCAGCTTCGCCGAGCGCCGGCAGATGAAAGCCGGCATTCACGACGCCCGCTCCAGCACCAGCAGCTCCCAGAAGACGACCCCCGACGGCTCTGAGAGCTTCCAACTGCCGCTGACGACCTGGAGGCAGAAGCGAGAGCAGAGCCCCACTCTGCAGGGCAGGGATGGGGCCAACTTGCTGGCCTCTGAGTTGG
Source organism: Mormyrus iriodes (assembly GCA_011763525.2). Taxonomy (NCBI): domain Eukaryota; kingdom Metazoa; phylum Chordata; class Actinopteri; order Osteoglossiformes; family Mormyridae; genus Mormyrus; species Mormyrus iriodes. Next base: position 16,359,215 of record JAAGVU020000113.1, on the reverse strand, counting down.
TGCAGCTCCACATGCAACTGGAAGAGAAGCGACGGGCCATCGAGATGCAGAAGAAGAAGATGGAGTCGCTGTCTGCCCGGCAGAGGCTCAAGCTAGGCAAGGCCGCCTTCCTAAACATTGTCAAGAAAGGCAAGAGCGATACCCTCCCCCAGCCCTTAAAGTCAGACCACTACTCTAAGGAAGACCAGAAACTCAATGGCGAGAAAGATGTCTCGTCGAAAGATGACTCTTGCGTGGATGCGCTGAGGGGGAAGGCTAAGGGGAGGAATGGGCAGGAAGGAAAGTCTACTGTCCGATGGGCGATGGAATCGCCGACATCTCCCGGCTCCCTAGAGATAGACAACAAGATCAACCGTGCCCTGCTGCTGGACAACGGCAACGCAGAGCCGGACCTGAATGAGTGTAACCGCTCCATTGAGATGCTGAATGAGGCCATCAACGCCATCCAGCAGCAAATGATGCAGCTGTCACTGCAACAGGATCTGCTAATGAAACAGAACGTTCAGTCACCCACAGGAGCTCCACCGGCACCTGTACCAGGTCCGACTCTTTCCCCGGGGCCCACCCCAACCTGCACCTTTACCAACGGGAAGAGCAATGTGGCTGAGCCCAAGATCCGCCCTGCTGTGCACTTTGTGGAGCCCATCTCTACGTCTGCGGTTCGCAAACCCCCCAAGCTGAGCTCGGGCCGTGGTCTCCGGTCTAAACCCAATGAACTCAAACTGCCAAAAGAGAGTGGGAAGCAGACCACACGAGTTATCACCCCTACCCAGAGTGTGGAGACTCTCCCTCACCTGAGGCAGTTCTCTGGGGGCCGGACCCCCAGGGGAGAGTTGGAGGACAGCATCTCTGCTAGCACTGTGCCCGTAGAGGCGGCCGCCACTCTGGAGAGGGGCATCATCCGAAACATGACCTTCCGGCTCAATGATGAAGCTAACCAACGAACTGCCATTCCCAGGGAGCATAGTAACATCGAGGAATCACTGTCCGGCTCCCTGAAGGAACGAGAGCTGAATTCCTCAGATGGTTCTGGGAAGGAGAATGTTCCATCTGAGGAGGTCTTGAAGAACAAAACTCACCTCATTGAGGTAGATCTGTCAGACCTCAAGGACCCATCGGAAGACACTGGTTCTGACATCCAGGACGTCACAACTGATGTTTCTGATGGAGACCAGAAATCTGTGTTGGGATTCTTCTTCAAGGTACTGTGTGCCCATAGCTGACGCAATGTTTTGATAATTATCTTAATACTTAGGCTGAGGTGCAGTACAGCACTTGGCTTAAAGGTATGTTAATCAGTTAACTGCTATGTTATGATGGTGGTAAAATGCTTAGGTACACAGTCACCCTTCATTACTTGTAGGGGATTGGTTCCAGCATTATATATCACAACAGTATATAAAATGTTGTGGTATCTGCATATAACATTCACATCCTACTTAAAATCATCTCTAGATTACTTGTAATACCGAATACTGTACTATTGTAATACCTAATACAAAAATGTTATGTAAATGGTTATACATATATAAAGAATTTTTTCTTTTCCCCCCGATTTTCTATCTGCAATTAGTTGATTCCGCCAATGCAGAACCCGGATACGGTGGGCTGACTCTTATTAAACTGCAAACGCTCAATGGCAGGGCTGAGACTAGTCACTTGAGCGGATTCCTTCACGCCCGCTTTATATTTGTGAGGGTCGTTCGCAGTGTTGCAGGTTTGGAGGGAGCTTGCCTACATGTCATGTTGTTTTGTGGAAACGCTGGTGTTTCTGCTTCCCAGGATGAGCAGAAGGCAGAGGACGAGATGGCGAAGAAGCGGGCGGCATTTCTCCTGAAGCAGCAGCGGAAGGCCGAGGAGGCTCGTCTTCGCAAGCAGCAGCTGGAACTGGAGTCCGAACTGAAACGGGACGAGGCCAGGTAGCGTCAGGGCCTCCGGCAGGGTGCTGACGCGCTCCAGATGGGCACGAGGCGGGGTCGGCAGTGAGGCAGGGAAGGGCATTGGAGAGTCTAATTCAGGATGCCTTGGAGACTCTTGACCATAAAGTTCTTCATTTAGATATTCAGTTCAATTTAATTTAGGGGGAGGGGGAGAAAAAAAACCCTTTGGGGGAGCTGCGTAGACTGTGTTGGGTAAAGGTGTTTTCCAGGAAAAGTAAATTAGGCCCCCCCCCCCACCCCCCCCAGGCGAAAAGCGGAAGAAGACAGAATCAGGAAGGAGGAGGAAAAAGCCCGGAGGGAACTGATCAAGCAGGAGTACCTGAGACGGAAGCAGCAGGAGATGATTGAGGAGCAGGGCCTGGCCAAACCCAAGAGCAAGCCCAAGAAGCAGAGGCCCAAGTCGGTGCACCGTGGGGAGTCCAGCAGCGACACCTACTCCAAGTGCTCCTCCACCCGTAAGCGCTCCCTCCGTTCCAGCGGGGCGCGTGTCTCCATGCCCGCTAGCTGAGCGGATGCTTTCCTGATTTAAGTCAGTATAACACTCACCTGCCGGAAGAGTAGCTTAGTGGGGAAAGATTTCTTGAATTACTGTTCTGTAACCTGCAGGATGTGCCATTTCCTGTCATCCTCTGATGTGGTTTTCCAGATTCTTTGGTTACATTTTAATCAGGTCTAAACCGCAAATGTGCCCAAGCTATGTCAGCGATTTGTGTTGCTTTTTGTGACAGTCTGCTGTTGAGTATTGCAGTAAGCGCCTTTTCTGTGATAGGAAGTTTAGGTGGAATATCTGTAAAGTGTGTGAGATGCCGAGAGGAATCCCTTAAATTTAAGTTCTAAGTCTTGATGTTAAGACAGTCACTAAATAGAATGAGTCAGAAATTGTCTCAGCCTGTTATCTAGCAGCAGGTGTGAGTTGTTAATGGAGGTTTGCTGTGAACTGATTTTTTATTTATTTTTTTTTGTATGGCCTCCACCCCAGCTGACAACCTGAGCAGTGCCCAGTCTGGCTCCAGTCTCTCCCTGGCCTCTGCCGCCACCACAGAGGCTGAAAGTGTCAATTCCGGGGGAGCCGGCTCCCAACGGTGAGTCTCTCACCACACCTTTCGTCTGAAGTAGACGCCTGGCTCAGAGTACACGCTAATACTACATTGTCTGTTTATACCGAACCTTCCCCACCCCTATCATGTCTCACAAAGGCATTTCATCAGGGACTTCTTGAGTGGTTACATGCTGGTGCTGCTCTTATTGTCACATCTTTGATTTTCAGTGGGGTTCTGGATACACTGTTACACGCTGTACAGATTTTGTCGTGAAAGTTGCAAGCCGAATGTTTGTGTTACAGAATTATCACATTTATTAAGGTTACATGGATTCATTTTTGGTTCACTAGATTTACCTGTAATGTCCTTATGAAATTCTGTTGGAAAAAAATCTGACCTTAAATGCGAATATGGTACCGTATTGTTTTGCTAAATATTCATTTGGTACATTTGAATATGGGTAATCTGAAGGTATTTTTTTGGATGATTTGAGTCTTATCAATTTGCCACTGCAGTTTGAGAAATAATCCTGGAAACTGAATGCTGACTGGCTGGAATTGAAATGCTTTCTGCGTGGTGTAGGTCATGAGCAATTTTAAGTTCAGTAGAAACTTAATTCCTTTGATAATCAAAGTATTATCCATTTTTGCTAAGTGGCCATGCAGATGGTTTTGAAACCATGAATGTAAAGGCATTAGTATCAGTAAGCCAAGTGATGTGGACATTAAGGGGGGGGGTGATTACTCACATTCCCAGCTATTGCATTCAGTATTCTAGTTTGCAAACTTGAGACCAAACAAAATGAGTCAGACGTTAGATCTAAACCTCTTATCCAATTATAGGGGTGAGTCTTTTGACTCTTTCCCTTTGCTGAGCCGAAACGCCAGCCGGAACACCGAGCGGGATTGGGATAACGGATCCACAGCCTCCTCCATTACTTCCGTGGCAGAGTACAGTGGTAAGTCGCATCTGTGTCAGCCGAGTGCTCAAGGACGGGCAATTCGTCACATGAGTTTCACTTTAATAGCCTTAAAGGGTAATGGTGCTTCTGTTTTGTGGTTTATTATAAATAAATTATCTCGTTGATCTTTTCACTGATGCAGTATCATTCAGTTTACCTCTTGTTCTGTAGGCCCCAAGCTGTTTAAGGAACCCAGCGCTAAGTCCAACAAGCCGATAATCCACAACGCCATCGCTCACTGTTGCTTGGCAGGGAAGGTGAACGAGCCCCAGAAAAATTCCATCCTAGAGGTTTGCATGCATTCCACTTTATCCCCCTGTCCTTGTCTTTTAAACCACCGCATAGTTTTGAGGAAACGGCTTAGTAAAAAGCTCCGTTTAGTCATGTGTGTTTGCACTTTTCAGTTTTGATTGAAACGCGTGGTGTTTGATCTTAATCAAATAATTGGCTGTTGCAGGAGCTGGAGAAGTGCGAGTCGAACCACCTAATGATCCTGTTTCGTGATGGTGGCTGCCAGTTTCGGGCCCTGTACTCCTTTTTCCCTGACACTGAAGAGATCCTCAAGCTCACTGGCACTGGACCCAAGTGCATCAACAAGAAGATGATCGATAAGCTCTACAAGTACAGCTCGGACCGCAAGCAGTTCACGGTCATCCCCGCAAAGACTGTGTCCGTCAGCGTGGATGCGCTGACTATCCACAATCACCTGTGGCAGGTCAAGCGGTCAGCGTTACTGAAGAAGAGTGGGAAATGAGGCTGCAGGGTGGGGCCTGGTCCAGTCCTCGCTCCTGGATAGCCCGCATTGACATCCACACTCTGTCGTGCTCCAGCAGAACCCGGTGAAACCAGTCACACGCAAGGGCCATGGAGAACTCGGGAGCCCTGCCGTGACACGGAATCCTGCAGAACAGATTCCCAGTTTGTTACCTGGGTGAACGCGTGCGGTCTGGATCTTAATGTGATCTGTTCAGGCGTGCTGTCACTTTCCAGCTTTTCTCACAGTCAGGCCTCTGCATGTGGAGTTTCTTTTTTTTTTTTTTTTTTTTTTTTTTTTTTTTCTTTTCTTACCGGTGACTTTTTAAAGAATTTGGCAGTAATCATGGAGCTCATCTTATACATGCAAGGATGTGAGATCTGGGCATCTACTCGGAAAGATGTTTCTTCCCTGTAATCTGGCATGCATCGATAACGACAGGAGAAGTCGTGACCGTCATCCTTCCAAAACTGTCGAAATATATGCTGCTCAAAACTCTACTGAGAAGAGCCTGGACATGTGTAGGTCTTCAAGTGTTGTGGTACCGTGCTCTATTTATTCAACACTCTCACCTACAACAGGAGTTTTATTATGTTTCTCCTTCATTTTATTTGGGTACGAAAGGGATGCGAAAGGCCTATCGATGGTGGTTTGCTTTTTTCTATTTATATGTGGTATAAATATTTAAAGCAGGTGTTACGTGTTCACAACGTAAATCTAACGTTGTTAGAAGTAGCAATGTTTCTGCATTTGGCACAGTAGGAGAGGCACTCATGATCATGTTTTTAATGCTTTTATCATGCGATGTAACCATAATCAACATTGGTTGTCAAGCTACGGATTTTTTTCCCCCTCTTTGAGGAACGTGCTCTGTTATGAGGAGTGTGTTACTGCAACTACTATTTTTATTTTTTTTTTTTGGGAGGGGGGTGACAGTATTTAATATATTCACAATGGCTAACTTGTTGGATTGCTGTTTGATTATACACTAATGCAAATGCTCAAACTCCCTCTGAAGGTGCATATGTCTCGAGGCACGTTGTGTGTCTGTCTGTGTCTCTCTCTCTCTCTCTCTCTCTCTCTCTCTCTCTCTCTCTCTCTCTCTCTCTCTCTCTCATTCAGCAGATAGCTTGTGTGCTCAAGTGTGCCTCTGCATCCCATAATGTTACCTTGTATCTTTAATTTCTGGTCAGAGTACAAAGGAAAATAGCAGTCAAAAAAACGGTCTCTCGGAACAGTGTGTTTTTAGGTTCTATAACCACTGGACTCCAAATCACGCTAAACCGAGAGAGATCTCCACTACCAAAAACAGTCAACTCCTGAGTGAAGCAGCTCGCTCAGCCATTGCTACTGCTGTACTCGTATTTTCAAACATGTCAAAGAAAGGCTTTAGAATACTTGATATGATTTGCTGCATTTTGTAAATATATTTTGAAATCTGTTTTTGTACATAACGTTTGGTTTATGTTTACTGAAAGATTGGTATTAATATTGATCATGCTAGGATTTATTTCCTGTGACAGATACCATGCTTTCACGCTTGTGCTGTTTTTCTCGTTACTTTTATTATACTACCATATATTTATTTTAAAGAGAAGCACTGGAATTTAATAAACATTACAAGCAGGACAATGCTTCCTCTTGCTTCCCTCATCTCGCTGCTGATTTTACTCATGATCCTTAAAGTTGATCGTGTCAGTTCTTGTGACGACAGAGTTGGGAAAGGTAAGTCCTGGGGAGGAGCTCTGTTCCATGAAAACCGCATTAAGGTGACTCAGTCACCAAATGCCTTTGAACCATGAGAAACTGGAGCACTCAATTTTTTTTTCCTTTTTAAAGTTTATTTTATGCATTTATAATTACAAACACTCCTACAGGAAAAATCTTCCGCATAGATTTCCAAGCTGTCGAGACTTGTCAGGTTTCATTCAGGATGGCAGGTAAAGTGGAACACAGACATCGAGAGAGACATGACATGGATTTGCGTTATATGTGAGGATTGCAGGAGAGCTAGAGTACCTGTGGGTTTAGCAAATTTTGAATGTGAAAGGGAGATTCCCTTTCAGGGGTAAATGGAAGGAAAGCCCCATGTAGCTTATGGCCAAATACGTTTGGTGAAGCAGCTCAGCGCTGAGGTAGGCCTGATCGTGACCATACTCTGCAGCGTCTGTTGCGGGGCGGTCATTCCTCTGATACGCAGCCCGTATTCATGTCTACTTTCATTTGCCACCGGCAAAGAGACAGAGTTGTGCTTTGGATGACTATAAAATGCAGGGAAATGTCTGACATGCACACCAGACAGACAGCTCTGTACTTGATCAGACAGTACTATGTCACATGCGCTGTATTTATACTAATATGATAGTGGAATATACATATGAGATGTAGCTTTGACAAGACATTCATCCTCAGTAAATATGATATGGATGCTTATTAAAGGGAAAATACTCTTGAATTAAACTTTGAGATATGTCACCAAACCAAGGAGATGACTTTTTTTTTTTTTTTAACTTTCCATTTCTTAATAAACTCATAATTTAGTTGTCCATTTCTGCAAAGAACTGTGTAGTCATGGAAATGGTCAATATAATGTGGGAATTACAGAAAGTGATCTATGATGAATGTAATCAGGGTGTTTCTAAGCACAGAGGTCACTGATGGCGAACTGGTCAGGCACATCGTTCATATATGTCCAGTTTTGGCAACTGCCATCATATTGACTAAATCACAAGTGTGATTATACCAATTTCATAGAGGACGAAAGAGTCATTTGCTCCTTCATGCAACATATAGCAAAATATATTTCTATTTTTAGTACAATTTGGAATTGTGGTATTTACAATGAATGACCCTATGGGATGAATTTTGTATGGAGAAAGTTTAGGCTTAAAGAGTTAAATCTGATGTGTCTAGTGCCATTTGTTTGGCACAAAAGTCACACTTTCTCATTCCCCTCTTAACCATTTCAGTGTTTCAAATAAAATGTACTGGAGTCAATAAACGAAAAAACGACATTCTTATTTCACTTGTGAAAATCCCACCAAAAACCAAGAAGTTCATTATTATATAGGATAATTCATTCATTTTAAATAAAGGAAAGAGAAACATTGCTTTAGCAATAATGCAGAAGTGTCCTTTCCAAACCCGCATAAATATAAGTAGCTTATTAACTTTAGAGCTGTGCGGGCATTACGACGTTTCCTGTGAGAGAGAGTTGAGAGTGTGGCTTTGCGCCCTGGTTTAGCTTTTTAAAAAGTGCACAATGAGTATATCGCAGTAAGAGCGAATCCAACCGTACATGATAGTGTATAATAAATACCATAAAATCTAGAATGATTACTGCAATTACTGCAAACGTCTACCTTTTACCTTCTATAATATTGAAATACAAACAATTAAAAATGGGAAAAAATCAGTACTATATAATCGTATTAACATGGTACAAACTTCAGATCTCAAAATCAAATTCATCCTAACCATCTTTACCGCGTCTGTTTACCGGATAAGGCTGCAGCCATTCGCAACACTTAGGATCGTTACGCCGCAGTACCTAGTAAAGCCAAATTGTCTTCTACTAGCATAAGGCTAACTCGCCATAACTTAATTCTTACTAGTAAAAATGCAATTTTTACTAGTAAGAATATGAATTCAAGATGTACAATGCAATTCTTACTAGTAAGAATGAGCATTTTTTCTAGTAAAAATTGTGTTTTTACTAGTAAGAATTCATGTTATGGAGCTCTATGATTCAATTTTTACTAGTCATATATTCCCATTGACGTCCATTGCATTTTTTCCTTACATATCCTAAACTGAATTTTCACTAGTAAAAAGGCTTTATGAAGCTCTATAATTCAGTTCTTACTAGTAAGAACTCCTATTGTAGATGTCTGTAAATCCATTTTGACTAGTATGAACTCCAGACTCACATATTCATAATCGAGTTTTTACTAGTAAAAATTTCCTTTACTGATCTCTACAGTTACATTCTGGAGCTCTGAAATTATCCATATCCAAAATGTGAATTTCAGATCTCTGCAATGCAATTGTAAAGATCTGTAATTAAACTGCATTTTTACTAGTAAGAATTAAGTTATGATGACTAAGACAATTTGGCTTGCCATATACTTAGGCGGTATTGGAGAAGTCCGAGTGTGTGCCATTTAACACAGCAACCGTAATGGGCAATTTTACCTTTCTGCTTCATATTTCCTCTCTGTAACACACCAGGCGATTTCTCAGATCAGCAAACTGTTCAACAGTGACAGGAAAAAAGTGAGGTATAATTGTCACAAAACTGGAACGTGCGTAAACTTCCATGTCACTGTAAATTATCCGTGAGTCCGAACCGATTTCCAATATGAGGCTTTCATTATCTGGTTAGACTGGGGCCCTAGTTACAGCCACAGAAGCCTCTAGAAGAAGCCCACCTCTGCCAACATTCACATATATATGTTACACCAACTATTTTACCATTGCAAAATACAAATGTATACAATTACAGTAATTCTTTTATTAAATGTAAAACTGTCAAATGCAGTATATCAAACAAACCATTCCACGGTATATTACTCTAATTTAATTAATGTAAACTATGTTCTGATCGAACGTGTTTTTTTTTTACAGTGTTTTACAGCAGCAATATCGTAGTACTTACATCCTATAACCTGTTTCCTTCTGAATGAAGGGGGTTAGGGTTATACCACCAAAATGTGCAGTGAAGAATTATAGCACATCGAAATATTGCAGAAATAACAGATGAAGCCACAACATAAAGAAAAACAAAGTATTACTGAAATTGCGTGATTCGTAAGCGATTCAGTGCCATTTGGTGGTTTTCATACACAGTGGAGGAGGGAAAGAATTTCACGTAGATGTTCTTAAACTTCCCGTCAGGGCGCGTTAGTAAACATTTCCACTTGGCTCCGCGACCCTTTAGGCTTCGGCATTCGTTCCCGGAACAACGTCAAGCATGAAGGATTCACGGGTGGCGAACTCAAGCAGAAAAGGAGCAGTTTGTCAGAACGTCAGCGCGTCGTCATTAAGTCGCGGAATATTACAATATGCATATTGTGATATGCAAAATGAATCTCCGATTTCTGTATTTTAAAATGTTAATAAAGCACCGAACTAAAAGAAAAAAATCCAACAAAATTGCAGAACCCTGCTTTACAAGATCCCTATTCCAAACCGCCCGGTTAAAACTACTAGATACTAACATACCACTTTCCTACAACCTCTGTCCTTGACACTGAGCTGTCCAAGAAGAACCCTGAGTTGGGACTGCAGGAGAGCGGATCAGTAATGCCCCATGTAGCATCCTCTGGGATCCATGAAAACGGAAACGGAGTAGGTTACAGTATTAAGGAATCAAGGAATCACGTGTGTGAGAATACTGGTCAAAATTGAACTACAGGGGGTTTAAAGAATAAGACCGTTACACTATGCAAATGTATTTTTTGCAGTTGTAGTGGCCCTTATGAGGAAACAGTTGCTTTTTACGGGGGGGGTAATCATTGTTTCACGATGGAGAGATCGGGGCCTAGGATTTTGGGAGTTAGTGTTACAGCTGCCTGTCCCTTGTTCTTCATTAGTTTTCCTCCCCCGGAATTATGGAGCACCAGCTGGATGCTATCCAAAGAGCTTTCATGCACTTGACGTCTTTCATCCCTAACACACCCATCGTTCTGTGTTTTTTGCGCGTACAGTCTTGTCCCCCCCCCCCGTCCATTCACTGTTGGTCCTGAAAACAAAATCCTAGTAAAATATTCCTCTCCCTCCCTATCCCATATCACATGGTCTTCCTCACCATTGCAAAAAGAGTGCATCACACTGTAAAAGCAAAGTGCTAAACTAAGAAATACATTAATATTTTATATTACATAACTATATCAATGGCTTATGAAGGAAATCGTGTCTGAGATCGTGTCTGAGAGGGGTTTTGCAGGATACGTGACATTAATTGCTTCAGTGAAAGTCCGTAGCTGTATAAACGAGCTGATTTTGACTGTTAAGCTCTACAAAAATAAATAAATAACATTTCTACTGGCATGGAGAAGAACAATTAAAAAAATCTCGTTTTTTTTTTTCTTCAGCAGATTGGTCCAACCGACACCGCCCCGTCTAGGGAAAGCACATATCGTGTGTTTGTTTTTTATTTCCTGGGAGACGGATAATACTAAAGCCATTTTAAAGGAGGAACGAAAGAATGTTCCCAGGCTCTAGGTAAAGCCTGTTCCCTGAATGTGCCCTTATTTTTTGTGTAGCCCCCCCCCCCAAAGAGAGGGCTCACCTCCCCCAGTACAGGGCACCCAGCCAGAATTGTCTGTAGACCATGCAAATCTGGAGCAAGCACACCATCTCTCTGCATCCAGCAGCTCGTTAGTCTCAGGCTGGGTCCATCAGGAAAGAGAGTTGCGGGTGATCAGAGGAGGTTAGTTGTTGGTTGAGGTTGGGTAGGGGGGCATTCAGAGCTGGGTCTCATCTTTGGTCTCCATCCCGAGCTCCTGCTTCATGCGCACGTTGGTCTTGGCCAAGGGCGGGGCCGACTCATCAGGTACGTGTGCCAGTGGGTCCGGGCGGATCAGGTACCTGCATCATGGAAAGGTCATGAAGGTCCCGGCATCATTCCTGATCGCAGCCCGGCTGTAATGTTCCGGCCACGTGATCAATATCATTGAGCACTTACACAATGTCATTGAGCTCCAGCCTGGTGTCTGGCGAGGGGTTGATCAGGACGTAGGACAATGTGTTTTGGTTGTCATTCATCTCGTCTGTAGGTGGGACACATTCGCAATGGCATGCCAGGAATTAACGGGCAAAAAACATGTGTGCAAGAAATGTTTTTCTAAAGTGAACTACCACAACGTTAGGAATTAAGCAGTGATATGTCTGAAAACCATATATTACAGAATTTCAGGAGAACACTGAAGTGTCACTGGGGTGATTAACAGCTATGTTTTGTTTTTTTAAATTCACTTATTGATTTCAACTGGCTGCAGTGGCTCCACTACAGCTCAAAAGGCCTCTAGAGAACATAAAGGTTCCTCAGAGCTGGGCTGTCTAGAGGTTTGAAATTTTGTGGGAATGTTTTAGGAATATATCAAAATAAGTGTGTAAAAATCACAAGTGTAGACCTTACAGAATAATTCTGGAACTTTCTCAAAATAACTAAAGATAGGTGATTGGAAGTAAGATCAGCATTCAGTAACACATAGCAGGACATAAAGGTTCCTCAGAGCTGGGCCGTACGACCTAGAGGTCTGAAATTTTGCGGATATATTTAAGAAATACATAAGGTTACAATTTTCATGGAGTGTTGATAATTGACAGTGCAGGGAATTGTCCCAGAGTGCTGTGTTCTACTTGTGTCACAGTAAATAGGCTGTGCACCTAAAGAGATTCAGAACTGAAGCTGGCTGTAGGGACGTGTGTTAACTTCTCCAAACCCACCTGCGTGCGCCACTTACAGTGCCGGTGTGGGGGGGTGGGAAGTGGTGAAAGAGAAAGAAGTTCTGGCTGTTACTTAACAGGGCGTAAGCCTGACACGAGGCTCATGCAACCAGAAGCCTTTCCATGCTGAAGCATGCAGGCCGTGTCCGGATCAGTCAAGTCCTGTTTGCATTCAGGGCCGGGAAGCCAAATTGTCATGCAAGCACAAGGGCGCGTCTTTCAAACAATGGTGCATATCCTGGCATCCACATCAGACACCCAGCATGGACCTCGGCACCGACACTTCATTCGGATTCACAGATGCCAAATGAGCAGGCCGTCGATTTTACCGGCACAGAGTAAGCATGCTTCAGTTACTCCATACAATTAAGTTCATAATGCGAGATAGTTGTGTTGAAATGATTCATCAAGTTGTGTCTCTAGGCACGGAATGAATGCTCCTGGTGTACGGGTGGAGCGGTGGCTTCCGGGGGGGGGGGGGGCACTTGTGCTGTAACCTTGAGCAAAGGACTCAAAGTTTAAGGTTCCAGCCAAAAGATGGAAGCCAAACAAGGTACATTAGAAGAGCATTTAAAGCTAAAGCCCGGTTCCCTCAGCTACAGAACCTGACATCTTCCAGCTCATTAGAGCCATGTCAAAATAACTAGTAGGGTGGTCTGGAAACAAACAGGCTAATAGCATCTCCATGTAAGAACAAAGTAAAACCTGTGACTCTAAAATGAAATATAGCAGTTTTTGTGGTATAATAAACATATTTAACACTATATTTTATAAGTAAATCACAACAGTGAAATACGAAGCTTATTGAAGGATTCTATCATTCTGGTGTCTACTCTAACGCACCAAATCCACCATGAATAATACATTTTGGGTTCTACAGAATAACAGCATGCTTCCCCTGCAGGAGGCTGAGAATCCAGGACTGAGCTGCTATTCATACCCGTTTGGCCATATTTTTCTACCGATTCTGTGTGTATGTATGTGTATATATGTGTATATATATATATATATATGGCAAAATTTGGCCATTTCTACTCCTATTTATTGGGCTTTATCCTATAGAGTGCAGCTCTAATGAACATAAGGACATAAGAAATTTACAAACGAGAGGAGGCCATTCGGCCCATCAAGCTCGTTTGGGGAGAAACGAGCTGTTTCAGTGAATAATATTATGGCAGTAAAAATTAAACTAAGAATTAAACATTCAAGCTTTTTACAGATACAGGCTTCTACCTGTTAATATATGGACTACTGGACACAGAATGCAGGAAGGTTATACTACAAATTGACAAGGGCTTAGTCAGAAAAGGCACTAGAAAGCAAAAGGATTAAGAGCATCCACATTTTTTACAGGATGTATAACGCTGCATTCAAATGTCAATTATAAATTATTCTAACAACTAACATCTAACATACATGAAATAAAGGTCATATAAATCATAGTGTTTATTCCACTTTATACTCATGAATATTGAACGAGATTATACAACAAGGGGTTATGGGATATATCCAGTTTCTGCTACTGATTGCTCTGAACTTGGAAGGGTAATGCAATTCCAGATCAGGGATTCCCAACCGCAGCCTTGGCAAACCCCACGACTGGATGGACAGCGGTCTACCAGGGGCAGAGCTGGGAACCCCTCGGCTAGATTGCAGAGGAAAATGACAAACCGCACTGGATTGAGCATCCAGCGTTTTGTCATTTTGCTTCCCATAGTGGAATCCTAATGGAAAGCTGCCGGGGGACTCATCCGGCTGATGCTACCTACGGAATACGGCTCCAGTGTGCCATTGGAAAATTACCTTGCAAATATCCTAGGTTTACCCGATTCATCACATCACTTGCAGTTAAATTAGCTACGTCCTCTGCGGACAGCAGAGAAAAAACAAAGGATAGACAAACAGGGGAGGGGAAGAAAGAGAAAAAGCAAGTCAGGCAAGCAGCAGATTTCAACAGTTTCAGCAAAAGGAACAGTCTAGAGCAGTGTTCCCAACCCAGTCCTTGGGGACCCCCAGACAGTCTATGTTTTTGCTCCTACCGGGATCCGGGAGGGAGCAATATTGTGGACTGTCTGTGGGTCCCCAAGGAAAAAATGGAGAAGAGGCATTTGAGACAGTGGTGTTGAGGAAAGTAAGAATCCCTGTTTCTGACAGGCGGCAGCCCAGTGTGTTTCAGAAGCACCTGGGTCATGCTAAAACTGAGAGGCCTTGCTTTGGAGGATACGAGTCGTCCTGGCCGAAAGTGCAATAAGAAAAGTGGGGGGGGGCGCACTCGCAATTCTGAGTGGTACTGAACCAAGAAGAGTAACAATAGCAATACTGTAAATACAATAGTGGTGCCTGGGCCCCTAATAATACGCATATCAACCACTATGTTAAGGAAAAGATTATCAAACTTCCCATGCAACACAAGGTATTGTGGCTAATGTGGGAAATATGATTGCGCCCATTTTAAAGGCATATTAAAAATTCTTTTAAAATCTTGCAAGACGATATACAAATTTGGTTACTTGTTGCACGAAATTAATCTATGTTGGCTAACCATCAACACTAACCACCATCGATATGTGCAGGAAAAACAATGACACATGACAACTTAACATGACAACTTTAGGACCAGTTGAAACACAAACAATTGCACAACAAAGAACGACATTGTGAAGCACATCCCATCTAGGGTGTTCCCTAGTTTAGTACACCATGCTATCTGAGATAGACTCCAACCTAACCCTGACCAGGAAGGACGGTGTGAAGGTGACATCATGGGACAAGTCAGGGGAAGTGACAGACTGACAGACATTGACACTAAACAATGTTGGAGAAGCAATGGTTCCTAAGCAACGTTGGCAGTCAAAATTACAAAGATTCCTTCCTCCCCCCACTGATGAATTAAAACATCCTACAAATACACAGTTGGTAGATGGTCTAATGCAACCCCTCAATATCTGAGTGTTTCTGTTCCAAACAATTTAGCATCTAAATTTGGAATTAATATAAATCAAAAGTATTAATGTTGTCAAGAGGATTCAACTGTGCTTATTCTACAGGGATCATGTTAACAAGCAACTCCCCTTTGTTTTCCAATCCAGTCCTCAGGGACCCACAGGCAGTCCACATTTTTGTTCCCTCCCTGCTTCTGGTATAGGGAGTAAAAATGTGGGCTGTCTGGCAGGGAGCTTGGAGGGAGCAAAAACATGAACTGACTGAGACTGGGAAATAATTGCCTAAATCATTGTGACATCATAATGACATTTTTTTTGCTTTCCTTTTGCTGATATCTAAGTTGCTCTACTGTTACGGGAAACGTATTAGGCATACACAAGGCAGAGGGCGTCCGGTCCCGGCACGGTCCAGCTCGGCACAGTCCAGCTCACCGTATCCGTTGGTGGGCAGCCCCAGGTGCTTCATGCGGTTCTTGACCAGCTCAGAGAGCTCCTGCCGCTCCGAGCGGCGGTACAGGTTGAGGCGCTGCTGCGTGATGCGCTCGGCACGGCTCCCCGGCTTGGGATTTCTGCGGCTCAGGCGCCGCGCCCACTGCATGCTCTTCTTCCGCAGCAGAGGGTGTTCCGACTGGTCGCTGCCCGTCGAGTTCCGGTGGGTGCCCTTCTCCTTCCAGGACTCGTGCCGTTCCTTGGCATCATCACGCTCGTCCACATTAATGGACACCTGCGAGAGGCAACAATCCCCATGACACAGCTGACTGCGCATCCACAGAAGCCAGGAATAACTGTGACCTCCCCCCGACCCAACAAAAGTTAGAGGGCAATTTGCTCATTTTAAAGCAGGTGTTTGCAAAGTCTTGAAGAACTTCTTGAGCCTGGTCTCCCTGAAGGGCAGGGGCAATTATAGGATGTTTTTAAAGTGTGTGGTATAAGAGGGACCATAATTTAACCAGAGGGGCCAACCAATGATATGTCTTGAATCGGTGAGTGACGGGGAGCAGACACACCAGGAGCCAATCAGCTTTCAGCTGGTACCTATTCCTCAGTGGTCCCGCTCCTGTATACACCCCTGCTGAAGGGAGAGTGCTGCCATCAAATTGGCTGATACGGGAGGTGACAGGGAGGCAAAGCTATGCTGTATACAGTTCACAGCAGGTCTTTCGAGTATGTATGTTTATAACCATACATTTCAGAGGAGGTATTATTTCTGTGGAGCTTCTGGAGTTCCTGAGGGATCTTGTCAGCCACTTCCTGGCAAATAGCAAACACCCCCAAAAAGTGATAAAGGGGTTGAAGACTGTGCATTGATGGTGTGTTTGTAGGATGTAGGTTTTCCAGAAGGTGCCATTTTGCTTGTGATGTGCTGTGTGCTTTGCGGCATGGCGGCTCAGTGGGCGACACTATTTCCTCGCACCTCCGGGTTGGAGGAAGATATATATACCAATTTCCCTCAGGGGATCTATAAGAATCTTTCTATATATATATATATATATGCATGTATAATTAACTTTGGTTGATAATGAACATACCTTTCCATTTCACCTAATTGTTTATCCAGTACAGGATCACAGTCGGCCTGGACCCTATCCTAGGTAGCACAGGGCATGAGGCAGGGGACACCAGGATTGGATGCCAGTCTATCACATGACACATAAGCACAGAATTCAAAGACACCAATTTACCTAATTGCATGGGTGTTTCTCGATACCAAGAACACAAAGATTGTACTTGTGGTCTTAGCAAAACCGGTCTTGCTAACTTGCCTCCCAAGAATGAACTTGAAGCACAATGAATCATGGGATTGGTCTTGTCTGGTGAGGATGCAGCCAATATATCCTTTATATTTGGGTGGGGCAAGAACGACATCCAGGGATTTTAACCGTCCTCTGTACTTCTGTTCTTAGTATTGGACCTGGTCTTCAGTGATGTAAGATGACGTAAAATCGGTACACGAGAACACAAGTACGGTCAAGTATGCGTATTGAGAAACAGACCACGTGTTCGGACAGCAGGGGAAGATCCATAACCCTAGACATTGTGAGGCCACAATGACCCCACCCTTTAATGAATAAATCCTGGGGGGAACTAATACTCTGGGACACTTGTGCTGGAACTCTAATCACTGAAATCTCATGAATATTAGGTGAATTTTTGGATTGGATGGTATTATTATACGATTGATGTTAATGAGCATCTTGTGGGTGAAATCAGTCTTGTAAACACTCAACAGACTTTTTTACAGATACTCAGGAAAATTGTCAAAATTGTAAGGATGCTTTTAGCTGGGGACACAAGTCTAATGCTAACTACAGGTGTCTGTGCCTTATAACGGGGTATTTCAACCACTGGTACGGGCTGCAGATCTATATTTGGTAGGCATGCACCCCTCTCACTGGGCAGTCGACATATTGTAACGGTCAACAGCCAGACCATATGTGTTTGGAAAGGCTGATAATCCCTGCTTTATAATGAGGACCAGTAGCTATATAATGAGAAACAGTAACTTTATAATGAGGAACAGTAGCTTTATAATGAGGACCAGTAGCTATATAATGAGGAACAGTAACTTACCAATGAGGAATAGTAGCTTTATAATGAGGAGCAGTAGCTTTATAATGAGGAACAGTAACTTAACAATGAGGAATAGTAATTTTATAATGAGGAGCAGTAGCTTTATAATGAGGACCAGTAGCTTTGCAGCTGGGACACAGAGACCATCAGTCAATGCCACTACTTGCGTCAGCGAGGAGCATGCAGCATGTCAACTGCAAGTTCAATGGACATGACATGATCAATGGCCAAGAAGTCCGTGTGGGATGTGATGGACTCGGAATTTGGTTTAAAGCTGATTAAGGTAAATAAATGAGCAAAAATTCCAATAAATTCTACTAAAAAACTCATCTGCTATTCACCTCAGAATGATCTCTTGCTACGAATATTCATTGAATGAGCTTCATTATCTTCCAGCAAGGTCAAAAAGAAACATATTGAGACTTTCATTGCGCTGCTTTGGACATCTCACTCCAGCTGTGGTAAGGATATATCTGAGGACCTGGACGATTGCCCTGATGATTGATTTCTTCTTCTCCATCACCTTACCTCGGAGGAGGAGAATATATGCGACTCAGTCCGGTAAATCCCGATGGGGATCTCTGCGCTGGAGGAGCAAAGCTTCTGCAAGAGCCGTCCATACGTCCGGATCCAGAGGTCCTCTTCTGAAATTTTCATCTAGGTAACAACAGAGCAACTCCATAACTGCATGCGCAATACATTTAGCATGGGTGTGTGTATGTAGTTATGTGTATGTGATGGTTTTATGTGCCATGCTGCCAAAGACTGTACTTACTGCACACAGGTATCCTGAGCCTGGTGTGGTATCCAGGCCCAACAGCAGCCTTGCAATTGGGATCATGTAGTCCTTCACAAAAGACTGTTGGTCAGGAGAAAGAAACATGTTAGCTACCTTTTATTCTACTGCCTTCCATGGACATTGCTTGGGCATAAATGTGATGATTTAAACATTTAAACAGACAGATGCGGTTTGCTCATTTCAGTGTAGTACACAAACTAAACTCTAGAGGGCACTGTTGACCTTCATACAAAATATGAGGGGAAAATAATGATATAATTGTGGGTATAATTACATTATGAAATTAATTATCTCCACAGAAAGGTGATGCCAGAGCAATTCAGTTGACAGACTGCAGAGTTTTATCTTTGTAATGTCAATAAGGAGGGATTGATCGACGGGCTAATGGCTTTTCAGACTCTCCAAAAGCTCTCACGGAGATCAACAGAGGAGACTATTCTATTAAACTAATTAATTTTATATTATACTATCGCATTAAATAAAGAACAGGACTGTGTGATAGAGAAATCTGGGGGTGTAATCATTTCTAAGAACAGAACATCTTCAGTTATTATAGTAATACAAAATGGGGCATAGGAGAAGTGGATTTTTCACAGACATGCAGTTAAATGAATAAATATATTTAATGAAAAATGTTCTATTCAAAAGAAGTGTGTTACTTCCTTTCTGGGCTGATGGTGTGGCTTTCTTTCCAAGCCCTACCAGATTTCAACCAGAGTTGAAAGGTCTTATTTATGAAATCAGGGGATCTGTGTTCTGGATTAGCATCTCAAAAAAGTAACATTTATATAGCGTTTGGTTTGATGCTGCAGACCTTGCGCATCACAAGGTGAGAGCGAAAGTCTGACCGAAGCCCTGCAAACACGCGGCTGTTCGGTGGCTGTACTTCAGTGGCCCTGGTGTGGGGTGGTCATTCATCCCGCTGTTAACCCACATCACTCTGTGCTTTGGGTTCAGAGCTGAGCAGAAGTGGTTAACGGGCCTTTCAGAGATCACCTGGTAGAGCAGCGTGTCGAGCATACTGATGCTGAACACCCGGCCCGCGGCGAACGGCAGCCGGAACATGAAGGCCAGGTTCGAGCCCTTGTCACGCTCTTTCTAAGGGGGGAAGAAGAGAGGAGAACAGGATTCCACTGAGGGGGCTCCTCCACTTGCCACCTGCTGGGCTTTGATTAGCCACTGAGGGGCAGAGGTCGGTAATCCAGGTCCAGAGAGTCAAATTCCAGACCAAGATTCTGTTTCAACCAACCAGTTGAGTACTCTGTGACTGTGACTCTTTAGGCTCAACTGGCTGGTTGAAACAAAATCTTGGTCTGGACTTTTACTCTCTGGACCTGGATTACCCTCCTCTACTGAGAAGGCTCCTC
Source organism: Mormyrus iriodes (assembly GCA_011763525.2). Classification (NCBI taxonomy): domain Eukaryota; kingdom Metazoa; phylum Chordata; class Actinopteri; order Osteoglossiformes; family Mormyridae; genus Mormyrus; species Mormyrus iriodes. Next base: position 16,339,389 of record JAAGVU020000113.1, on the reverse strand, counting down.
TGTCTGATGCTGCCAGCTGGGCTTTGATTGGTCTGGCTCCTCTCACCTTCTCCAGCCTGGAGAGTGCCAGGGAGTAGCAATCCTTGGCACGGAACTGCATGAAGCGCATGTTGGAGGGGTGGGTGAGCTCGGTGATGATGCTGAGGCTGGGGAACAGTCTGCGGAGGACAGAATGCGAAAAAGGAAGACACATAAATAGGTTATTTTGTTAATATTTGTTAATAAGGGACACTACCTCATATGAATGTTTTACAGTGTCTTGGAACATTCTTGCTTAAACAAACAGGGGGCGGTGTGTCGCTCAGTGGGTTAGCATGCTATGCATGGGATCGGAAGGTTGCTGGTTCGAATCCTAGAGTGATGTCACCGTCAGGTCCTTCAGCAAGGTCCTTAAGCCCTAATTGTTCCAGGGACAGTTTGACCCTGCCTACAGTTGTACATTGCTTTGGATGACCGCTACTAAATAAAGTCATTGTGATAAATGAGTCTTTTCAAGATGCTATCCTAACATTCAGACAGAGCAGAGCTCAGTGTGCCCTGGACAATGAACGACTCCACTTTCTCTCACCAGGAGCTATCTTTGGTCTATCCTTTGTATAAACTATAGTATTTTCTACAGATTGGTCTGATCTCTTCTAATCTATTAACCCTTTCAGCAGCTGTAGCAAAATGAAGAAAAAAAAAACATGACTATATACAGGAGGATAATTTTGTTTTTACTGCCTTTCGTCACACCTGACGGCCCCGTCGCTGCTGTGCCCAGCCTAGACGCCCTAAGCGAGTGAATTACCAGGGCCACACGTTCCAAATGGTCCACTAGGCTGTAGGAGAAATCCACCATTTGTAGGCAGAGTCTGCGGAGGTGTGGGGGTGGGTGACTGCCTTCACCTGAACATGGTCTGCACATTGACGATGGTCTTGGCGTCGGCCATGTAGTCCTCCTCAGCACTCATGGTGCTCTCCTTGTCTACCACCACCAGGTTGTCAGCATAAATGATGCCACATTGGAGCAGGTTGTCCAGGCTGGAGGGATGGCAATGAGTTAGGAGGTCCCACAGCGATGTATGTGTAGCACAGTACACCCAACAATGAGGAAAACAGAAGGCATGCTGGGTAATGTGTATATTGTCTGAAGATAGATGCATGGGTGGATGGTTAAAGATATGATCTTATATGGTCTATATCAGTGTTTTGCATACTGGTCCTCGGGGACCCCCAGATGATCCATGTTTTTGCTCCCTCCCAGATCCTGATAACCAGTTTCACATACAATTGCAAAAACTTTGAGTTTCTGCGTGGTGAGTGGAAAAAGGGGAGAAGCAGACTTCCGGCTGGAAATGGAAATGTATTGGGACCCTTGGAATATAATGGTTGGGCAAATTGAACAGCACACAAAATAGATTTACTATCTAACCAAAAGCAAACAAAACAGAACCCCCGAGAGGCAGGCCACTGCCTCTGGCCTCTGTCACACATGCAAAGTAAATCTAATACATACAGTTACCAATTCCCCCAAAACATTTACAACCCCCCACTTCACACAGTAACAAAAGCCACAAGTCATTCGTTACTGCATATGTAGTCATGTTATCGTGTAATAACATACTTGTCAATGGTACCCGCCATGAAGTAAACCATTGGAAAACAACAGATGGCTTCCAGGAAGTGGTTGTCTGGCCTACAAGACAGAGAAAGAAATCAATTAATTGCTACTGAAGCTATATCTGATCATTATATCCTTGTCTTATTCCACTGAAGTTATAGCTCATCATTATGTGCCTTATCTCGATTTAAACTCAACCTAACCAGGAGTCTCAACTAGTCAGAACATTTTAATTGTCATGACAGCTAAGGGACACTGCTGCGATGTTCAGTGTGTACAGAAGCACTGAGACCTTCAGATGATAAGACCACCAGCAGCAATCATGCCACTAATCTTCCTCTTATCTTGGACAAGGGCATTGTCAACCCTAAAGCCCAACTAAGCAGGGCTGGACATAAGGGATGGCATGCGCACATACCACAGGCATTTTAAGGATACCAACCAGCCTAACTACATGCCTTTGGCCTCATCAGGAAATTGGAGTACCTGGAGGAATCCCACAGCACAGCACAGTAAGGGCAAACTCTAAACTCCCAATACACAGATCACCAGTAAGAATCACATCCCAACCACTGGTTGTGTGAGGTAATACTGCTGCCCACCAAGTGACAGTGTCGCCCACAAAGTGACAGTGTCGCCCACAAAGTGACAGTGCTGCCCACCAAGTGACAGTGTGAACCCCACAAAGTGAAAGTACTGCTCACCAAGTGACAGTGTGGACCCCACTAAGTGACAGTGTGAACCCCACAAAGTGACAGTGCCGCCCACAAAGTGAAAGTACTGCTCACCAAGTGGCAGTGCAGACCCCACAAAGTGACAGTGCTGCCCACAAAGTGACAGTGCTGCCCACCAAGTGGCAGTGTGGACCCCACTAAGTGACAGTGCCGCCCACAAAGTGAAAGTACTGCTCACCAAGTGGCAGTGCAGACCCCACAAAGTGACAGTGCCGCCCACAAAGTGAAAATACTGCACACCAAGTGACAGTGTGGACCCCACTAAGTGACAGTGCTGCCCACCAAGTGACAGTGTGAACCCCACAAAGTGACAGTGCCGCCCACAAAGTGAAAATACTGCATACCAAGTGACAGTGTGGACCCCACTAAGTGACAGTGCTGCCCACCAAGTGAGAGTGTGAACCCCACAAAGTGACAGTGCCGCCCACAAAGTGAAAGTACTGCTCACCAAGTGGCAGTGCAGACCCCACA
>JAAGVU020000113.1:16313712-16328893 GCA_011763525.2 Mormyrus iriodes | reverse complement strand
AATTTTCTGAGATTTTGAATTTGGGGTTTTCATAATCTGTAAGCCATAATCATCAAAATGATAACAAATAAAGGCTTTAAATATCTTGCTTTGCATGTAATGAGCCTATATCATATATTAGTTTCACCTTTTAAGTTGAATTACTGAAATAAATGAACTTTTGCAAGATATTCTAATTTTTCGAGTTTCACCTGTATAAGGAGAGAGAGGTGCACTGATACAGCGCATTGCCACACCCACCACAGGACACGCCACCTCAGGAATGAGAACCCGAGTGCAGCCAGTGGTACCTCAGCACCACATTAGTTAAGATGGAATGAAACACTGTGAGTTTTTTTCTAGTAGCTGGAGTGCCAATCCTACCACCAACCCTCAAGTCTTCCCTGTAAGTTGGAGGACCTGCTTGCTAAAGTCATACCCAGCATGAAACAAATGCTGGTTAAGGGCCTTTTTCAAGGGCCCAACGGAGTAGAGTCACTCCTGGCATCCATGGGATTTGAGACGGCAACCTTCCAATTGCTGGCACAGATCCCTAGCCTCAGAGCCACCATGCTGTGCGCTAATGTATGATCTACAATAATTTTGCTAGCTACCAATCTTGTCAGGTAAGTGATGTCGCTGATCTTTTAGTTAAGTTCATTTTGTGATGCTGCGGGTGTCTCTGCTCATCCCAGGCCCTGTTACCGACTGCAGCGATAATCTGACAAATACTCCCAAAATCAGCGATCTCTGAGCGCAATGGAACTCTCTTTAGCAGCACACACACTCAAAAGTCTGCAACAGGCTCACTAAGGTACAGGTGGAGAGACTGGTGGCAATTTGGGCACGTGAACATGAGCATCGTTGAGGTAAACCCTCCCCATCCAACTCCTCTTAAGTGGACAGTGACTCCGGCTGAGAATTTATGACTTTGAGCTGATTCTCTTGGCTCTAACTGTCATCACACCACATGTTTACGTTGAATAATATTAAAAAATCTCATGTTGTGGTTAAGTTCAATAAAATGTTACGTTAAATCTCAATGTCTTTAAAATCTCTTTTTATTTGTACACTTGTAAACTGTATGGTTGAAAATGTAGAAAATATGGATTCCTCAATAATTCCCAAAAATGTTTAGAAATCCCTGAAAATTCCCATAAATTCCCATGGAAAGTTTCCTCCTCTGAAAATTCCTGGAATTTGTATCCGTAGTCAAAAATACAGCACTACATAGAAAAACATGGACAATGTTTGTACGGTATGACTGTAAGCTACAGAAAATGAAAATATGTACCAGTCAACATTACAGATACTCTGATCATATGACGGTCAATAAAACACCATGATATTGTCATTAAAGTGTCACTCCAGTAATTCAAATAGTAATTTAAATCATTTATTACACTTTTAACAACAAAGATTGCCAAAATCATTTAAAATTTTCATCTTTGTTTGAAGTCTTCATTTCCAAGATGCATGATCATTTCTGGGATGTCTCACTTTCTTTGCCTCTGACTGACTTGCCAGACAACCTGGCCAAGCTAAATCCACAAGCTCAGACTTATTTTAAATAAAGAAGTATTATTCATTTGTGTTTAGTTACAGAGTACAGCTTAATGGTCTGCAACAGTAATCATAAAAGAATACTTACACAATGACTGGTGTTTGTTAGCTACTGGATTCAGCACAAAAATGTATAAAAATTCCTAAAAGTTCTATCTGTGACTTTCAGTGCAATATTTGGAAAAACACACGTGACTAACAAGCACGTTATTTAGGGATCTGACTCCTTTTAAAAAAAGGTTTTTTGAATTGGTTTGACTTCGGATGAGAAGGGGGATGATGTTTGTTGCCTTGCAAACAGCAATTGCACATCAAGAGAGACATGGAGAGTCATTGACTGTGTTATCACAATATCTATTATTTAATGACAGGTCCAGCTAACTATGCCAATCACACAGTAAGGGATGGTGTATGAATACTGAAAACTGAAATCTCATCAGAGAATCAAAATTCACTGAACTTACACAAAAACTCAGCAAGACTGAATAGAAATAGACAGCCCAACGTTCTCATCGAATGGCTCCATGACATAATATCGATCACATTTCTTAAACAAAGTAGTGTTTCTTGTATGTATAGATACTGTAGGAATACTATATGACAGCAAAATCTTGACTGGAGTGGCACTTTAATGATTTACACTTGCCTCTAGCCACGCGAATCTCCAACCAGGCTCTGTAAGCCATCTTATTAATTGGCTTAAATAATTCCTTACCTCAGTCCCCCAAAAAGTTGATGTGTGGTGAGCATTCTGGTGCAAAATGGCTGTTGTGCCTCACCCATGTGGGCGCTGCACAGTGGTGGGGGAGGGGCACGGTCGTTCCCCATAAACAACGTAAAGTGCTTTTAGTGCGAGAGAAGCTCTGTGCAAATGCAATCCATCCGTTATTATTATGCCGCCGATTGCGAGTGCAAGCCTTTATCGCAAACAGAGCTTCTCTCTCTAAGCAGCACCATTATGCTGAACTCCCCACTGAAAAATTATGTAAGAAAGCTTCCTGAAACCAAGGGATCTTCAAGCCGTTAATTAGAGGCCAGTGTAGATGGCTCGTTGGATTAGAAGACGATGCGTCACTCAATTACTGCAGCCTTCTTGGCAAGGGTGATGTTTGGATCACTCTTTCTTAGGCTCTCATTGAAATAGAAGCGTATTTTCCACCAATCTTGTGGATTAATGCCCCTGTCCAGGCGATATCTCTGTTTTGAAGTAGATGTTAAAGAATGTGCTTGGGATACCACCAGGCTGCATGGAAGCTGTCTGTCGAATCCAACTGTATTTCTGAGATACAGTGATGACCTTGATAGGCTCCTGTATGTGCTATCATGCAGTCTTTGTCCCACGGCCATCATGCTATACTGGAAGCAATCGCATTGATAAGAGCTTGTATATTTGCATGAAAGCGAATGCCCTTTCAGAGCTCGTTCAGATGTGCAGAATGAAGACATTCGGAGAATAAAAGACAACAAAAAAGAACACAAATGTCAATAACTTCAGGAGGCTCAGCTTTGGATGACACAGAATAAAGGGCTGAATCGTCCCCGTAAATCAGTGTTTGCCAATCCGGTCCTCGGGGAGGGGGGGGGGGGGGGGATCTGCAGACCGGGAGCTGGGATGGGGCAAAAACGTGGACCGTCTGTGGGTCCCCAAGGACCGGGTCGGGAAACACTGCCGTAAATCATCGAAATCCCCATGCGTTGATTTGAATATTTATGCCAGAGTTTGGTTTCTCTTGAAGTGAAATAGGAGGTAGTTTTCGTGTGGCAAAACTGTAGCTGCAATGAAGGAAGTAAGCAAAATGTTGATTTTCTCATTCCTGTTTCATGCACAAACTTACCACAGGTAGTGGACTGATCCACTTTAATAAATCAAAGAAATAAAACAATAAGGACAATGTCAGAAAAAAAAAAACAAATTTTAGCATAGAAACACATGGCATCGTGTAATATAAGCACACAGACACATGACGCGGGGACAAGAATATTTAAAATTCTTATTGCTAAGTGTTTATTCCTATCAATGGCTACATCATAATAAAATCGAGCCAAAAAGCTGTGCCCTGTTTCTCCTTCCCACTTACTTAATAAAAATAATCGCAAATAAACCTGTAGCTTGACCTCCTTTGTCACAGAGCTGCGGTTATCCACCCCAGCCACGGAGAAGCCCTTTACTCGATCCATTTTGTATGACGGCCACGATAAGCAGTTTCTGGAAGATAGGATGCACCTGTCGTGCTAGATACTGCCTACAACAATGAGGGCACTACAGAAGCAGTATTTTTATTCTCCAGTGAGTACGATTCTGTCAGTCATATATGCTCATCCGAGTCACCTCACACCATCAATGCCGGTAGTCGGTAGGAACAGACATTAACGCAATAAAGAGATTGACGAATAGCTGAAATTCACCAGAAATAGGAGGAAACACGAAAGGACTTTGATGCAGACACTGAAACGCAAGGGCAGCGATCCCTATTAGCTGCGTACGGAGCATCTACAGCAGGGGAGGCGTGATATAAACGTTTTATTGGCGCTGCATAAGATGACAGTTCTTACAGTATCACCATATCTATATCTGGGTGTAGTTCTGCCAAATGGCTGCCTTATCGCTTTGGTAATCAAATGCAGTTTTAGAAACGTATTACTGGCCAAGATCAAATAATCCTGTTTATATGATAAACTGTCTTCCTGGCCAGCTGAAATGGGAACAATTCTCATCATTCTGGCGCCTCACGTAAATTTCGTAAGCAGCCTGAATTATCATATACAAGGAACCTCATTGATATAAACATTACCTGTGGAATGTTACTTTATAATGCAAAAATATATATATATATATATATAAGGCATTTACAGTACCAGTATAATACTTGATTATAGTTTATAATTGTATCCTATTTAAAATTGATATTTTTTCATTTCATCGTATTTGTTACACATTACACTGTCATATTTATTGAGCTATTCAGTCAGAGATGTAGGTGTAAATGTCCAATGCGAAGGAATGTTTGCCAGTAGTATAGCTGGATTATTAATGTATTATTGTTTGAGAAGTTTTTTACTGAATTTTTTCCATATGATCCTGGTGTGACTCCATGCAGAAAGCACGGTTCCGTTTCTGGGATCAGCGCATCTTTATTAGAGACACCAGCATCCATGGTTATGGCCTGAGGGACACCCACCAATCTGCATAGCCAGACTCCTGACTCTCATGTGTAAAACAATGCACATGCCTGGCCAACAGGTTACTGTACCTTTGGTAGCACCCCCTAGTGGCCTGCTGCTGAACTCACCCATACTGGCGATGATGCTGTGGACTGGGAGGCTAGAAGGGGCGTCGTAGAGACCACCCGGCGGTAGACCTTTCCTCTTGTGCTTCTCCTCCTGCTTGAAGATGAAGGCCGAGTTCTCCTCCTTGGTGATGTTGATGTAGTAGCAGGTGTCTGAGGTGGCCATGATGTGTCGAGGGCCTGGGTTCAGCAGGATGCTCTTGTTATCTTCTCTTTTGACCCCAATCAGACAAACTCCGTACCTTCCAGCGATGGAGAAAGCACTCGCGTCGGAAGGGTTTTAAAATCAGAGCCACAGGCAGGCAAAGGTTTTAAACTGTACATTGATTAGTTCCACAGCTGTATGCATAAGGAACGCACAGACCTGTGGTTTTATGAACATATATCAGGTAAAACTTACTTTTTGTGGGCATGGAAGGAAGCGTAAGTGAAGCTCTTTCCATCATACTCGCCAAAGAACTTGCTGTCTCCGAGGCGGATGTGGTAGACCTCGTTACCGGAGCAACGCCCATACATCCTTTGCCACTGCTCTGGAGACTGTTGACCCTCCCTGCAACAACAGGCCTGCTTACAGACAGACTCCTTCCTAATCACTGCTGAAATTTATACCTCTGCGTCTCTAGTGCCTTATAAGGATCCCCCCCTTCATGCCTGATTACTGAGAGCTCTGCATATTAGCGCTAATCAAGGAAACTGCGATCGGTGTCGTACAGTTCATAAGATCTAAGGTTTTCTATTTGCCCTTTTATGAGGGAAATCCTCTGAAGGCTGAGAACAATCGCAAACTTTTATATGAAAACAGCATTGCGTACATGGGATCATAAGTGACAGTCTTACTTGATTGATTTTAATGAGCACGTAGGCATTTAAGGAAAAGCAGGCACCATTACGAAAGCCGGGTGCAATTTAACAAAGCACACTATGTAAAATGCCTTATTTGCACTACAACGAGATGTCTTTCTGTATATACAGTATTATAATAGTACAAAAAAGACATTATTTAAATATTTATTTAATACTCCTCTTCTATTATATAAGAACCTCTAATGAAAGGCCCAACATCACTCAGGTAAATGAGCTGCAGTAACAACAGAAAGCACTCCACAAATGTGTGTGTCAGGGCAGTATTGCATCTACAAGAGGGCGACACAATGCAGGTGGCATAAATACAGACTGGCATTCCATCAGAGGTGGGTTTTCCATCAGCACGGATGCTGTGGGGAGCCATTTAACTCTGCAGACTTTATTTCTGCTCCGCCGCACCTTGAATAAAACGTCTTGTAGTTAATCCACGGCAGCCAGGTTCCAAACGGAGGCCTCATCTTTTTTTCAGTTGGAGGTGTTTTTCCTTCCTTGTGTGATTACGCCGTAATGAACTGATTATAAGCTACAGCTCCTGATTAAAAATATATTGCAGACATTTATTGGTGCCTACATATGATTTCGCAAGTTATGATGTAACTCTGCACTCGGGCCTTCAGGTTAAATTAGCTCTCTGACAACAGGTCTAACCTCAGCACAAGAAGAAAAAGGCATCTCAAGATCCATTACTATCCAACTATTATATCATATAATTTTTTGCCTGTTATGGTATTTCAAATCATCTGGCACAGCTGAAATCTGTTATACTATAAGTATTTACTGCCTATAAGTAATTCTGACTTGTCAGTCAGTGCGGAATATTCCAGTTTTTGCAATGTGCCTCTAAAGGCATTAATGGTAAGTGGACTCCAGTTAGAGACAGATCCTAGACGGCATTTCATCAAAATTACATTGCAAACTTTCAATGATACACATTCGCGATGGCTGATACTCAACATTTGCATTGGTCTGGTTTGCTCTGTTTGAAAAGCACTTTAATCCGCAAATCGGCCGAAAGTGTGCGGTGCCTAATGACATAATGCACCATCATCGCTCAGCCTATCAGCATGATTCAGTTGTACTTGTTATGAGATTAAACTGAGATTCTCAGACCTCGGATGGTCAGATTCATGCAAAAACACTATTACATACAGACAAGCGAAACAGAAAATTCTCCGATGAACTCCAAATAAAATCTATAACTTACACATGAACTTTAAATATAAAACAGAAGGTCAATGTGCCGGAGTAGTTAATGATTAGTGCAACAATGTATCATAATTACTGTGTTATTGTAGGAACAAAACCATTACTGCAGACTGATGTATAAATGCAGGCAGGATGTGCACTAGAGAGAATTTCTAGCAGTCACTTGACACTAGACAGCCTGGTTACTTACTGTCCACGGGACGTGTGGACGAGGAGTGTGACCAGTGTGGACGTGGCTGGACACACACAGTTCAGAGCCAACATAGCATACTTGAACTCCTCCTCACAGACCACATGATCTGAAAGACATACCAGAAAGTGAAATATAGTTAGCAGCCTACATAGTATCTTTAAACCTTTTTGTGCAGAATTCATGAGCAAAAATTCATAATCTACATTTGACAGTCGACCCTGTGGGGGTCAGGTACACAGGCCCCCTGCCATCTGAGAAAAACTGTGTGAATTTCATTGGCTCCCTTGGCGAGAAACACGAGATACAAAGATCACTGCGAGTTAATGAGTTACTAAACTTTTTGCATCACGTCTGTTGACTTTCATAAAATTCCAGAAGCAGTCCGATTTAATCTGTTATGTCGGCCCCGTGATATATCTAAACCGCGATGGGGAAAGTCAAGACAGGGAAGGGTTGGCTGTTTATCATCTCTACGAGAAATGTGGCCTGAACATGGCAGAGAGGTTTGAGGGACTTAATGATCCACAGACTATGCCATCCACAGCTTGAGCTCCTGTTAAGGCCTCCATAAGCCAAGAGGCAGAGAGACCCTACCCAAAAAAGGGTTATGGGAACCCGTCCCTGCAGCCAGAGTGCTGGGGGTGTTCACCATCAAGCATCTGGTGGCCAGACAACTCAAGTAACAACTAGTTTTCTGGGAAAATCTGACTGAAGATTCTGTGCAAGATGAATGAAACTCACATCTCCAGAAATACTTCTGCAGAGAGAAGTTGTTGGGTTATTGTGGCTGACATGCCTCTTCAGTGCTGCATGGAAGTCAGTTACCTCTGTATTGGCAAAAAGGAAGTGACCTTAACTTTCTGTAGATGTTGCTGTGCTCTTAGCCTCGTCTGAGCAGGACCTCCAGTATGCACTTGAGAGATTTGATGCTGAGTGAGAATAAATCAGCACCTCCAAATCTGAGGTGATGTACTCTCTTGTAAAAGAGTGGATTGCTCCTTTCAAGTGAGATGGGAGAGTTCGCCCTTACTAGAAGTGCCTTGGGATCTTGCTCATGAGCGATGGTAAGAGAATAAGTAGGATTGACAGGCAGATATCCTCACCTATGGGCATGAGTTGTCAGTAATGACCAAAACGATAAGGTTAAAAGTAAAAGTGGCTAAAATGAGGGTTTTTTGCAGGTCTGCTAGACTGTCCGTGACAGGGTGATTTTGGTGATCTGGGGGAATCTGAAAGCAGAGCGACTGTTCCTCTGAAACGAGAGTAGTGAGCTGAGGAGATTCAGGCATCTTATAAGGATGTTTCCTGGATGGCTCTCAAGCAAGCTGTTATGGGCACGTCCAACTTGGCAGAGGACCTGGGGCAGGCCCAGGACGTGCTGAAGTGATTATACCTCCCAGCTGGCTGGGGAACATCTGGAGATTGCCTAGAATGAACGAGAGGCCTGAACTGGAAGGGGTTGCTATAGCGACCTTTACCAAGACAAGTGGTGGGAAGATGTTGAGACTATACAGTCAACAGAAGACTTGAACATTATCCCAGAGACTATATGATGCAAATATTAAAACACAAAAAAACATTTTAAACCAGCATTATGTATTTGAACTCTCACTCATAAGACTCTTTAATCTGAAACAGAAATGTTAATTCAGAGCCATCATGGTGTCATTCTGATCTGAAAATTATATATAATCATATCCCCCTGAATGTGGTTCCATAGTGTTTCATTCTGACACTTAGCAGGACAGAATAATTAATGTATTTACTGCTGTTTTCAGGTTCTCCAGATTTCCAAACTTATGACTCATGGTATAAACTTGGTCAACAAGGTTGGTTGTTTTTTACCAAGATGTGGCAGCTGTCTGTGGCCCTGAGGAGCAGCTCTATATGGACGCGTGACTCACCAGCAAATTTCACATGAAACTTGTTCTCTGGTTTGAGGATCTGGACGTAGAGAGGGCAGTTTGGGGCAAAGTCCTTTACAGCCCAAGCCCTCAGGATGGTCTGGTGGTCCTGCCAGAAGGTGGGCGAAGAGTTAGATTTCAGCAGATATATAATAATATTAAAATGATAGTAATTACAGTTTTCATCTGATATTATTTCCATGGTGAAAAAGGGATAGGGGGACCAGACAGGAAAGCGATTCATTTAATCCATCCATCCATCCATTCAGCACAGAGCTGCAGGGAGGCAGGTGCCTACCCCATGCAGCCTACAGCAAGAGCTCGTCACTGAGCACACACAGGTACACGCTCACACACTGGCCAACGCTATAGCTAATTAGCCCAAACGTATGTCTGTCGGGGTGCCCTGTGGGAACCCAGACACAAACAGAGCTGGGGTAAGATTCATTTAATGTGGTTTTTAATTAGCAGAGCATATCAAAGACAGGCAAAAAGTGGTAAGAGACATGACGACCCACACTTCCGCAGAAGCATCCCTAAGGCTCAATCATGCATATTATTATTTAACGGACTGGCAAGTGTGATGAAGAGCAGAAAAGAGTGAGTGTGTTTAGTATCAGTCTATTGCTTACAGCAGCAGTACGGTCCACCTCGTTTCTGCTACTCAGGATGAAACAGGCTTCAGCATCGTCCATCCTGCAAGGGAGAAATCATGATTCAATCAGACCGAGAGATGGGGGGGTGTCAGTAAAAGGACAGAGAAAGGACACCCATCCGAAAAAGGAAGGCAAGGGCAAATGTCAAGCATGTGACATGTCCAATCAAATCAACAGATTGCTTATTCGAAGCCAGCATCTATAAAACAACTCTCATAAAGTTATGCAAAAACTTATGCAAATGTTTTATGTTAAAAACAAATCCTATCCCCCAGATGGCCCCCACAGTAGGCAAGTCTTAAAGACTGTTTTCATTTGTTGTCATTTTTATTTCAATCTCATATTTTTCTTTCCATTCTATCCCCCATTACAGAAAATACATTCTGTCAGTACTGACCCTTGATATGACACCTTAACGTGGTGATATCTGCCGTCATTTACTGTTTGGTTTTATTGTTTTGTGTCAGGGGTGGCGCCCTTCCGACCCCGTCCTGCTTGTTCTGTTTTGACCAGCAGGTGGCAGGCCATCCTGTTCCCTGCTCAGTCTTTTAGTCCCTTAGCCCCAGTGTGTTTTCCTGTTCCCCAGACTGCCCCAATAGCTCAATGGGTGTGTGAGTGAGTATTACTCTATAAGATGTTATTCTGCCCGGTTTCCTTTGTAAATTTGTTATAGTTCTGTTTGTAGTGTTTTCCCCTCCCTGGTTCTGACCCCTTGTGGTCCTGTTCCTTTTGTGATTTGTTCCTGGTTTTTGTTCTAGTTTCCCTAATAAACCCCTGTTGTCTCTTGGAGCCGCAAGTGGATTGTCACCTTCCTATCCCCGCCTGCACCTTGCCCCGAGTCTGTGACAGTTTTTCTGTATGTTGAGTGTTTTCATTTCTGGAAAATCCAATATTATTTAAAATTATTCCTGCAACCCTACAATTATTTCTGAGACTTCAGATTTGATATTCTGCACCACAGTGAAGTGTGAAAGAGATGCTAAAGGCCTTTAAATGGTCGACATCAGTAACATAATCAAGCAGAGAATTCACCACCCAACTGATACCTCTCAGATCTGTCCTCATCTTCCATTGCTACATCAATAAAGACTGAATTACTATGACGTTGGAGCAGTCATTAATAGTTATGGAGTAATAGGGTCTCCTCCCTCATATACATCTCAGAACACTGTGTCAATAAGTCCAAACCTAAGACAAGCTTGATGTGGTTCAGTAGGATAAAATGCTCAATAAAGGCTAGCACGGATCTTTTCAAAGCAGCCCTGGTAAGGAAGTAAAAGTTGATTAAGTCCCCGATTCCGTCATCACATCTAAATAGGGGTCAATGAGCAACTGTGGCTAGCTACTCAATTCACAGGTCAACAGAACATGGAGCCAGTCAAGGAATAAGGACCCCTACTGTGAAAACCCAGCTTGAAAACCCTGGAGGAGAAAAATATAGCCGCAGCCAAACTTTGATGAAAAGGACGCCCACACGCTCAGAAAAAAAGGGTATGGAAAGAATTGAGTCAAACCTTATAATTGTAAGCCTATTTTCAGAAAGAAAAAAAGAACTGAAGAACTTTGCCACTTCTGTTTTGCGGACCTTAAGGCCTTGAATCAAAGCCAGTGTTAATGTCTTCAACAAATTGAAAAAAGAAGTCCAGTTGCCTTCGATTCAAGCCCTTAAGATTATCATCTCCTGGATGACTGAGAAGCTACACAGACATGTTTTGCGAACATTGCGAACGCCATGAGAGTGGTGGAGTTTCTCCCACTTTAGTATAAGACCACTCACTTGGCCCTTAATAGGTCTTGGTCCTTTAACACAGAACCCTGAAGGTAGATAACTCTCTGGGACCAGAGTGGGATTTGAAGGATGCGACGTACTTGGATGTCCATCTCTGTAGGACAGAGGATCACAACATAGTAATCCTGCAGAATGAAGAGGAGAGAGACACAGAGAGAGTCTAAATTGAACAGAGCTTTACTAAAGGTGCCTTTGACTTCCTCTTTACTTCTCAGATTGATTTTTTTGTACACAAAGAAAGCTTCTGGTTAGAGCCGGTTTTCTCCATGAAGTGGTTTATACCTGTATTCTGGGGTGAGCGTAGAACTCGTTCAGGAAGTCCATGAGCAGGTCGATCTTGAGCGCGCTGACACAGAGCACCACGTGCTTCTCCGTCTGAGCCCGATGTCGACTGTAGTTTCCCCCAGACTTCTGTCTCTCCATCCAGAGGTACATGAGCTCTTCGAACTAGAAACAGATTTACTCTATTCGTAATTCATAAAATTAGCTTAACTGCTTTAGATGTGAAAGGCACTTTAGGGGGGAATATCCTCATGGGATAAAGTAGCGTATATTATAATTAAATTAATGGTGCTTCTGTTTATTTGCAGTCTTTTTCCATAACTGAGCAATTTAAAAGGACTGTATCCTGTAGAGTAACAAGTCTTCCCATCAGTGTATTGTACTGTTAAAATGTACTAGTGGACAAAAGTATCACAAGGCTGGTAACAGAGCAAAAGGGGAGCATATATCGAAATATATATCAGTAAGAGTCAAAGGGATGTAGCAGCGGATTATAGAGTTGCCGAGGAATACATTATCACGAAGGCAATAAAGAGTTCCTTAGGGATCTGTGAATGTCCTTCCATTAAGTTCTTGCACAAAGGCTGATTGAAAATCACGCTTATGAATCAAAGCAATGCAATTAATATGACAGCAAATGTCAAATTATACAGATACTCGGTAAATGTTCATAAAAGGAACTACAGGATTAAAACTAGGTGTGAGAAAGCAGAAATCTTAAACTATATTAATGAGAGAGACTTCGGTAGAGAAAAGATCAATTACGACAGCACACATCAGGTTCACAAATCGATTTCTGCAAGATATATTGCGAATAACACTGTAGCTAGTTTGTTTGTTTCCGCAATCACTTTAACGTTAAATTACATTATTTAACAGTATTTAAATTTCTATATTTTTTTAATATACGATAGATATTACCCCAGAAATAAATCTACCAGGGGCCCCAGGAGGCCACAACTCCAAGTCGATCAGGGCAGTAAAGTAGAGACAATTATCAATTTTTAAACTAACTTGAATTTTACATAAGACTACATATTTTGACCTAAAGCACTTTAAAAGCTGCATACCAGTAGTATATTGCTACTTATGCTGAGGTCTTTCTGAAAGGGGTAAGCAGCTCATACCTGTAGGGGGAGCACTACTAGAGCCACACAGATCATGATGACCACCAGCAATTGGGACGGCCAGATCCGAGGGGTGACATCTCCATATCCCACAGTAGAGAAGGTCACGATGCAGAAATACAGCGACTTGAACAGAGAGAGATTCCTCCCTGCCCTTTCCAGATGCTGGATACCACATGTCCTGTGAGAACATCCAAAATAACATTACTCATCCACAGATATAGTAGTAACAGGTGTTGAAATAAAATTCGCTAGAGTAATCCAGTGGAATAATTAAATCCACCTCAACATCTTGCGGTCAGCGATGACGACACTTTTTTAAAAGGACGGATAATTATTTTATTTGTTATAATTTGACTATGTGAAGTCTGAAGCGTGACAGTGAGAGATAATGAGTTCCAGACAGTGAGGACAGAATCGCCAGAGAAGAAGACAGAGAAGGGGTTTGAAACATATATTCCTTCATTTAAAAGAGAAAACACATAGGCAACAGGTGTCATTAAATGAAGGTTAGACAGTAAGACAAAAAATTAATAGTTAGTTCAAAATAATCCAGAAATCTCCCCCTGAATAATTTGTATCTCCTGCTTATCATGATGAATAATTTCATATAAACTGAAAAACGACTAAGAAATCCTTCAGAAAGCTAAGAACAATCCACAGCCTTGGACTTCCATCCTGCTCATTCCCCCCGATGTCATGCAGGGCCACCACTGCTTGGCCTGAAGTACTTTTTAGCTTTAAATCCTGCATATTATCAGACCACCATGCTGTTTGCTAAACTGGAAATAACAAGCACCACTCCGACATGAGTCCAGCATTTCGGGAGGGCCCCAGTATGCGATCTGACCCTTTCTGCTGGTGCCCCACAGAGCCATTGCTGGCTCTCCCCCTCGCTCCCCGTACACCACATCCTGACTCATGTCATGGAGCCTACACCATGCCTACACTACTCTGCCTCTTACCTCTTCTCTGATACTCACGTTTCTTCCTGGATGGAGACATCGCTACCTAGATGGCTGACGATCACCAGCAACTTCCATCTCGGTCAGGTAATCACATATAACTATGCTGATACCCTACCCCAACCCCAGTGTGTTATCTAGTGTTTATTAATCTAAGCCTCTAACCAAGAGGAGACTCGGGGGGGGGGGGGGGGGTGGCACAAGTAATGTAGTAGCACGCTCTTACTGAATGTATTAATTAACCAGAAACTATGTGTTAGTTACACACTCATCCCATGTTAGTTCATCATTAATCAGCCATAACATAGTCATGTATTTCATGCAGTTACTATATATATGTTCATAATTTGTACTTGAGTAGTAACTGAATTACTAAGTTATTTGAGCCCCCTCACGTAAATTGCTATCAGAGATCCTTATCCAAACCCTGAATGCAAGAAAAGGAGATCTAGACACAGCTCATTTCTAAGCCCTACTGCAGGACGCTCACCACTGCTGTCGCTAAAGCTTTACTGTGTGTTCCACGGTAACAGCACTTTATAAATTCCCGCTGTAGTCACATCATTTTCCTTGTGTTTGAATCTGCGGGCCATGGGGCTGCTTTATAGAAACTCTGCCCCTTAACCACATAAACACTAAGCCCCTTCAGTAGCCAGTGATAGAGACTTTGCAGGAATTAGTCATACATTCATAAACTCCAGGTATTATGCAGACTTACTTCAGTTCAAGGCTGGCCAACCCCCCCCCCCCCCACCAAAAGGAGCACATTGCAGACAGCAGAGCGGTGACCGATTGAAACCCCAGCCACACATACATATCACTGCTTCCCAGACATTGTCTCCCAGCTAACAGAGGAGCTGCTGCGCAACATTCCCCACAGCTAGCAGGGAGAACTAGTCATTATGCCGTCTTCTGCCTTCACAGATAAAACACACAGCAGGGTGAAGCACAGAGTAACGGCCAAAGCAAATCTAGGCAAGTAACCCTTACAGGATGGTATGAAAATGCAGCCAGGTTATCCTAATGGACCCCTCCCTGTAGAAAATTGAAGGTAGTGGCTACCTAGCATCCTGAGGCTAGCTATAGAACACTGTGCAGGTCATAGCATATATGTTTCAGGGACTAAGGCGTACTTGACCATACTTGTGTTACCGGGTACACGTTTTACATCATCTTCCATTGCCAGAGACCAGTTCCAATACTCAAGAAGATAAGTACATCCATCCATCCATTTTCTATAACCGCTTATTCCATACGGGTCGCAGGGGGTCCAGAGCCTATCCCAGAAACTGCGGGCGCAAGGCAGGGAACAACCCAGGACGGGGCGCCAACCCATCGCTGGGCACACTCACACACCATTCATGCA
>JAAGVU020000113.1:16282562-16306794 GCA_011763525.2 Mormyrus iriodes | reverse complement strand
AACCCGGGCGGAGACGTGAACCCCGATCCCAGAGGTGTGAGGCAACAGTGCTAACCACTGCACCACCGTGCCACCCCTAAGCTGTATTGTTATTATGTTATTGTTATGCTATTATTAGGCATATTGTTGCATTCTAGGGCCTGTCCGAAGTCTTGGAATTTGGTCATAAACGTAAAAAAAAAAAAAGATAAAATATTTTTTAAAAATATATAAAACAATCTGATTCAGTTATAAAAACATAAAGGTTTCTAGCCCTTTTAAGTCATTTTCAGATCATGATGCCATTAAAAGAAATATATTTATAATATTTAAACATGGACGTCAGTCAAAATGGGTCCTTCTACGTTGTTTACATGAATAATACAGCGCTCACCACTCAACGCATGCTGACATGTTTACACATGGATTGCAACATGTAAACTTTGTATATAAGTGATTCACAGCTTTCTTTTTTTCTTTTAATTTTTTCGAAATAACGATGCTTCATGTTCTTTATGACCAATTTCGGGGACTGAAGGCGGACCCTGTGTACTAAGCACAGGTGTCGAGACTGAACCTCACCAGCATGTGATGTGCAGAGCTGGCAGGATACAATACACGCTTAGCTTGTTTTCATTATGAATTTATTTAACATCCAATACGCACACACTGAAGTGTAAAACAAGAAGGGTCTAGCCTCATAAAACAAAGGAAAATAATATGTGAGCATGGCGGTTGTGTAGGTTGCTTGCCATTTCCTGTGGTTGGCTTGTCAAAACTGCGTTTTTGCAATATTACGGTTATTGAGAAAGCCCTAATTCTTAGAAGAATTACCAACGTCTGCAAGAACTGAGGGTACAAAGACAGGTCGAGATTCCTGGTGGCCTAGCAACCAAAAGGATAAACACAACATTCTACAAAGCTGAGATCTGGTTTTGTGGCCAAACTCTTGGCCAGTAGTTCAGGAGAAAGATTGTATTCCCCTAGCAACCCAGGAATTGTTTTAAGCGTGAGCATCTTCCTGTTGAACCTTTGTACGACGGTGATGCTCTTGTACCGACACACTGTATAGCTTGCGTGCAATAAAGGGCTTCCTCCCCCATCCGGTTTATCTGTCTGACTGCTTTAAAATCCATTTAAAAGAACGACCAAGCGTTCTAATGACTTTATCCTTTTTCCTTTTTTGAGTTAAAGTTCTCTTGCTATGATATCTAAAATAACTTTTAAACAAGCGTCTGCAGTATTGCAATAGGGATACAGTGAATGATTATTCTTTAAGGAAAGTATTCTTGATGGGTAATGTGCATGGCGAAGGGCACGGCAGAAAATTATCCAGTTCCATTAGAAACTTAGTGTGATTACGAATCACCTGTTTATCTCATTTTATTCTTTATGAATAGAACAGACAGGCATATCAAGTTCAGAGGTAATGTTTGTGTCTGTTGAATTACAAAACAGGATTAATGTTCTAAGTAAAATATTAAGGACAAAAGTAGCATCATATATGCAAAGTTATGACCTCTGGGGAATGTCCTGAAACAATATGGTTGACAAAGCTAGGGGTCAGTACAGGCAATGATATTTATCGTTAACTTAACGGAATGTGCCCATTGTTGATTGTCAAGTAAACATTTGGTATGCCACGGTTTTAATGTGGTATGCAGGAGAAGTGAAAAATGACTCGTTGGCGGCACATCTTGGCAAAATCTAATATGACCAAAGTGATTAACAGTTGATAGAAAAGTGCACAGTAATTCAGTAACATGTATTATCCAGCCCAAGGCTGCCTTGTTTGCACTCTTCCCAATGAATGTGAAGGCGTTCTATTGTTCCTGTTAAACAGATTATTTTACATAGCGAATGCTTTTATTCTAAGTGACTCACAGAGATTACGATTTCACCATCTCTATAGCTAGATGCATCACTGAAGGAGTTGTCAGCATCAAGTTTAACATCACACCAGCAGGGATTCTTGTTGTCAACATCTGTACCACTACACTGAACTCTTCATCTGACATCAGATCTCTCAGACTCTTCAAAAGGTCACACACCACAAGAAAGGTCATTTGGCCACTCACTTGATCTTTGGTTCTTGATGAAGAAGAGTTTCAGCCTCTCCTTAAAGGTGTTTTCATTCACGTAAAACTCCACCTGCACCCTGAGGAAGGAGACACGGTGAGCCAAGCGGTCAGGAGGTCAAGAAGCCGTTAGACAGTTACTGACACTAGCTACTTGAGGAAATTGCTCTATGCAAATGCCAAGTTTCCACTCAGCAGCTTATACTATAAATGACAGGATGGAACAGGTATCAAAATCAACAGAATCAAGTCTACACCAGGATAGGACACGTGGTGAGGGGACATCCTGGGCAGTATCCCTGTCCATTTTAGGGCAATCGCAACAAATGAGACCGTTCAGGCATTATCAGTCGCTACTGATTTCATGTTAAATCCTTGTAGAGAATCTGAATGGTCTATTCTAAAGAAAGAGAGCTATTTAGAAGATGTGGAACATATAAAGTGTGTCGGGCATTTTCAAACATAGTCGTGACGTTCCATAAATCTATTAATTTGACACTAGACTTACAAGGTCATTTCTTTACTTTGTTGTGTGAAAATTTTGCTATATGGAGTCAAATTAGCAAAATCCGTACATGATAAATGTCTGTGAGCTAAAAGTCTTACATTTGTTACATTGGTACGTATTGTCTTCGTTTTCCTTACTTGCTGACTTTGACCCATTTTTAAAAAGTAAATCTACTGGAAAAAAAATCTACATATCTCCAAAAATAATAAGTGCTTCGAAAAGGTAAAAAGGGAACAGCAATTTTAGTCATAGCTACATACTGTGCTTTTGAAAAGTACAAACCCAGTCAAGTGAATAAAACAATACAGGTCACCCACAACAGGTTGTTTTCTGCTAAAACACACAACAGAATGTCTGTTTTGCTAACCCTAAGAGTAAAACAGCATCAAGCAATTCTAAACAACAATAACCACTGCATCAAAAACTCTATTGTTAGAAAACGCAGTTACTTTCTGAATGCTGGAATACGTAGGCTACTCACTGCACTATACTGTATTGGCTGCCTTACTTGTTTGGATAAATACTCTGCTACTGTTACCCATGTAATACTCCGCTGCCCGGTGCGGCCTTGATCACCAAATGATTACGGATATGCAGGTAAAAGCTTCTTTTGTATCACATCCACATATACACTAGATGCAACTGGATTACTATTGTTATATTGTCTTGTGTCTAATGCCCACTGTCTGCACTTTAGATAGATATCGTTATTGTGTAGTATAGTTATTGTGTAGTATAGTTATTGTGTATTGTTACTGTTACATCTGCACTGTGATCACAGAGGAATGCCTTTTCATCTCACTATGTACTTGTACACAGTTGTTGATGACAAATAAAGTCAACCTTAACCTTAAATACATGTAATGTGAATGTACCTTGTCCTCAACATCCCTGTTAGTTGTCCTTGTAGAAATGCCATATTTATAACGTTGTCCTTGATATTATTATGCCAGATTATCTGACATTAGACCATAGCCCATTCCTCAAATGGTCACATAGCACAATAAAACTGAAAGTACGTGCTGTGACTCACTCGATCATCATGCGATTGAGGCGAAACCACTCATTGTTCTTGCTAGAAAATTTTATATACAGGTACTGTTATCAGATCAGATTGCATTAAATGTTCTATGCAGTTAGCATCAATCCCCTATAACACTGTGCGTTAAACTTTTCTCAAAAGATTGCTGCCTCATATAAAGGACAATGCACTGATTTAATTTAAATTTACTCTGTAAACCCTGCAGTGGATTCGCAGTTACGAAAAATGGACGGTAAGCTGACAGCGAGCGGCCAGTAACAAGAACAAGATAGTTGAGGGAACGTTAGCTGTACAAACACTGCTTGGAACCTAACATCAGAAAAGCTATACACATAAATATCACCTACAAGATTCTTTTCCTAATAGATTCTAATTGCGAAACACAAGAGCAGATCATCCAGTAATGCCAAGGGAAACCATTAACACAACAATCAACGAAGAGAGTGAGCCAGGAAGTGTCAGTATAAGCATGAGGATGCTTTAGTTTTTCCTGGAAGAGATGGACCTCAAGGCATTTCTTGATGGTTCTGATGGGCGCTGCAGACCACATGTGGTTGGGGAGCTTGTTAAGTAGGAACCATGCAAGGAAAACATCTAATACAAGACTTGTCTTCAGGATATTGATGAATACTTACCTTTGGCTACTAATATTTCTCCTGAACAAATTCAGGTATACGCCACCCTTTTCTCCTTTACTGTAAAAAAAAACCTGTGCTCTACTTCTGAGCCTGACACAGAGATTGCAACAGTACTGCCCTCTGAGGATCCCTCCAAATCCACCCTCAAAATGCTGCCATTGTAAATGCTGTTTTTTTCTTGTGTTCCACATGTGCCTGTCTTGTTTCTCTTAATCCTCACTGGATCCTGAAGCATCACATATTTACAAAAAAATCCCAGTCTGTTTCTAATGGATTTTCTCTTTACACATTTGATTATTTGGTTCAAATGATGCAGTAATGCAGTGCCACACACAATTCTCTAGTGCCTTAGGGTGATTGTGTTTTGAAAGGTGCTATATAAATGTAAATTGAATTGAATCAAACTGTGGTTTAATTAACGTTATTTTCACGGAATATTTTTTTCCAGCATTTTCTGTCTGATTCCCCTGCCATTTTTGTGCGTACGGACTTTGCTTGAAATGGATCTTCTCTGAATTCCCACATTTCCCCCCTACAATACTAAAGGCACGTGGTTTAGGTGAATTGCCTGTGCAGTGACCTCCTTCCTTTGGTTCACTCTGACCCTTCATAAGCAGTTACGGTGAGCGGTTCAGCAGGCTAAGTCTCTGTGCCTGTGATCAGAAGGAGTCAGTTTGAGCCTGGCCTTCGCAGAATGGTTATGTTTGCGTGACCTTGAGTAAGGCCCTTAACCCCCTGCTCCAGGGGAGTTGCATGATGGGTTACCATGTGCTGTGACCCCTTAACTATGAAGAGCAAGATAGAGTAGGTAAAGAGACCAATTCCTCCATATTTGTACTTGTGCAATGGCCAATAAAGGATTATGCTTATAAGAAACCTGGATGGACGTACGTGTTTACAGAAAAAAACAGGGTGCATCAATCAATGATTCAAGAGGGGAACATCCCAAAATGGACTATTTGTCTCGATGACTGTTAAGCAAGAGCGGCGTAGAAACCCAGCAATCAGCCTCTGACATGACGGACAAGTGGAGAACCTAAGAATTACTCAACAATGAACAGTGCAGCTCCATTTTTCATCAAACTCCACAGAGCAGAGGCAGATACTTTAGCCAGCCTGAGGGGCACTGACCAAGAGAGATGGGGACATTAACACAGGCCAAACACACTATGGGGTGACAGACACTGAACAGGTGTTACCTTCTGTTGCAAACACATAGTTTACTGACCTGATACTGTCTGCAACCAGAACTATCAGTTAGATATTTTCCCTGATATTCCTGCCCATCTACCCCCTGATTCAGGGACCAACATAGAACTTTGACCCAACTGGCTACCCTTCCCCAGTCTGCTCACCTGTCCATTGAACCAACCTGGAACTCATTCACTGTGTAAAGAAATAATACGTCTCCCATTCTGCAGGTCTTTATGAGGTATTATGAGTTTTCTCTCCGTGCTGAACAATTTCCCTGCTACCTTACTAACTTATTGTCTGGTTTATCAACTCTGCCGTTAGATGAGTTTGGTTTAGTTATGAGTCAGTACAGTTTTTCACATTACCTGTAACTATGACTTCAAGTTTAGATTCTGAAGAATGTGGTAAGGTTGTACAGCAGACTGAGTGCCTTTGAGAGTAGATAGCATATTCAGAGAATTATAGCACATCTATATTATTTTATAAAGGCTAACAGGCGTCTTGACAAAAACCACTGCATAAAGAAAAAGGTAATCGCTGTTTTTTGATCTGGAATTCAAGAATAATTCTGCTGTCAGTGTTAATTTATAATTTATCTACTTTGCAACACAGAGAGGATTGTACAAATGAGAGCCCTGGTGAACAAACAGATGCTTTACTTGGACCCATGTCCTGGGTGAAAAGGCCTTTTGTACAGGCAGAAAGAAACCAGTAATCGGAATGGCAGAGAATCGAAGCTCTGCGCTCGGAATACTGGAGCTGTATTGGTATGGTAATGTTTTATGGTATGCAAATTAACCTACAGCAGTCATTCCAAGCCCAGTAGGGAAGTTGAGTGTTGTTGATTAAAGCTCAAAATAGTTTTGTAATACAGGGTTTTGGTGCAGCAAAGTAACTCAGCAGGTAGTACTGTCACTTGTACTCAAACGCCAGCCTTGCTTTCAGGTGTACATGTGTGTCTGCCCGCATTTCAAAGACAGTGTTATGTAGCGGAATTAATAAACAGGAACAAGGCTACACTTTAAAGGAATTTCTTAGAATGTAATGTAAATTGTAATTGTAATAATGTAAATGTAAATTAGGGATGCATTGATATCATTTTTTTTCAGACTGAGTACGAGTACCGATGCTCACTTTCCAGTACTCACCGATACCATTTAGGGCTGGGCACATTCTACAAAAATACTACACAGTATTTTTATTTTATAATATTGGAATAAATGATAATATAGACAGGCACACAGTCAAACAAAAGAGTGAAAGCATGAAGTAGACAATCCATTGAACAGCCAACATTATACTGTAAATTGCCGACTGCCAGGTGGCGGGGGGGGGGGGAGGCTGGTGTTTATTGTCGTTTAATAGTCTCTGTGGAAAACAATGGATCAGATGACCGGATATCATTATGACTTAGGTTTTAAAAACATTTCTAGGGCCGTCTCAAACCGTCCTTTATACACCACAAACCATCTCACAAAGTATTATGTCCCAGCATTACGGCATTATGCTCTCATGAAGAACAATATAGCAGATGAAAGCTTTCTTTATCGTCATTGCACAGGGGTTGGCATTTGACATTTGCGCTCCATGCTCGTGTTTACAGCATGCTGGGTTGTTGCAGAGTACTGTTGGTGGCAATTTATTTCTAACTTTTCTTTTATGTTGAGATTTTAGATGTTTAATCAGATTACTTTGCTATATGAACTTGTTTTCATAGCGTCTTGATATTACAGCAGAGGACAGACTGCAGTTTTCTATGCTTACACCACAGAAACTTTGATGATATGGTGATGCTAATGCGTCATCATGTGGAAGGCATCAACACATTGTCAAAAGGACAAATATGAGTACATGAGTACTGTATCAGACCCAATACCGATACCAGTATCAGCATGAATGCACCCATAAATAAAATCCATGGGTTTATGAAGAATCTGGTTATCACTTCTGCAGGAACTGTAAATGTAGAGGTCAGCCCGTAGGATTCACTCCCACTCAGAAGTAGAATTACCTAACGCTTGATCAGGTACTCATCTCTCCCCGCAAAGGGGCTTCAATCGCAATTAAGTTTCTTCGCAGATGGTGCGGAAGTGATCTCACGATCCTGTGAGTAACTCATTTCCATCAGAAACCTGCTCAAGTCTAGTATGTTTCTCAAAGAACATTCAAATGGTGATAAGTTCACCATTAATAAGACAAGCGGTTCATCATGGTGCTCACTGGGCTCAGGGTGGTTCATGTGTGATGTGTGGTCCTTCACCATGCTGTGAAATGACAAGGGATGTACCTCAAGGGCTGCAGAGAGGCAAACCTCTCATTCTTCTGTGTCTGTCGTATGATCTTTAAGTAGATCGTGAAAAGGTTCACAGCTAGCTTTTACTGGATAAGGGGTGACGGATGGATGGATGGATGGATGGAGGGATAGATGGATGCATGGATGGTTAAAAGGTGTTGAAACTTGGCAACATTTAGTTTTACCTGATTCATTCAAAATAAAGCAACTGGGTTTTTAGTAGAGTCATTATTAGCTTAAAGTGCAATGCAGCTACCCTGAGCATTATCCAGAAAAACAGACTGAAGATGCACGGATGGATGAGATCTTGGACGCTTTTTATAAGCATCAGAGGCTTCCAAATATGAAATAAGATGGATTGATGACTAAATGTGCTAGTACAATACAACTTTTACATTAATCTTTGGGGTATAATAAAAGATTAATTCAAAAATGGAAATCAGAATTAAGTATTCGGATAGTGCAAATGCATTAGAAGTTATTTGTATTTCTCATAACTGCAGAATTGATTTTTGAATATGTATGACGCTTTTTCCCACTGTGCTTCACCTGAGTGCCCAGTGTTGTATATACCTCATAAAGTCCTAATTTGTTATTTTGAAGTCTGCTATGTAATAAGTCACATCCATCGAATCATATCCATAGGCTCTTGGTAGAGAGACACAAAGCAACTTGCTGACGATTTCCTTTGTCGATATGTGACAGAATATGGAGTCTGTGGCTAAATCCGGAACAGAGACATGTCTGCAGTGTCGGTTCCTCACACTGGGCATATAGTGTTCGGCGTCCGTGGGCTGCATGTGGAGCTGCTACATTCACGTCTCCCCGTCCAAAAACCTTCTCTCCGTGACAAGCGCGGCCTGTTGCCTGGACAACAGCAGTTCATTGGCAGGTACAGTATATCGCTCTCCCTGACCGCTAATCACCCTCTTGAACCGCAAAGCCACGCATGTACACACACTGATGGTACTCATAACTGGGCCCAAAAACTGCTGCAGGAAACATGAGGCGTTTGCTCACCAAGACACAAGACAGATAAATTCCATTAAGGCCTCCCCTTCCATCTGCTTATCCACAGACAAATGTCTAATGGGCACACACTGTGTTTCAGGTCTAACTGCACCGTTACACCATTGAACATCCTTTTTCAAAGGAGCATGTTTCACACTGTCTCTGTTACATTAATTTAAATAAAATTTCTGCCTCGGGGGATAATACTGTACAGCAGTTCTGAAACTCACTGGTAGGATGGGACTTAGGTCCCAAATCCCTGGTGAAAAGAAACTACTAAATGAACAGGTTTACTGAGAATTCTCAGGCACAAACCAATATCTGATGCCGCACAGGCAGGCATGGACGCGTATGCAGAGCACTGTCTGTTTTTCTGAGCTTACGTCAAGCACTACAAACTGCTGTATCTGCTATATCTGACCAGAAAACAGAGAAAATGGAAAGCTGGCTGCTCCTTAGAAAATAAAGCCTTGTGTTATTTCTTCCATACACAAACAATAGATAAACAGCTTAAGACATTGAGGGTAGTACACAGCCCTCACCGCCTAGTAAAAGTCATATATCAGCTAACCAGAGCACCAAGAAAACCAATATGGTCAATATGGGAAGTATTGTTAATATGGCATAATCCAGTATGGAACCGATGAGGGCTCTGTGGTTACAATACAGGAACTCATCAGTATATGCATTACGCCCCATCAGATTTCCCAGCAGTAATGACAGCTCATTTTCAGTTCAGACGGGTAATGTTCTGCTAATTGGCCCATCCACGGATGTGGGACGAAATCACGGCAAATGTTTGATGCTGAAGGGTGGGACAAGTTTCACAACATATGTTCCTACCTCGTTCAGCAAGACATGTCTGCGAGCTGCTAACCTGCTAACTATGCATTTCTGAAACCCTACTGTCCTCCAAAAACCTAGGTACAGGACAGATGGATAGAAAATCCAGAATGAGAGATGAAAAAGCTGGGGGGGGAGGGGTGGCTGGGATTCGTGTAGATACAGGCAGACAGGCGAGCAGGGCAATGCTTTCAACGGACTTGGAGGATAATTGGTTGTTTTTAACCCTTGTGTATTTTAGAATTTATATAATTTACCCTCATTTTGAAAATGGACTGGGGTCACTTCGACCCCCAAAATAACACAAGGGTTAAGCAATTTACAGCATGGACACACCAAATGAGAATATCACTTTTCAAGGACAACAATGTACTCTGAAGGAAAATGAGATGTCATCAGATGAATTTAGCTGAAATTTGCTTTTTAATTGCTGATGGGTATTTGTCTCTAAAGTATTCCTGGACATTTCAGTGAAGCAGAGTTCAAAGAGTGTATACAATTTCCCCTAAAACAACCAGCCGCCCTTTCTTCCTGTTGACTTCTCAAAATCAATCTTATCTCTCAGGCTGTATTTGAACTGGTCACCTGTGCAATAGAACTGGATGTCGTCGGTGTAAAAAAGGGCCCGTTTGCTGTGGTATAAATACTAAGCTTTACACAGGGCAGGTCCATTTCACTCCTGCTGTGTATATAAAATGAGGCACTTGGGTCCCTTAAGAGTCACTGCTAGCCAGTTCTACCCCTCTGCTTTAAATCTTGTGACAGGAGACTTAACACATCGGATGTCTGCTGGCTGTATAATACTCAAAAACGTCAGTGAGAATGTTAAAAATCATTACAAGCATGTGCTTTAAAACTCATAGACATTAAACATAAAGGGACCAGCTTTAATTTAATGTCTCATCAAAGTTCTATAAAATTGCAATCAGTAAAGAGACAATTGCTATGTATATTTTTACATGCTAAGTAAAAATGTGTTAGGTCATGAAATCAATACCTAGTATTAACTAAATGCTCATTATCATTACTTAAATGCTAATTTAATTTTGCATTAACTACTTGCAATCATGAAATTGATAAATATTTATAACACTGTTACATGGAGAAAAAAAATGTATATCTGTGTCGTTACCTATGTTGGAGTGCAAATGCAGCAATAACTTAGACAACAAGAAAAATCCCGGTATTTACTGGGTTGCCACTCAGGAATAAAAACAGACTGTAAAATATGCAGAACACAGGCCAGAATTAAAATATTTCTTTCATCAATTTATTGTGCCTTCCTTAGTTGACATTTATTATTTTCGTTGTTTTTTTATGCCCAACCTTCAGTTTTATGCTTGCAAACCTTATTGGCAATTCCTGACAGACCAGAGGTGCTCCAGCATTTTAAAACAATTTAAAAATGGTAGGAACACATTTACATGATGGGGTATAACACATCTCCATGGTGTTAATAAATATATTTATAAAGCATATATCTTTATCCTGAGAAATTCCGAAGACCTAGCACTTGAAATGAAGAATGTGTCAGTCCTCACTGGGCCCAGTTTGATCATCTTCTGAAGGACTGCAAACTATGTGCAGAACATGAAGAAACGTTTTGATGTTGGACCAGCAACAGAAAGTAGCCTGGGCTTCGTGACTCGTCTCACTTAGAGCACATCTGAGAACCACAACAGCCCGAATGTGAGGTGAACAGAAAAACGTCTGAACTGCACAGAGGAGCAACAAGCATTTAACAGTCACCACATCTGCATTCATAGTAATTTAGTCAAACTTACATTGCAATAATCCAGATTCTTGGTCCTGATCCTATAATTTACAGGTTTGAAAGCTTATGTTGTTACTTACAGTACATCCCTGCAGTAAATTTATGGAAGCGTGGGATTTGTAGTTCCAGGCATGCTTCTCTGTTATGGGGACCTGAATTTCTGCTTGATTTTCATGACTACATTTCCCATAGCTACACAAAGCTGGGATGGTGTGATTTTTCACCGTGGTTCCGGAGACCCGAGGTGCTGGCAGCCCTGAAAGTGACCGAGCTTAGGTCCATAAATGGAGGACCTCCTGGTGTGTAATGCACCTCTGCCAATAACATGACCAGAGCTCCAAACCCCTAGCAGACTCTCAGCCCAACTGGCCTGTCAGCACGAGCAGCCAACCTCGCTTGTGTGAGAGAGAGAGGGAGCATTCTTGTGCATCATGTTTGAAAAGAAAAAAAGAAAACCCATCCACGGATCTTTCTGGCAAGGCTAAATCGATGTTGTGTATTGACAGAGTACTGTGCGTTTTAAAGAAACGGATCCAACTGTTCTTGCAGGAAAACTCAGCGCATTTCAGAGCAAAACGAATCACAGCATGTACCTATATTTAGATGTTGCACATTCTTAGTGCCTACCAACTTAAGCCAGCTTTATATAAAAACCGGAATGCATCCTACAGTACATCACAGCAGAAACCCAACCACAGTAATGCAAAAGAGCGACACAGGCAGCACCCAAAAGGGCGATCCGAAGATACCTGTTACCACGCACTAGCACCATTAATGCGCCACTTAGCAGCCAGAGGCAACATATGCATGTCCTCAGCTGACCCGTGATTAGAACCATCCTCTCCACAGCTGAGTGCTGCTGAAGGACAGCTGTCGATCAGCTAGAGAACTAGCAAGTAGAGGTGGAAAGTTCAGGTTCACTAAGTAAAAGTCCAGACCAAGACTTCATTTCAACTTACAAGTTGATTATAAATAGTCACATTTGCACAGTACTCAACTGGTTGGTGGAAACAAAATCTTGGTCTGGATTTTTACTTTCTGGACCTGAACTACGCACCTCTGCCAGCAATAGGAACTTCGACTGAGCTGAGAGGAACAGTGGCAGCTGCCTGGCTCACAGGGATTCTATACATATCAATTCAATAGACCAGTCTTTCCCAGTCCGGTCCTTGAAGACCCCAAGCCAGTCCATCTTTTAGTAGGAGCTGGTAAGCAAAAACATGGACCGGCTGGGAATCCTCGAGGACCGGGTCTGGAAACACTGCAATAGACACAAAGGCTGCTCCCTACCAGGGTGTGTCTCACACCAGAAGTGAGGTGTGTTTTCCATACACACAATGCAGGATTCTTCAGCTCTTCATGCGGTATACAAGCACAGCCTTTCACAATACGCTACAAATAAGTCCCAAGAAATAATTTCACCTAATAAAGAAGCCCACACACACATTCCCCAACCTCTTAATTTTATAGCCTGATATTAAAACGGACGGTGGCTCAGTGAGGCACATCATTATCTCACACCCCCTTGGCGGATGGTTCAAATCTCTCTCGCGCTGGTTTGCACGTTCTCTTCCTGTCATGCAATTATCCTGCCACAGTTGGATCACAGACATCCTTAATACGACGAATATATCAAATTTTCATAATGTCACCATCATTACCGATTTTCTTTAATTAAGTCTGATTCAAACAAATGATATGAAGCTGTTACGTAATATGCTGGTTCCCCAGACGTGTGCGCACCCTGCCTTCCCAGGCCCTGCGCTGTGTGACACAGGGGCCAGATTCCCTACAGTCCTGGACTCAACATTTGGTTGCAAGGTAGATAGATGGGTACTAAAATATATATATGTTGTCCTTAATTTTGTATTATTATTCAATCTCTTTAAACTTCGTCTGTTTCTTTAAATAGCGTTACCTGTTGCAGGATCCTTACAATTATCAATTATGATATCAGAAGTATATCTACAGAAATGCGAAACTCAGACTAATCAGAGGTAACTCACGCTGAGGAAGAAAAAAAATGTTGAGACAACAGAACTGCTGCAAAAAAAGCATTGCTGTATAAAACAAACGCAAATAAGTGGGTAAAGGGGAGAGAAACCGTGTTATCTGAACTTGTTATTAAACTGCTGATGTTACTAAAAGCAGCTCTGGCCGCTCCGAATAGATCGGCCGGATCGGAAACCAGGGAATCCTCCTAATTCTTAATCCCCAAAAGACGAAATAAGGGTCGCGAACTACAGATAGAAAAATAAGGAAAGGAAATTTAAATCTCACGGTTTGCTTTCCGGAATAATGCACAGAATATATATTTAGGTTAAAAAGAAGGCGTATGCTCAATTTCAGATTAAGGTTAGCACCGCTATATATAGAGGCAGTAAACAACATACACAGAATATGAGCGCTACGGACAGCCCGAGTTAATGAACTACTTCACAGGAGTAATAATACCCAAGTCAATACATTGAAGCTACGTTTGGAAATTGCCCATATGCATTAAATATGCAACATTTTCTAGATTTGAAAACAGGATCGACGTTACTCGTGTGGTCCATGTCGGATCGCCTGCTCGTCTGAATCACTCAGAAACGCTTGACATAAAACCGGGTTAAAATGTAAAACGCCTCCGCGTTTGCGGCTCGCCATCCTGCAACAATCATCCAACCCACGTGTGTCCTTGTTTGCAGCAGGAGCTCCTGGCGCCCAATAAACACAGCCGCAATTGCAAATTACTTGTACTTTAGGAGGAAGCCTGATCTATTTTTTTATACAGCATTTACATGCATAAAATGATCTCATGATAAATAATGAGTCTAGATAAGAAGGCGGCAAAAAAATGTACCCGATTATATAACAATATGTCATAAAGTGGTACACCTGTTAGTACTGCCAAAGGGGAAAGCAGAATTTTAATGCCACGGCTCGCTTGCTGAGGTGAGTGATAGAACAACTGCAAACAGCGCTGGAACACTTGTGGGGGTCGCCGTAGAGATACACCGGTCATGCAACAGTATGTAGGCATGTGGTACCTTTGGCCAGCATCGCTGCTGAAGGAATCCACCCTCCAGGTAGGCATAACGGGATTAGACCATGTCGGCACTAAATTCCCTTGAACCTCGCTCCTCCTCATGTCTGCGTCTCTTTCCCAGAGTGACTGTATGTATATTCCCTGCTGCTATATCTCCATATCTCTATTGTATAACCTGATACTTTCTGTTTTCCTGACCGTATTCTGCTGTATGGAAATATGCATCGCATCACTATCCAAACGCATGAGACAATTTCCTTCTTCACCCCTCTCTCTCTCTCTCTCTCTCTCTCTCTCTCTAACTCACTCACTCCATCCATCCCTCGCTCACACACATGCACACACATACGTACAGCGCTGCATGACACTGGCACGGAGGGCCGTTCCTGTAAGCAAAGGGGAAAATACGTCCAGCGATTAGCCGCCACGCAAACCCATAATCGAATTGCAAATTCCGGGAATCAGCATCTTACGTAACAATTTTATGTCATTTATTTGAATCAGATTTAATTTAAGAGCATTAATAACGATGACAAAAATAATGTTTTATTTATTAATCTTAGTAATGATGAAAAATGCACGCATTAATAATGGTATGACACATAGATGGTCTTCAGAATTGTTAAAATAGATCCTTGACTGAGAAAAAAAAATGAAAGACTTGGCATGTGATGCAATCTCCTGCATGGCTTAAAGGCAAGGTTCTGCCACAATAATTACCCAAATGCCGGGTCTTTAGTTGGTCAGACTCAGTATTAAATTCTAGATCCATGTTAAGCGATCTTTACTATATAACAAGAGCTTTCCTTAAAGTAGAAAGTCAGTTCGTTTATGGAACCTCAGATGGTCAGTGACATCCCGGCTCATCCCAGTCGATCAACCAATTTACCTTCCAAAGACAGGAAAACAGGCTTCTGAGTAATAATTTCACAATGGGCCCCCAATTGATGGCAATGTCAGAAAGAGATCACTATATTTAAGCTAACATATCCCGGTCTTCCGTGTTTCTCTCGATATGTTAACAGGCTACCCACAAAAAAATGTTCCTTAGTATTCAAATGTGTTTTATTATGACAAATGAAATCATCACTGAAACTAATTTTATCACCGAATAGTGAACGCAAAATGCAATTCTGTACCCTGCTGTACCTTTAAGAGATTGGCCGTACTAAAATATGCAGATTGTGTTTCAGAAGTGTTCTCGACTTTTCAGAGATTTCAAACTGATATTTTATTAAATCAGTGTTAAGAACGATGGGCTGTTAGTTTTACATTTATTTTTCATCTGCACACACTTTTACAGTAAGTGCATATAAGGGAACAGAAGGGGACACAGTAACGTAATACAGGGCTGCTTTCATGTATAACTACAGGGAAATTAGTTTGAAAGAAACGTACAGGAAATGTTAAAGCTAATAATACGCAACACATTTTAATACAAAATGGCTAAATGAGGTGTGTTATATAGCAATTTTGTTTACGTGCGTATAAATGTTCACTATTCACCTAGTATTTTATTCATTTAAAAAATAAATCCCATCACAAAGTGATATTAATTTAATTTACTTTTCCTCACCAGTGTGAGCTTTTCCAGAAGAATCTGTATTACCTGCACTGAGGACTGAATAACACTCTCTCTGACAACTTGCAGACATGTCTGTTATAAATGTACATATTTGGAAATCACAGTATTTGCCTAATCCTAAAGACTGTCTTCCTGGAAATGCTATGTCTTTTAGCTACTCTCTATCCGTTTACGGTTTTTAGCCATAGGAAATGGAATGAAAAATGTGGAAATATCACATTAAAATGAAATAGAATCTTTCCCCCCCATCTCCTAAAGTGAAATCACCGCAGACAGAAATCCATTTTAAAGTTTTTTTTTTTTTTCCCCCAACCTCATAATATGCGGGTCTTTCGGACAGAGATCGGTTTGTTAATCCGTGCCCAAGTGATTTAGAGGGCAGACGCTCTTTTGCCCCGGACACGACTTAATAAACATTCTGAACATGCTCTGACGGCTATTTATTTTGCTTTCCTTTATGTGGTGCACAGGGATGAAAATGCGATGGGAAAAAACACCCTGGACTGCAGCCAATTGGTCTACTGAGCAAATTGTTGGGGAGTCGCTTTCCTGGAGCATTGCTCAGTGCAATATACCATCTCTGAACAGCATTTACGGGAGCGTCTCAAGATATCTGTAGCCAAATCTCCTGATACAAACTGAATATTGTGTTTAAATAAAGGTGTATCTGTTCCTAATACAACAAGCTGTCAGTAACCACAAGGTCAAACCATTATTTGCAATTTAAAAAATACTTTTCTTCAAAAATTCAGACCTACAGTAATACACACACTGCAAAGCGACTACATTATATTAAGCATTCCTTATGACTGTCTGTATTAATCATGTAGTTGCCGTGTGTGCATACATTTGTAAAGTCTTTGCAACATACTCTCTTTCGATTTCTATACAGCAATGTACAAATAAATCAGACTATGCAATTATGCATTTCCAATCCATATTAACGTCCAATTGTTACCGAAGCCCAGGATTATATAACAATGTTAGACACCCAATACAATATGCAGACATTAAATGAACATAATTGAAATTCAGGCATGTTTGGAACCTGACACAATCTCTGAGAATATGGTTTTTAGTTTGCACCCAGGATAAATTTTTTTACAGCTATTGAATGTAATACTCTGATTTTTTTTTTTTTTTATCCAAGCATCACAGCTCCATGAAAACCAAAGGGCCCTTGTGTGTTAATACTCTGTGTTCCATTGCAGTCAATCCTCTTAAAATTAAAGTACCAAAGCAGCCAATTAATAAAACTAAGGAAAAGCAACCAGAATATGAACTGCTAATCTTTTCTGGAAGTGTCTCGCCTCTCGTCTCAGTGTGGCTCCGTGTTGCCACAGCAACATCACCACCAGCAGGATAAAACTCTGACTGATGCATGGCTCTCATTAGTCGCAACAGCTGATTCTTTCCACATCCCTGCCTGCGAATTTGAAGGTTCTTTGCTCGTAAAATACCTGCAGTTGTTCAAACTGTGCTGAATGTCTCATTTAAATTGAACTAATTAAAGGGTTTTGGTTTTGTAAGTATGTCTTGTAAGCATTATTATTATTCAGCAGGCACTTGCAACCCAAGTGTAAGTGCCTACTGTAGATCTCAGGTTCAAGAGCGATTTATCATTCTGACACTTAAATGCATTCTTCGACTAACTTGTCACTTTCCAACTTGTTCAACTTGTTAAACATGTCATCCTTGTCTGAAATATTATTAAACATATACGTTTACTTAAATATATCTGCTCCGTGAACAAAAGTTTATAGCTTGAGCCCGAGAAGCGTGATCAAGATTCTGAAAACAAGATAAAACATAACAAATCAAGCGAGACGGTTAGGATACAGCGACCTCCTGTGGTCAGAGTGTGAAGTTTATCCGCATCCTGACGTAATACTGTAACATGTCAGAAACCACTTCTCAAAAGAACAAACAGAAACGAAAAGAGAACAACAAAAATATTTTTTTAAAAAGCACCATAGCTTCCAACTACAAAAGATCATTTTTTTCTGCACTAATACAGAAGAATATCATCTCACTGAAAACATCGGTAACACTTTACTTGAGGGGACACAAATAACTTACTCGGTTACTTATGCAAATTATGAACTAAGACAGTTCCTTCGTGAAATACATGAACCGTCATGACTGATTAATGATGAACGAACAGGTGATCAAACACTTATTTAATCAATTAAACGATTAAATGATGCATTATCAAAGACTGTAGTGCTACATTATTTCAGCCTCCTCAAGTAAAGTGTAACCAAAACACCATTAATCTGGAATTTGGGAAACGCTGGAATGATCTTACTATAACCCCTGTCCCTCTAACACTGAGACAGAGGGGAAATTAAGCCCCCCCCCAATAATTATAAAAACAACAACAACAACTGTCAGGCAGAACAGACGTGAAGGCATGATGGGTAATTAGCTGTAGGCTCACTGTAATTGTTGGGGACATCACAGCCATTAAACGAACAGCAAATGAACACAGAGGACTGTGTGTAACTGTAACGCCTTGATGAAAACAGATAACAGCCCCCAGGACGCTGATGTGTGAGAACAGCCCTGGTCGCTAAGCATTCTGACCCAAGCATTCAGTGCGGCAAAATGCATATGCTGCATGTACCTATCTTTGCATGAATGTGTTCTTCTGTACTTCTTATTCTACCAATACAATGGCAGCTCACAGAAACCCTGGAGCCTGTCCCTAAAGTACAAGGCAGGGGCGCAACCTGGATGCGATGCCAATGCATCGCCATCCTGCCAAGCTTTTAGTTCGATGAATGTGTCGTGGAAATGAATATTGTGAGTCGCTTTATCTGTTTTATATTCCAATTGAAAAAATCCAATTTAAACAAGTAGAATATTGAAACCAATGACCTCTCACAGCTTTTGGTAAAGGGGAAAAAGGATTACATTTGCAAAGCACACAAATATTTACTCAGACATATAACAGTAACACCTTGAAAATTAAAAAAAAAGGCTTCTTTCCAGGGTGTTGAACCGAACAGAGCCACTTCTCATATTTACAGCTAATTCGCTCTACCGATGCAATAAACTGACAAAGCACAGCAGTTCCGGGAACAGACGGTTTATTACTGGGCCACCGAAACATAACAGTCGTTGTACTGGGTTTCCGACCCATCGGGACACACGATGACAAAGTCAGGTGCTGCCAGACGGTCAGCAGCAGCGAATGAAAGCACAGAAAGCTTTGGCTGATTGATTCACAGACCTGAGACACGTCGGGCTTTTCGGGTCCTTTGTTTGCATGATTTGGAGGAGCTGATTGACAAGCGGCAACTGGGTAGTCTAAGAGCATTAAAATTTAATGCTGCCACATCAGATCTCATTATCACAGATAACTCCACTCTATCGATGGCCTCGTCCTGTCAGGAGGATGCAAATAAAGTCAATATAGCCAGTTAATGCTAGACAGGCTGGAGTAGAGAGACCACAGTATCATAAATAGCTCTCTCTATGTCTGTATATAAGTTTGACCCCATTTAATTCTAGTCAACATTTTTTTTTTAATCTAAAACTGATTTATGAATGTAATGGCAAAACGTTTTCTTAAATTATTTATCAATAAACAGTTAACACCAGTAATAAACATATTATTCTTAAAGCAGATTAGTATTTCCAGCTTTGGTTCAGCTTTCTAAAGTACTTCACTAACATTTAGAATCATATATAGACACAAAACAAACATAATCATTTCTGCTATGTTGTATCTTTTGTTCTGCGATACTGTATGCCTGCTTCAGAGGTATGAAAAAATACTTCCTGTTTGCAGTTTTCTAAATAGTTTTCCATCCATCTTGCAATTGCTTATCTTGGTCAGGGTGATGAGGGATACCCTTTGATACCCCAGGCATCAAAGGGTATAAGGCTGGGGTATAGCAGACTCATACACACAGCACATATACCTGCACTATGGGTATGTATGGCTTTCGGCTGTGAGAAACCGGGAGGAATCCTGTGTGACACGGTGGAGAACAAGGAAACTCTACACAGCAAAATGTTCCATCTGTGAGCAGAACCATAAACAATACTGGTGTTTTTTTCCCAGTGGATACTTCACAGAAAATCCCGCTCCAAGATATGTCCTTTGAGAGGCTATAGTTCCACCAGGTGGCGATTATAAGGTGCTGATGATGAGAGGGTTAAAGGGGGTGATTATGACTCAGGCACAGTGACTGCAGTCACAGTCGCCGTCGCAGTCCCTGGAAGGCTGCCCGTTTGCTTTCTCCTGCGCCTCAACTCTGAGCGTGTCATTGCGTCCCGTTATGATACTCAGTTCCCTGACGCACCGCGAAATCTCGCTCTTTGTAAATAACGCAGGTGCTCCTGAATTACATCAGAAATTAATGAACTGTGTCGAGAACTTTCCTCTGGGCCAGTTCAGGATTATTTGTTACCTTCAGATGGTGGAAACTGAAATTAAAATGATCACCGGGGCCAGGAAATGACTTAAATAGGAAAGCAGCCAACGGCTTTCCCTCGTCTGACTTGGCAGGCAGCTAAAATCTGTGGGCCTTATTCGTTATTAGGCATTAGATGTAAACTGGAGAAGGAGAGGAAGGAAACGTGTGGGGAGGCCTTCAAATGATCAAAGTTAATCTGCTGCACATGATGGATGCACAAGTAACTTCCTCATGGGTGAACTGTGCAAAATTACATTACAATCACAACATTGCCTAAGAACAAGGCTAATAGGCAGGATCCTCCACGCAGAGATGCAACAAGACCAGAATCAATTAGTTACCATCATACCATCATTGATGTCTCAGACTCTAACCATTTATCTGCCCACCACCATATTCAGTGGTCATTCTAGCTTGTATGGCGCCCTGGGCCAAAAAAATTAAAATTGTGCGTCCACCCCCCCCCCCAACAAAATTAAAATTGTGCGTCCACCCCCCAAAAAAAAGTGTATGAAAATGAATATCCCGTCCCACCCAAAAAATTGTGCATCCATCTCACCCCCCAAAAAACAGTACTGTGCATGCATTCCCCCACAAAAAAAAAAAAATGTGTGCATCTCCCACCCCCTGCCAACATAAAGAAATGCACCACTGTGCACTAACTATGATTTTTGTTATTTTGAATGATGAAAATAAATAACGGTAACATTTTAAACTATATAAATATATAAATAAATATATATAAAATATGAAATATATATATAAATATAAAAGTAAAGGGTAAACCTGCGCTCAGGCGAGTCCTTTTCTGTTAATACTTTGTAGCAAGCAAAGTCGTTTAAATAACAATCAGCATTGTGGTTCACAATCAAAAAAACACTATTTAGAAGATTATCTTTCTTTTAATGAGAAACAAACAAAAAAAGGTCAGACTGTTATTTTTTTATTATGACAAAGACTGACAAACAGACATGTTTTGACAATATGTCTTCCTCAGTGTCTATATAGATAAAAATATATACAAAATAAGATTCATAAATATCAAAAAGAGGTAATAAAGATCACTAAAAACAAACTGTAGTATATAAATAATAAAAAAAAATCAAATTATTACACTATTACTCTATTGGCTAACAAATATACTGGAGTTATACCGGCCTGTTTCGTTGATAATATTGGATAATATAGATAAAATTATACTCATAAAGAGATGTAACAGCTCTTTTTTGTGATTCTTTCATTTTTGTAAACTGGGCACCTGATAACTTAAACCTTTTCTTATTCATTTGAATTAATACAGCACTCCAGCATCAAGAGTGAAGACTGAACAAATTCACCTGGGTGGTGCGCGGACTGGCTTTATACTCTTCTTAACGATGTCACACAAACCAGAAAAAAGTGCAACAACATGTCTGTGAAACTATATATTCACAGTATTGTGAATGAATTGTGGTTTATCTGATAGCATTTTTGCAGTGTGACTGATTTTACTAATTGCCCCCCCCCCCCGTATTTGGCAGCCTGCCTAGCTCACAAATTAGCATCCAGGCACCCAGTCTGCCATGGTTAATTGACCCACACGGTGACACGATATCATTGACGTGACGTGCAAATGAGCGATAGAAAACGATTGCCGTTAAGAATGCTGTATGTAGCAGTATCCACCCATTGGGAGATCCATCCAGAACGAAATTTAATCTGAACCGCAAAATCGATTCCCTCCCCCACTCAGAAAAATTTTATCATCCCCCACAGCTGGCAAATTTTATGACCACCCCCCGCCTTCACAAATTTTGTTGGATGCAGCAGACCTTGACTTGGGTTACTGATGGAATTTGGCCCCCAGGAAACAATAGTTAGTTACATAGTATATGCTTGAACATAGTATATACTTAAGTATGTGCTACGTTTAAGCAACAAGGATAAAAAAGTCCTCAGTACTGTTTTATCCTGACTTCTTTACCCCCTAGATCTGCACAAATGTTGAAGGCTACCGCTACACCTATTTCTCCATTCCACTCACAGCCAGTCTGCTCTTCATTTCAATTTCCTGTCCCCGTAACTTCTTCAGGATTCCCCCGCGATGTTACACTGATTGTTGTAGAAGCAGAGCTCATCACCCTGCATTACAGGATGCAGCTTGATCCAGCATGGACCAAGGCAGGACACTGCACATTGGTTACCAGCAGACAACAGATTGGTTACTAGCAGACTGCACACTGGTTGCCTGCCCAGGATGCACCCTTAGAGCATCAAGTAACACAAAACAGTTACGAAACTGCGCTTGGGACCAGTGAAGGAAATATACTAAGATGCACCCTAAAATGACTGCAGTATTAATATAACTTTATTAAACTGTATGCACCCCAAAGCAGCTGTGTGCACTGCAATGGATAAAAGCAACTGCATAATTGCTGTTCAGCATATATATTTACTTACAAGCTAATAATTTGTAAAACATCTATTGGCATTACAGGGCAAATGTACAAACCAGGGCACACGATTTATCCTGATTTCTCATAACTGCCTAAATGCAGTCGTACAACCTAACAGAAGTGCCGCAGCATTTGAGATTCTATTCTATGGCGTCTCTGATTTACGTCTGATTTGGGAATGGGTCTTACCCTTTGCTCGTCAAAAATTTAAAAGCTGGCAGCCAGAGGCTTGCATTTCCAGCTCGTCTTAATTAAAATTTCAGGAATGACGATTTCGATTTAAAGCTGAAAATCTGTCCACACTGAGGCCAGAAGCTTCAACGGATATAAAAACATACAAAATAAACAATTAAATTAAATTCAACAGGCTGAAATTCTGGAGAGAAAAAAATGCTGGGCATGGTGTGAGTCATTCCAGCAAAGAGGGGCTTTTTTCCTCTCCACCGGCCCCGTTGCGCAGGGGACACTAATTGCCCTGCGGAGGAGCCTGCTTCTCCATGTGGCTTCATTTGTCGCCGCCCACTCGCCATCCGCACTAATCGAGGCCGCTCGTCTGGACAGGGCGCACTTGACCCCGGGCGTCTGTACTTCAGCGGGTCGCCCGCTTACCGAGCTGGGATGCGCTTCAGGCCATTTGCATATAATTCATGCAAAGAAATTTACGCAAGTGAATCGTGGTCTGCAAGACGAAACCGGCGCGCGGCTGTATCGCGGTAGGTCTGCAATACGCAATCAGGCGTTATTAATTAATGATGCATTTCTTAAGCAAAAGTAGAGGAAAGATGCACAAAACATTTTTGAAACTCTGCGAAATACTGAGGGGGCGCTATCTACAGTTATATATGGGGAGAATCCGAAAGGAAACGGAGCCACGTTCGTACTCCTCAGCCTCTCGCTTTGCCAGCCAAACAGATGCAGTTTGAGGTGAGATGAATGGTGATAAAATATCAGTCACACCTGGGACGCATCCCCCATCCTCTGATTTTCACTCCCCAGCGACATTCACCGACTGTCAAGGACCAATGAGTCAGTCTGCTCTGTCTTCGAGAACCTTTCATTCATTTCTGAAAAGGTGAGCCGATCTTACGGTATTAGAAAATGCTGAAAAGTCGCACGGCAACCGAGAGGAGAGCCAAACCCTTTGTCACGACCTGAAAAGGCTGTTATTCCATCCATGCAACAAGACTGAAGTAAACAGAGTGAATCTTCACATCCTTGACGTCTACAGCTGCAACATGTCTGTGCTCTCAGAGTAGTCACAGCACGAAAAGGCACATCATTCACGAAATGGGGAGAATATATATATATATATATATATATATATAACAAAAAACAACTATACCGCCTGTCTCACATCTGACGGGGTCAAGAATCTCTATAAGGATGAAGAGATC
>JAAGVU020000113.1:16234111-16246449 GCA_011763525.2 Mormyrus iriodes | reverse complement strand
AAAACAGCATTGAACTTGATAAGGATGTATTTCCATATATTTACCTACATGTACATTATATATAAATAATTTTATTATACACAGTATTTATGACATATTGTTAATTTGTCCACCAGCTGTCTTCGTTCTTAGATGAGCGTCACATTAAAACATTATTTATATCTCTATGTAATAATTTAAATAAATAGTTTGTTTTCTTATAATATAAGCAGGGCCTTTTTCTCAGGAATTGTGCACAAAAGAATATACAAGAACAATTGCTTTTTTGTTTTTTGTATCCCCACTAATGTGACCCACTATGCAGTTAATAGGGACATTCATTATATTGCCAAAAGTACTGGGACGCCTGCCTTTACACACACATGAACTTTAATGACATCCCACTCTTAATACATAGGCTTTAATATGGAGTTGCCTCACCCTTTGCAGCTATGACAGCTTCAGCTCTTCTAGGAAGGCTTTCCTCAAGGTTTAGGAGTGTGTTTATGGGAATTTTAGACCATTCTTCCAGGAGAATATTTGAGGTCAAGCACTGATGTTGGACGAGAAGGCCTGGCTTGTAATCTCCACTCTAATTCATCCCAAAGGTGTTCTATTGGGTTGAGGTCAGGGCTCTGTGCAGGCCAGTCAAGTTCCTAGTTTGGCGGTCTGTAGCTATTGACTCTGCAGAAAGATGGCGACTCCTGCACACTGTGCGCCTCAGCACGCGCTGTCCCCACTCTGTGATTTTACGTGGCCTACCACTTCGTGGCTGAGCTGCTGCTGTTCCCAATTGCTTCCACTTTGTTATAATACCACTAACAGGTAACTGTGGAATATTTAATAGTGAGGAAACTTCACAAATGGACTTATTGCACAGGTGGCATCCTATCACGGTACCACGCTTGAGTTCACTGAGCTCCTGAGAGCGACCCATTCTTTCACAAATGTTTACAGAAGCAGTCTGCATGCCTAGGGGCTTGATTTTATACACCTGTGGCCATGGAAGTGATTGGAACATCAATTCAATGATATGGAGGGGTGTCCCAATACTTTTGGCAATATAGTGTATACAGAACACAGATTCCCCCAACACAGCACCCCAGGCATATGTAACGCCATAACATACATGGCCTGCATTGGAGCAGCTTATATATGAGAATTGTATCACTTTAGAGCTAGATACAGAACAGTAGCTCGGGTTCAGGAGCAGACATAACGGGTATGTGACTCGGTTTGCCTGCAGTACTATAGCCAGTGCCAGAGTGACTATTCATCCAACCCACAAGTGGGGAGAAGAGGCTCCATGACCACACACACACCAACACATGCACACACACAAAGCTTAATTAATTTTGTTTCAGCTACCACATAACGAGCCTAACAGTTACAGTAAGTCCAGCCAACCCTACGCTTTGAATTAGTATGCAGTGGCATCAGGCTGCCTTTTGTGCGGCGCCTGATTTCCTCTGAATTTACGCGATTATGCTTGGCTGGATTTTCTGCTCTAATTCTGGCTTATAGACAGAAACCAGCACAAACGCTGATACATAATGTTAAGCAAATGTTGGAAATGTTTGTGTTTTATTTTCCTGTTCTCTTCCCATAACGGAATTTATTACTCGATTCCACCGGTGCTGATGGCCTGTGCACCAAATGTGCTTGGCTCAGTGTCCATAACAGCGAGTAAGCATGACGATCAGGAGGACTGGCCCTGGAGGCCAACTTTCCAATGGTGGTGATCCTCGGGGCCGAGAATGTGCCTCTTTCTTTTTGGCCCATGCACAATGCGGTCGCATTCATCAGCTTGACATTTTGCTCCATCCACCTTCCTCTGTGTGCTTTGCTTCATCATCAAGAGCCCAGGAGGGAAAAGAAAACAACATTTGCTGAAAAAATGATCTATATTCATGTACTAATGAAAGTTAGAGTATATATTCCGTAGCTATTCTGAGTTTCAGCTTGGCAGTTATTAATTTGATATTTTTCCGCTTTTGAAACTGGACTGCCTATGTTGTTGTCACATTTGGCCTTATCAGGCTTATCAATATATTAATGTGTGCTGGATTCTGCCATTGTCTAAAGTTAATAGTAAGGTTACACCACACGTCTAATCTGTCTTAATATTTCATGACTGGGAGACTGAGGTCAGGACACATGCCAGTAACAAAATCCTTGTCCCATGATGAGCGGAGAGACTTGTATGCGTTCAGTCAGTCATACTGCTGGGTGCTTGAAGCTTTGGAGGACAAGAGGACCGTTAAAAGAAAACTGTATGCAACATAATGCAGGTACGTCCTTGCTAGTGGTTATAATTTTGTCTCCCCTCTCCAGACTGCGAGCCGTTCCTGTGCTAAGTGCCTGTGTTTTCCTTTGCCTGCTCTGTGTGATGCGTGACACGGCCAGCATCGTAGACACCTCGGATCTCTTCTGTTCCAGCTGTGTTTCTGCAGGCTGCGCACCCACCAGTGGTGTTTCCTGCTC
Organism: Mormyrus iriodes; assembly: GCA_011763525.2. Lineage (NCBI taxonomy): Eukaryota > Metazoa > Chordata > Actinopteri > Osteoglossiformes > Mormyridae > Mormyrus > Mormyrus iriodes. The sequence continues at coordinate 16,243,986 of JAAGVU020000113.1, read as the reverse complement.
TTCAACGTGCTCCTGTTCCACGCGCTGCTCTTCGGGGCCGACTTCGTGGAGGAGTACCTCCTCCAACCCATGCCGAGGACCTACACGGACGTGAAGGTGCTGGAGGTGCGAGAGCGAGCTCGCAAGCTGGACCTGAGCAGCACCAGGGCTAACGACTCGCAGCAGTATGTCATCAGCAGCCCCCGGGCCTGCGCACGCCGTGATGTCTTCCTGCTCACGCTGGTCTTCAGCTCGCCGGAAAACGGAAGTCGGCGGGAAGACATCCGTAGGACCTGGGCCAACCGAACCCATATCCAGGGGTTCACGATCCAAACGTTGTTCCTCATTGGGTCCAGCCGGTCACCCATCACCCAGGCCACCATCAGGATGGAAAACAAACGCTATGGAGATATCATCCAGGCTCGTTTCACGGATTCATCTAAAAACCTGACCCCGAAGATGGTTCTGGCCATGAGGTGGGCAGTGACATATTGTCCCATCGCCCGATTTATACTGCTGACGGAGGAGACCACGTTTGTTAACCTCCAGGCTCTCGGAGAATACCTCCTGACCCTGCGCCGCCATCCGGAGGATCTGTACATGGGCCGTGTGGTACACCAAGAGATGCCGGACAGAAAGCCAAGCAGCCCACGTTATCTGTCTCTGAGCCAGTACCCCGAGAAGTACTTTCCGGACTACTGTGCCGGCTCGGCCTTCGTGCTGTCGCAGGACGTGGCTCGCAAGGTGTACGTGGCCTCCAAGGAAGTGTTGTCTCCCGTGCCCTATGACGTCTTTGTGGGTCTCTGCGTGCGCCGGGCCGGGGTGGTTCCCACGCACAGCTCTCGCTTCTCCGGGCAGAAGCACATACGCTACAACAGTTGCTGCTACCAGTTCCTCTTCAGCTCGGCCGACGTGACGGCCGGCGAGCTGTCCTCCATCTGGGAAGACCTGCAAGACACGAGACCCTGTAGCATGCTGGAGACATACTCAGGCCTGGTGACCTGCAAGGCCCTCACTTATCTGGATAAATTCTCATTTTTCAACACTGGGACTGTAAATGAAGTGAACTTGTATGGCTAATCCCAGCAGCAGACTGTCCAGGCAAGAAATGGTGTGTAAAAAGTCTTCTTCCATTTGATGTATAGCTACTATTCACGTTAAAATAAAGATAGTCTCGTTCGGTTGTATTGTAGTAGTAGGTTTTTAAGAAAGCGTGTGTGACAACAAAGAGAAAAAGTTTTCCATTTTAAGAACTTTTTACGAAGCTTAATTAATTTTTAAAAAGTGCAGTTATATTAAAATTCATTCTGATAAAAAGACATATGTGTTACAGACCTTCTTGTTCTTCTTGATTATTCAAGTTAAATATGGTACAGATGCGTCGTGATTTAAAATTCACAAACGCGAGTGGGACTCCACACCTGTGTGTGGTGACACGTAGCTGGACGTGTTATGGTTCTTGGAGCTTATGTACAGGGATACACCCTAAAAGGCGACAGAGAGATCAATGACAAAGAGTCAAATGAGGGAACTATGGAAAGGACAGATATGTGAATTATATCCGAATGTTTTTCTTATCAGGATTGGATGATCGCTGCCCGAGCTGCCTGTGTAATAATGAGATAAGGGCTATGTAATTAGAGAAAACACTTCAGATGTAATGGCACATATTACCTTTCATGAAACCAGACCCAATTTAAGTGTCTTATAAAACAATTCCTTGTATTATTAGCTGAAATACCCTTTAATGATCAGCATAGAGCATTGTTTCCCAATCCGGTCCTTGGGGACCCGCAGTCATTCCATGTTTTTTCTCCCTCTCAGCTCCCTACCAGACAGTTCACATTTTTGCGTTTTTGCAAAAATGTGGACCGTCTGTGGGTCCCCGAGGAGTGGATTGGGAAACACTGACATAGAGAGAGAAAAATTTCAACTTGATATCCGGTGGCCATGATGGAAAAAGGGGTGGAGAGATATCAGAAATGCCGTCTACGCAGAATGAATTGGCTCTATAACAAAAATCCTTACTTCATTCGTTTACAATATATATATATATATATATATATATATATATATATTGTGTGTGTGTCTGTGTCTGTGTGTATATATATGTATATATATATATATATTAGAAACACCCAGAAGTTTTGAAGTACATTCATTTGAAGTAGCAATAAACTATTTACTTCAAAAAGAGCTGCTCCGAGTTAAAAAGTTCATTGACAAGCAGTTTCATTGGATGCTTTTCCATTAGTAAAACCTTCGCAATAACAAAGAAACACCAAACGTTTCGGTTTAGTATCCCTTTGGGAGCAATGAATAGCAAAATGTCAAGAACAAACCTGAGTCGGTCAAAAAAATTATGACACTTATTAAAAAGAAAATGTCTGTGTGGGAGATACAGTGCAGATATATTGAACATTGCTTGTCAATTGTTATGAAACAAGTGCATGTGCAACATTTTTACATAATTAAGCAAGCATCCCAGGACGTGCACTCTGTGAGCACTGCGTGCAAAATACATTGCTGTATTTTTAGTTTAATATATAAAGAGTGACTTTCGGATTTCTATAATCCAATTTGCAATATCATAACATTGATTATGATTATGATGAATAAACGTCATGCAGGTGGACTGAATTCGGTCAACGGATTAAATTCAATCATTTAATAAAGTGACATCACTCTGTATACCGCAGTTTGAGACCACTGAAAGGATCATGAACTACAATTTAAATACGGCGACTCAGAGCGTGAAACTACAGATGGAGTGGGGGAAATCCAGAATTCATGTCCATATCCGTATCTTCTGAGGCGGGATGGGCCGTGCCGTTATGTGGCTTCTGGGGACGGGGCTCTGGCAGCAACGGTGAAGGAGCGGAGTCTGGAAAATACAAGAGAAACGAGCTGCTGAGTTTGTCTCTACAGATGAAGTCGAAGCAACAGGCCTCCCAAATGCTGCGCGGAGCATTCTGATAGAGACTGACCAAACGGCGGTCAGCGTTATTCTGCCCGAGACATTTCCCATCCCTCAGCATAAAAAAGAAACGGAATGACTAGGAAGCTATGCCCAACTGCATTCTCTGTGACTCCGGGACAGAGGGTGACCGGTCGACCTTGCCGCTGGACAGTGTCGGAGGGTGGAATGCGCCAATGTTTGCCTGCATCTTGTCGTCTCTACGGCGGTTTGGTCAGTGACCGGGGAAAGGCAATAAGCCTCGCTGTAAGGCTTCAATGCGGGTGAAGCATCCTGCCGGCGAACTGGACAGGAAACCCAGGATTAATCACTGATCACTGCCCCTCGGCGCAGAGACCTGAGACGGTCCCCTGCACTGACAAGCACCACTGGGCACAACTTTTCTGGTCCATTTCCGTGTTGTATCTTTGTGCTTAAATGCACGTCCCGTGTTCCTCTAACATTATCCCCCAGCCATCCATAATGTCTTTTTTCACTGTTGACCTACATTTCAACACTGACATCTTTCACAACAGTGTGAATAATAGTGCAATAGAGAAAGTGCGGGTAGTATTGACTGAACAGATGACGATTACCAGGGCATTACTAAATCTACCATTTTTGTATATGAAATGCTAGCATGTAATCCAGAAAATAAATACTGAAGCTACATGTATTTTTATAATTATGTTTATATAAGTCAGTTTAGCTGGATGAGCCTAACGAAAGGGACTTACAGCTATAACAAGATTCACGTATAATGCAGCTCTTGATGAATTAAGCATGGGGCCAGCACAGATCAGATCATCACTTTAAGCCGCATCTCACAGCTCACTTGACAGCCCCCCTAGTCATTGCTCATTCTAAATCAGCTTTTGTCGTGTCTGACAAAACACAGGTCTTTGAGTATTTTAGCACTATTTTGCAGAACCTTTGCCCACACTTAAGAACATTTTCCAGATGAGTAAAACACAATCCACTACCTGGTCTTTTTGCTGTGGTACAGCTGTAAATAATCCATTGATGTGGAGTTGGTGCTCCAATCTTGGCCCGCTGGGAAATATTAAATCTTTGAAGGCTTGACTCACCATAACTTCCTAACTGAAGTCTTCACCCATGCCAGCCACCATAAACTACAGTCTTGTTGTACTATTTCAGTAAAATTATATGCTCTTATCCTGCATATCATACACAACTTTTTCCTTGGATGCTTTGTAGAAGAAAACGCCCTTCAACTTTTCCCTACTATTGTGGTTTGAGTTTTTGAGTGTAGATTCATAAACCATGCTTTCAGTGTCTCTTCCTCATTAAGCAGTAACACAACAGGCTGCATTACCTGCATTATGGGGTCACACCAGCAGATTAGACAATGATGACAGAGTCAGATAGAAGATCATAGAAATTATGTGTTCAGTGGTGCTAAAGAGGTGTCAAAGCTCATCTTGAGAGCAAAGGCTGATAAAATTGTTGATAATTGTTGATTGTTGTAGTCTGCAAAACCAACAAGAAAAAAAGTCCATCCAATGTGCTCAGCCTTGATAACAATGCATCATAGCAACGTGCATTGGCCTAAAGTCATAACTTATAAAAACATTTGAATTTAATGAACTCTAATATATCAACCAAGTTCTCTGCCACATATATTACCTAATTAAAATGATACAAGTATTTTGCTAGTCTTACGACCATATTAATTATGTTTGTAAGTGGTGTGGAAACTGCTGGATGGATGTATTATTTACTAAGAACATTTTCTGTGTAAAAAAAAACTGTTTAGTACATAATTTATTATATAAAAGACAGCAGGAAGGACCTTGGGTATGTTGAGCTTCTTTGCAAGTGCACAGCATGACGAAAAGGCCGTAGATCGAGTCCAACTATTTTACAATAGCATACCAAATCTAAAAGTGACACTATTGGTACATGCATTAGAACCAATGCCCCATGACCCTACACTAGATAAGCCTGTTGGAAGATGGATGGATGGATGGATGGATGGATGGAAAATCCACACTCACAGTTTTCCAAGAAACATTTTCCTCCATCTTCCATACCACCTATCCAGTACAGGGTTGTAATGAGCCAGCAGGCTATCAAAGAAAGCAGAGAGTACAAAAAATACAAGATAGTTAATAACTTAGCAGTAAATATAAAGAAACCGTACTTCACAATGTACACTAAAACGTTTAGGACCATTCACGTGTTCTTAATAAAATATGCATAAATAAAAGCACTGTGTAACTGAAAGTGCCAATCACAAAGCAGAATTGCATTTCATTGATTTATTGTACACTGAGTGGCCTGTAAAATAAACCATTCAGCCTGATTACTGCACATTTTTTAAGCAAATGTTTATATATAGCCTCTGTACCTAAAATGTCTATGGCTTTTAAAATCAACAGCTCATGATGGCAGGTATGAACCACTCTATCTTTTCCTTACCACAAATGCTTATGATGCGATCATTGAATGCAAGACAAAAAACAAGAGACAACTGGTCGATTTGTAAATATCGCTTGCAGGCTACACATCAGAATCTTGCAACACTTATTATGCCACCCATGTATAAGTACTCAGATCATAATTATAACAGGACAGGAGAGACGATTCCTAGGCCACCAGAGCCAAGATAACAACCATGCAACAGATTTGCATTTCATTTGCAAATAAGAAATCTGTACACTGACTTCGGTGGCAGTAACAGGGATCGGTTGCTTATTCATGCCATCACATACTTTGAATCTATAAAAGACAGTCCATAGATAGCTCTGAGTAATCTGAAGCTTTGAGGGATATTGTAATTAAGGCAGGCTGTGGCGTATATTTCTTGACAGTTCTACTATTTCTTTGTGGAATTTTAGTTAACAAAGGAAAGATAAGCAAAAGAGTAGGTTAAGATGAACGATAACAACTGAAGAGACCCTTCAGGGCTGCTCTAGGATACCAAAACTGTAGTATTTGCTGAGTGATGAAAAAGAATTTTACAGGCATGTCTTTTTTAAGGTTCCTCTGGGCATCCATGGTTTCTGCAAACGTAATTAAGCTGGAGACAAGATTCTGAACAGATTTCTGAGCTGATGAGACATGGAGATCATCGATGCTTCAACGGACGAGAGGAGCTCATGCATGTTTTTAGAGATATCAGTTCTCGATAGTTCTTCTGTTGAAACAAAACTCTTTTCAAAAACGAAAAAGGCTGAGCACCTTGTTTAGTGCAATCGCATTAATATTTCAAATCCCAATCTAGTCTCCATTCGCCTTAAAGTTCTACATCACTCAGTTTTATGTGACTATATGGAGAATTCATCGTGTAAGTGACGGCGAGAGGATTCTTTCATTCGTTGCATTGCTGCAATTAAATTTAAGCCATATATAAAAAGCTACAGAAGTGATTAAAAGAAAACTACATGTACAACTTACTTTGAAGTTTACTAGAATAGTATACATACTGACAAACTAAACTACAGGCAGAAATATTTCTGAAAAATTATTCACAACCTTTTTTATCTGCAATACCAGTGAGCAGCAGAGCACGGTTTGATGTGGCAGGGGCAACATTTTCAATGACAAGAAAATTGCTTTGTTAGCAAACGATTTTTCTCTCCCGTCCAGCGTGAGAGTTTTACTACCTCGTCATAGAATATATATTCAGGAACTCAAACAAAAAAATGATAGGCAGAACCGCTCTTGTGTTCAGTCACAGGAGTACATTCAAAGCTACTCTATGAGTGGTATGCAAAAAGTGATTTCTTATTCAGATAAAATTAACAACTTCACGGGATTAGAATTATTAACATTTCCATACAAAACCAATGGGAGAACACAGATTTCAGTTTGTATAGCAGGAGAGCACATGGTAGTTATAAATTGTAAAACGGCATCTAAAAGATTTACTACTTACTCAAAAGGGAGAATTAAAGATAAGGACACCCGATACACTTGCAAAAACCATAGATAAATGTTTCACATTAATTATTATAAAAACTCTCATTTGTGTTTCTGACCACCTGCCTAATATGCTGTTCCTTCTCTGTGTGCCACCAAAACAGCTTGAAACAGCCATGGCTCTGACCTAACAAGACCTCTGAAGGTGTCCTGTGGTATCTGGCACCAAGATGTTAGCAGCAAATCCTTTAAGTCCTGTAAACCGAGGTGTAGCTGCCACAGAGTAATCTTGTTGTTCCAGCACATCCCACATATGTGTGATCGGATTGATATCCGGGGAATCTGGAGGCCAGAGCAACGCCTTGAACTTTTCATCATGATCCTCAAACCATTCTCAAACAATGTCTGCAGTGTGGCCGGGTGCATTATCCCGCCGAAAGAGGCCACTGCCATTGCAGACTACCGTTGCCATGTAGGGGTGTACATTGGTGATACATGTTAAATTAATGTCCTCATAAATGCCCAGAGTTTCCCAGCTAAACATTCTCCAAAGCATTACACTACCTCTACCAGCCTGTTTTCTTCCCTTAGTGCGTCCTGGTGCCATCTCCTCCCCAGGTAAACGCTCGGAAGTCCATATGACACAAAAGAAAATGGGATTCATCAGACCAGGCACCCTTCTTCCATTGATCCAAGGTTCAGTTCTGGGCTTGTGTGCCCATTACAAGCGCTTTTGACAGTGCACAGGGTTTAGCATGGGCACTCCGTGGCTAGGCAGCCCCGTACATGGGAGAGCTCATTGCACTGCGTGTCACTCCCATAATATCAATAAAATTATCTGCGATTTGTGCCATAGAGCCCTTCTGTCGATTCATACGAGACAGGACAGCCTTTGTTCACATCTAGCATGGATGAGTCTTGGTTGCCCATGACCTTGTAAGCGGTTTGTGGTCTTTCCCTCCTCAGACTCTCAGTATGTACTCAACATGCACCATGACTAACTGTGAGCACCCTGCAAGCCTTGCCATTTTGGAGACGCTCAAACCCAGTCGTTTGGCTATAACAATTTAGCTTTTAGTCACTGAAGCCTTTCTTCTCTGCATTGAACATGGTGATTGTCACATTGTCATTGTTATGAGACAGTCAAGGTTATTTGCTTCATATGGTAGTGGTCATAATGTTTTGGTTATATATATATACACACACACACACACGCACGCTTATATATATAAGCATATATAATATATACAGTATATGCAGCTAAAGTTACTGTTAATGATTTTGTGAAATTTGCACATTACAGTAACTATGTGGAAGGAATATTTTTGTATAATAGTTATATTAATTCATTTTGTAACCCTTCCTTATTTTGCACTTTTGATATATTCAGTTTTTCTGGTATATTAGACAACATGTTGTGAGAAATTCCTGTTATTCTGTTAACTGAAGGTGCAGTTGTGACTTTCTGTCTGTTTTTAGCAGCACTGCATGACTATCAGACAGCATTATGAGGTGAGCGCATGTGGTGCGGATCTCATAAGTAATCAGCACCGAGAGACTTAACTGTAAAAACAAACAGATGAGGGTACGTCACAAAATATAAAACCACAGGATAAATAATGGGTAACAATAATAGAATGCCTGAAGACCCTTCACTATGTAAGTGGTAGGAAAATTAATGTACAGATGGAATAATAGAATATGAAATAATTTCCAATAAAATAATACAAATAAGAAAAGGATTTAATAAGATGAAAAAACGGAATACAGATGCAGTGCCTCTGTGGGATTTAACCCCTGTGTTATTTATATTAACCCCAGTCCATTTTCAAAATGAGGATAAATTCTAGAATCTAGAATTTAGAAAGGGAGAAGTAAAATACACAAGTGGTAAAGATGACAGGACCACAGTGTTAATTTACATAAATTGCTAGAAGGAACCATAATTCATAACAGTGTTTATGATGGTGTCGACTGAGTGACAGGTGAGTGACAGACAAATGGGAATGCCCTCCCTGTCTTTGGTCTCTAAGGTGTCAGCCAATCGCCTTGAGCTCTATTCAGAAATGCGAAGCATTTAGTTATACATTAAATGAGTACAACTGATTTCGATTCTTCGGAACAGACTTTTGTTTCTTATTTCCGGGTAGCCGAGAGGAGTCGCAGTGACTCACACGTATCACATGTTTTACCACCTTTGCCGTGGTGTATTACCTCAATACCACTATTGTTGCAAGCCTTACCTAAAGTTAAATGTTGAATATTTCCATTAGAACAGGTACAATTTTCATATGTGTGACTTAGGCAATTGTATGTGATAGAGGAAAGATTGGTTTTCAAACAGCATGAAGCAGAGTTACATTATTATTCATAATACACAGCTGAAAGCCTGTACAGACCATTTCATAACTGGAAAATTATTTTTCTTCATCTTCTGTGCAATGTGTACAGATGTGATCTTTTTAATCAACTTACGGCAAATTATACCACAATTAATCTACAGACGAAAACCACAAAACTGAATCAAAATAAATAATGACAGAGATACGTGATGTGCATTAAAATTTTCAGTTCATTTATCACCCAATAGCAGTAATTAACCTGCTTTCTTTACCAGATGCTTTTATCCAAAGCAACATATAATATTGTTGAGAAAGCAGGGTTAAGGGCCTTGCTCAAGGGCCCAACAGTGACATCACTCTGCCTGCCCAGGGATTTCAGCTGCCAACCTAACCCACTGGGTCTCACACTGCCTATACTGCCCTTCACATAACACACAACACCCATATTTCCTACTTACCCGGGAGAGGGGGTTACCCAAAGCAGAATTTCTTCTTTAGCCAGATACCGTATGTATACCCTAAAAGTAGAAATTTTCCAATGGGAATGTCACTTACCTCTGCTCCTGTTGTAATGTTTACACATTTGTCTTAAGTTATCTAGCTAACTGGGAAATCCTGCTTTGTGGAAAATCCCCCTGGGATGAACTGAAATTAAGAATTAGCCCTGGACTTTGGGGTGCCCTAAGATGAATTTTGTCGAGCAGGGGTGAATG
>JAAGVU020000113.1:16220328-16234011 GCA_011763525.2 Mormyrus iriodes | reverse complement strand
GAGCAGGGATGATTGCCCACGATGGATATTGCCGAGCAGGGATGATTGCCCATGATGAATTTTTGTCAGGCAGGGGTTATTGCCCACGATGGATATTGCCGAGCAGGGGTGAATCCCCGCAATGAATTTTGCCAAGCAGGGATGATTCCCCACGATAAATTTTGGCGGCTGACAAACCTATTGATATGCCTGGCAGGTGCTACTAATGTCATCATGTCATTACAAAGGTTAGGTAAAACCATTAATTGCCTAGTATGTCTTTATGATAACTGTTTAACACAGAAAGAGTCTGAAGGAAGACAGGGATGCAGTTGCTGAAAGATGATTTTATATAGAAGTATCACAATAAGACAAAGGCGAATGATGCCAGTTCTTAAACCTGTACAGTGGCAACAGTGAGTGAACAGCAGTAAGGTGACCGAAGTACTTATCCCTGCAAAGGAACCTCAGACGAAAATGAAAACACCTGAAACCCCCGAGATATGGTTACAGAAGCACAGAGCAAGTGATCACTGCATGCACAGGTTAATGGATAAGAAAAGAAAAAAACTCTGAAAGTAAACTGTCCTTAATAACTAAAATGAATCCTAAAAGAACAGATTTGTTTAACACCATTTCCACTGCAGCAAGTGAAAACATTTTAAATGTCTAGTGGTGAACATCGGAATTTTTGCCAAGTCAACTAAAACATTCAAAGCTGCAAATTTATCTGTCTCAACAGAACTTATTTCCTCCTTGGGATAAAGACAAGAATAATTAAAATAAGATTGGTCGGTGTTTCAATTTCATTTAATTAATATCAAAGAAATACGAAAAAAAAAATTAGTGCGTTTAATGAGCTTGAGTTACAAAAACAGAAACATTGTATTTTCATACAGGAGATGGTTGTATGGTTGCCCTCCTTCAGATTAAAAGAGGAGAGTGGCTGTTGATTCTGGCAGGCTTTCAGTCTGCCCCTTCCACTATGACCGACGACACGGCAGTCACGTAGTACGGTCCCTCGCGCATGTACGTGCGCAGGTACAGATAGTTCTGGTTGCCAAAGATCTCGGCTGTGGACACAGAATTCACCAGTGCCTTGACCAGCTCAAACTTGGCATCTTTCATCTCTTTGCTTGGTCCCGTTGAACGGTCGATGATAAACTCCACAAAGCCTGGGGTGGCCATCATTAGCTTCTGACCCCAGGGCTGATCCGCTATAGCCTTCAGTCGCGGATGGGGACAGGACAGAATAGAGAGCGAAATACGCCGTTACAAAGCAGACACGGGCAGCTTGCTCCCACATAAAAAACAGGGATAACACTTTCGATTTAAAGGGTTTTACATAAAACTTTTTTAAGTCATGTATCATTTATGAAGGCTTGATGTATTGCTCATGAAACTGTGAAGTGGTCTGTGTGCAGCCCTTCACACTGTGTTTCCTAGCAACCACCGGTTGTTGATATCGCTCTTTAAGCACTTTATACTTATGTGGTGCGGCACATAGCTCATGGTACCTTCCTAGCACCTTCTCATAAGGACCCATAAATAAAACACTGCCAAAACATATTGCCTCTAGTATAATGACATTGTACTTTTACGACACTTAGCGAACAGACAGACCAGCAACCCGGTAAAAGACATCCATCCAAATTCATCAAGATCTACTGACTGTGAAGATGTGCAGAGCTCCAATGTGAAGTTCAGGAAAAGGCTGGCTGCTGATACTCTGGAACATCTCCATGGGCTGGTTGGACAGGGAATGAAACCAGGACTCGGTCAAGCCCAGAAGATCTTCAGTCTGCTGCTCGGCCTGTGAAGATACAGGAGCACACAGCTCGTTAGGAGTGACTTCTGCAGAAGAGGGTTAAAGTGAGGGCTAGCCAACGTGTCAACATGCAATCCCAGTGCATCTGAACTTACATGGGGCAATGCTTCAGATATTATACCGATCGAAACTGATTTCTGAACATTGTGGCTTGCTCTGGTTTGATTAGCAATCTGGAGTTGAAAAGGGAATCTGGGATTTACGCAGTAAACTGGACACTCCTTAGCGATCTGAACACAAACAGCCAGATAAGCAGACAGTGATAGAAACGGAACATGAAATTTGTGATGTTTATTCTCTCGGCTATGTCAGCAGACCCAGAATCGTACGCTCGTTCCGGCCAAAAAAAACTTTGGAGGAGATTCTGTATTTCTTTCGCAAACTGTGTGATGACCTAGAAGACAGTACATTAAAGCCTTGCAGCTGCACAGGTTGGGGATCTATGCCCATGCCCTGGTTATTGGTTTGAGTCCCATGGCCCACATAATAATCATAGTGGCATTTGACAAAATAACCCCAAACTGCTCCAGGATACTAGCTGGCTGAGCCTGTGCTGTAATCCCTTGTGCAGCCTTGCGTCGACTTACATCCACATTTGGGACAGGGACCACTGGATGCAAGTCAATTTGGATGTCTCTCTGTATTGTAGCTGTCCATCACATATACATTACTGTATGCATACTGTATTACAAGTTAGATATGGACAGTGGGTCATTATACGGTACCACTTTACAGTAAGACTACCCTTACAAAGGGTTTATGAACAGTTTATAAGCAGTTTATTAATTTTATTGCAACACTTTGTAAGTCGTTAATAGACAAATTTTAAGTTAGCAGCTTATAATAGTTTTTTTTAATTAAGGAGTTACTACCATTCATAAGTAACAAAGGGGAGCCTTATTATAAAGTGGTACTGATTATACGGCCGGCAGCGCTGCCCATTCCCCTGCACCGATTACACTAAGCAATACACCCTCTAACGTCCCACTACATCTGCTTTCAGGCGTCTCTCGGTCAGTGGATATTATTTACCATGGCCCTCGGATGTAAATGCAATTGGACGTGACTCGATCAGGCAAAACTTGGTATAGAACATATATATTGTAATGCAATATATAGAGAGCTCTCTATATATATGTACAGCATGAAGGGGTATTAAAGAACTTTTCAATTTCCCCACAGGTATCAATAAAGTCTCTAATATTTCTGTACAGTGACTCAATGGCACAAAAAGTAAATCTCATTGCTATATGCTTGTGAGGTGACCATAACTGTGTAAAACAGAATAAACAGCAAGGCAAGGAGCATTATGACAATCTGCATCTCAAACCCAGAATCAGAAAGTCTTTTCCTTGGTGCCTTTAAAAACACCCCTTAATCAAGATGACGCCTCGAAAATCAGCAAAGGTTACGGATCACGGATGGATTTTCACAGCTACAGAGTGCCGTGATGAGTCATCAGCCGTCCCTCCACTCACGGCGTCATTAGCTGCCAAATGACGCCAAAGGCAGCCCCGGCTCAGACAGCCAATCACCGTGCTCAGACAGCATCTCACCGGCAGGCCGAGGAGAAGGGTCAAGGCCTCCAAGCAGCGAACTCGCAGGTCTGTGGGCGCATTTCGCACCAGCTGGCTCATCTGTTTCAACACACGCTGGAACTCCTCACCTGAGAGCAGAACCAAAGCAGGGTCTCAGGTGTGACCCTGGATAAGCACATTTCAGATTCTGGGTAGGCCTGCCTACATTTGCTGATATTGACCATGTTCTGGAGTATGGAAAAGCAGGTTAGTAACACCAGTAAGGAACTATCCTGGGCATACTGAGGCCTAGGGAAGACATTTTAGAGCAGTGTCATCCAATCCGGTCCTCGGGGACCCACAGTCGATCCGTGTTTTTGCTCCCTCCAAACTCCCTGCCAGACAATCCACATTGTAGCTAAACATGGTCCCTGAGGACCAGATTGGGAAACACTGATTTAGAGATAAACAGGGAACTGGCTGGTCACTGAAAACCTTGATATATCGACATAAATATTCAGGTGCAGGGGAAAGTCTTGAGGTCATTATTTTATAAAACAAATCCAACTGAATCCCTATTCATTAGTCAAGCAGATTTTAAAGGTTACTATGTAAAAGGACTTTGCAGAGGTTGTATCTGTAATTTAAGCAATGTGTAATTTGTGTTAAAAGCATTTTAGCCTTAATGTCTATGGGGGTAATAATGCAAATTGTGGCTATATAAACAACATTAATAAATCAGTATCACTCATAGCTAAACTCCACTGCCTCTATAGTGGTACTCATAAAAAAATGAAATGCTCCTCAGATTCATTATGGTTGCAGTTTGAAACCCACAAGGTGTCATCAATGCCACCAACCTGTTTTATGCAGCACTTGTTTGCCTTCCACAGTGGATCCCACTACTCCCAATGTGTCCAGACCCACCCCCACCATCACTGGATCCTGGTCCACTGTCATCTCAAACACCTTCCGCAGGAATGCCGGGTAGCACTCGCAGATCTGCTGGGGGCTGTCCATGACTGCCAGGTTCCCGAAAAACTTCACCAACCCTGAGGGGAACAAAGAAAAAGTTACCGGCGTGGAGGGCATCAGTCACAACCACAAACACCTTTCACACATGAGGAAGATACAAGCAGGAAGAACGTCCCTCGCTTTCTATACTCCTGATGTCTACATTCTTTGCACCTCCTTCCATCCTCCAGGTGAAAAGTTACCCAGCCTTGCCATAACCCTTAGAGTATCGAGCATTTACCCCGAGAGTTCTTTGAATGGGTAGCAGTCTGCCAAAAAATGTGAACAAATAAATACTTTAGTCTAGGGAGACTGCTTTTGCTCAGTGCACAACTGTACACAAAATTCACGGCTCAGTACAAACCTCAGTTTTGTGGTCACGGTTTGGTTGCACTTTCAGTACAGCAGGGAAAACAGATCGATGACAAACAAAAATTTGCTTTCAAATGATTTATTATTCAAACTGAAAACACAGACACGATTAGGAACGACTGTAAACCAAAGGCAGTGCGTCCGCCATCATGTCGGAATAACAAAACCTGAGAGATACTTATTTGAATCTCATCTAAATCCTGTGTTCTCTATTACCAAGACTAGTCACATATCTATAGCAATAAAGTACCCATACCTCACAGCCACAATTAACAAGTTTTCTGTGTTGAACACCTGCTTATGAATGTAAGTTCCGGCCCATATCAATAAATGTATTCGTTTCACTGTGCATGCTTAGCTGACAAAAAATGTACTGAACAGGACATGGCGAATATGTGTACAGTTACTGGCCCTAGTACACACTAGGGCCGTTACTATCGATTATATCAGTAATCGAGTAATCTACCAGTTAATCTGATTAATCGGGTAATAATTTATAATACAAGGATTGCAATAGGGACAAGGTAGGAACCAAATAACCATTGCAGGGTGCACACTCAGTCACACATACTGTCAATTTAGGTAATCTAATTCACTTCAGTTTAATGCTTTTAGACAGTGAAAGAAAAATGGAGGATCCACCAAAAAGCCACGCCCACACGGGGTGAATATGCACAATGGCGGTTTGCAGCGACGGCAATGCCTACTGTAATACTGTGCCGCCCTGACTGGCCTGCATGATGTACGACGTTAATATCGACCTGACATTTCATGCACATGTAGTCGTCATATTACAAGGACGTTTCTGTGGAAGCCAGGAAAGAGTCGCGCTAAAACATTTTTTTTTGTCATACGAAACAAAACTTTTACAATTTTAATGACTGTTTCTTTTCAAAATTCCCTAGTATAAGTTGAAAAAAAACATTGTACAGTTTAATTCCGCTGCTTTTGCATGAGCTCTGCATGCGCTCTCCCAGACAATGAGTCACGTCTTTGCTGTTGGACTCATGGACAGTGAGGCGCATTTATGAGAAATAAAATAAAATTGAGTTGAGAAAAGAGAACAAGAACTGGTCATGAAAAAACATTTGTCTTCCTCTGTATGGGGATACTTTGGATTCTGTAGAGACAATATTGAGCAAAAGCTTTGTGTCTGTTGGCACAAGTAACGGCAACATCAACAACTTATCTGACAGACTCTCTTGGTAGATAAGTTCTATTTAGCTATATTCTATTCGGTTTGTTTTGAACTCCTAAATATTGCAAAAACTTCAAATATCGCAATGTGAAGTTTGTCCAATATTGTTCAGCCCTACTCAGAATACAATACATTCACAAAAATATGATTAATATTATATGGTTCTTATGTATCATGTTATATAAGGCGATACAGCTAAGCCTCAGGGCTAACCTTTGTTTTAGCACTAAGAAAAAAGTTCATAAAGAGAAAAAGTTTCACTTTTTTATATAGTTAGAATCACTCATCATATTTCATGCTGAAAAAATGAGGGTGATTCTGTTGCTGTTAAACGTAGAAACTGGTCATAATTGATGGGTTAAAACAGATTCATTCAAATGGGTTAACAATGGGCTAACTGGGCACTGCTATAGGCGGCTGCCTTTCGTGGCCAGTTTGCTCTCTTCAACAGAGAGCAAGTTGGAGAGAGGCATAAAGAGAATTTCCCCACAGGGATCAATGAAGTATCTAAAAAGATATGGGTTTTAATTCATTAAGTAAGGGACACCATAGACGTGCCTTTTCTTCATGGCTCAATCTTAGAGCTGAAACTGGAAAAGCCATCTCACCTGGCAGATAGAAACTGGAAAAGGGGTCTGACTCCGCCCCAATGATCATGTTGGAGATTTTGTCCATGATGCCTTGCTGCTCCAGGTACTGGCGGCCATGCTGACTCTGAGCAAGAGTAGTAACCATCTCAATCGCTGTGGCTCTGAAAATCAAATAAAAAAAAAAAAACAGATCAATAATACACCAACAGAAACAGTGGGTTAAGGAGATAAAATATCACCTGGTGTAGACTGCATACTGGCCTATTTCTCATTTATATGTTATCCTTGAAAATTAATTAATTTAACTACAGTACTGTGCAAAAGTCTTAGGCAGGCATAGGACATGTTTAAGGCTATTTATCTGGGCAGTAAGTGTATATTGTCTCAGAACGAAAAACACCATTTAATATTAGAACATGTGCAAATTATGAGTAAAACAATAAAAACTAACAGGAACTAACAGTTACTGAGATATTTCTGGGTGGCTAAAAGAACACTACTTTGCTTCCCAAATCTCTCCTCAGGGGCACCTCAGCCATTACATGTATTTCACCGCCAGCTCATGCAATTCATTAATTAAACTAGTTTTAAAAAGTCACTAAGACGTTGATTGCCCATATGAGGCGTGATAGTGGTCAAGTCAAATACTGTGATGACTTTAAAAGATATTTTCGCAATGGCTAAGGACTAACACTTTCACACACAAAATATCACAATTTTACATCAACATGAAGATCATTTAAACAATTTTCTGTTACTACCTAATACTGCACACTACTGTACATGCTGAAACAATTCTGATGTGTATACATATGTGTGTATGTTTGTATGATATAGTATATACTAAGCGCACTATAAGCTTAAGCATACTGTACTGTATAGTATACACTAGGATATGGTGTGGTTCAGCTCACCTGACGAGCACATCATCACCAGTAAGTTCGGCAAGCAGCTGTGAGATAAAGCTGGCATCGGCACAGTAACCAAGGGAAACCGGTGAGACCGAAGCGATCTCTATGATCAGCTGTTAAGGGGAAGCAGGGGTTAGCTGCATGTCAACTGTTTTAACAGTTAAAGAGTGAACACGTAACCGAATTCTGTTATCTGGCAGGAACCATGCTTATTCAATTCATAACGCCATATCTGTAGCACCAAGAATTGTGTACCCAAATGCAAGGGTGTTGGTACTGGCTTCAACAACCAATCAGCCCTGAACATACACGGTACTCCCACAATATTGATAGGGGCATGGCCCTACTGCCCGTACCCAAATCTACACCCATGCCCACATGTGAAACATTTTACTGCCTGACTATTCTTCAAATATGTACAACATGTGCATTATAAAATCTGAGTTACTATAGAGTCTCGTGAACTGACATTTACCTCGTATACTCTGTATCGGACACCATCGTTCATGGCCATCACATCCTTTAAGTGCTCCAGTAAATTGCTCTGGAAGAGTGCATCTAACCCCGCTTTCGTAAGGGTGAGTTTGGAGAGAGCTTGTATAGCCTGGAAAAAATGACCAAAAAAAAATCTGAATCAAAAGGCAAATTCAGTCTATTTAGTACTCATGGAACGCTACACTATGCTACACTCCTACTATGTTAACGGTTACCTCTTTAGCGACGGATATTTTTTCTCCCCCAATGTTACGGATTACCGTCTTTAACAGATCCTGACTGTTGAGAATTTCTGTGACAGTGTGAGTGTGCTCCACAATCCGCACAACCTAGACACAAGAAATAACCAAAGAAACAACTGAATGCAAAATAAAACCAAAAAGGTGTATTTTCATTCACAAACCAGCAAGTGATACTTACTTGTGAAATGGCCAGAGCTTTGACAGAGTCATCCGAGTGGTTCAATCCGGCTAGAAGTTCATTTCTGCAGTTTTGAGCCAGGTGAACTGGGTCCAGCGCTTGCAGAACGCGCCCCAAAATTACCACACACAGCTCAGTTTGTTCCCTGTAAAAAATGTAACAGCTTAAAAAAAACTGCCCTTTGTGTCTTGGAAGGATCAGTAGATACCAACTCCTGTTTCACGTTTTTTATGTAAATTAAATATATACATATACGCAGGTATCTGTAGTCCACTTCTTTTGCATTTTACGTACGATTAGTTATTTTTATTTTAGATAAATGATTTCGGTCAGAGATGATTCACTCAGTTCGTCAGTTAAAGAGTTATTGTTCATTTGGTTCAATAACTGACTGCTTTATCCTAAGGCTGCTTCAGTCAATAACCGTTCGGTTCGCTCTCGAGTGAGCTGGATCTCGCCGTTCAGGAGATGCTCTCTCCTTTGCGACCCCCTACGCGTGATGTACAGACGTACTAATATGCAGATGAGAAAAATGTTCAAGGTGGACACACCTGGACGGAGAAATACCCAATTTGGGACCCCCAACCCCGACTCTTGCATGTGGTGCGTGTCGGAATTGAAGGAATCAGTTAGTTTAACAAACTCAGCATCACGTTTTCCGTCTCTCTACATGATGGCCTAACCATCGACAACTCACAAGTAACTATAATTAACCTGAGAACTGAATATGTTTCGCTTGGTACTAAACATCCATACTGAACTGACTTGACTCAGCAGAATTTCTGTAATCTATACGTACCTGTCATTGGTGTTTAAAAGAGAGAATATTATTTCAAGTTGCAGCCCAGGCACAGTCTCTTTTAATGTTTCTAATGGTGTTGCTAAAACGGCAGTTCTTAAATTTTTCAATTCTTCTATGGGATCTTCGACACCTGACAAGTCCGAGAGCAGGCTCTCAACGGAGGCAGCCATCTTGCTTGAATCGCAAGTCTCGCCGAACCTCGCGAGAACAGCGCGCTGGTGCCTTTGGTGCTGGTCGGCGCCTTTTGCCTGCATTTGGTATGCTGCAAGGGGCAGGACGAAATTCTTGACGTTAGAGCCAAGTTTTTAATTGCGTATGCATACGCAAAAGGTAAACCAGTTGCTATACAAATTTAATTTAAATCTGGAACAAATATCAGTGATGCATGGAATTTCTGTTTATAATTAGTATTCTGTATGTGTTTCTTATTTGCGATTATTTATTTCTTTGTCAATTTGTTTTGGTGGTTTTAATTATTTAGAGCTGTATGGATTTTTATGGTTTTCAGACTGAGTAAAGATTTGCCAGATTATATGTATTTCAAATTATATACACTACTTTTATACAAATAAATGAGAGCTTGTCATGCATAAATGATTGCCAGGAGCAATTAATTTAAAATTAAATATAATTATAATAAACTGGTATACAATATATCTAGACTTTTTAAAACTGGTTGAAGGTTTAAAAGGAGCTGTGAATTTTCAGCTTTCTAGCACTGGGTGGTGCCGATAGACCAGAACCAGTTTTGGCCGACAGACGGTATAAAATCTCCTGCGAAGAAACCTTCCAGACGGGTTGGCGTGAACGTGTCATTGATTCAATGGCCCCAGTGATAAATTGATTTTGTACCTTATCTTTTTTCTATTTCCATTCGCATTTCTCCATTCGTTTTATTTTTTATGTCCTGTTTCACGAAGCTCTTATTTTTTGTAATTCCTACGACAGACTCTCTCACATATGAGATCAGTCTAACCATGCTGTAATAAGATTAGTAAATGAAACACAAATTCCAGTCAGCGTGATTCTAAATTCACATAAATCTATGTGAATTTAGAGGTGTAGGTGAGTAGGAGTAAGGATAGTATATTTTTTGTATTCCTATTGATACATACTTTATGTATTTCCTCTTGTTGTTACCTTTAGAGATTATTTGTCCATAACAAGCTTTTCATAATGATCAGCCAAGAACTGATAAAAAGGAAATATGTATGTATTTATATCATTTAAATAACATCCTTTTGTGGTTTGCCCTGCTGCCATTGATTTGATGCCAGTTGTTTGTTAATCCCCTCCTGGCAGGAATCTGCTAACGCCGTTCTCTCCCCAGTAATAATGCTCGCTTCGTTTCAAAGGGCTTTGAGTACTGTAATGTTTTATCCTGGCATCAACAATCACCAAAATCGAATATTTAGTATCCTGCTTTTATTTTCTGCAGACTTTTGATTCTTACAGGAGAAAGAAAATAGCTCATGCAATACTATAAAACAAAATCTAATTACTGATCATTAGAAACATCGCGATTCTAATTTGAAGCATATGAAACTGGGACTGGGCTCCAAAAAATAACCAACATATCTATAAAATATAAATAACATACAATAGGTCGCCCTTATTTCTAGTGGTTTTCCATTAATAGTAATTAATAGTTCTAAGGAAAGATATTTTTTGTCTTGACAATGAAAACAATTTTTTATTGTTTAGTTGTATTCACAGCATGCTAATGATATTTCTAGAAAGTAACTATTGTGTGTGTAGTGTTAGTCGAGTGAAATGTTTATAGCTTAATGTAGCGTGCTTTCCTGCCTTTGTATGGCTTTAATGTTTCCTGTAGATAATACTTGCTACACATCTTAAAATGCATCACAGGTCCTCCTTAACTCTTATATAACATTGTCAGCCAGGTCTGTTTTTTATTAGTAAATAAAAATAAAAATCAAACATGATTAACAACAGTTAAGATGTGGGAGGTGATCCATTATTAAACAATGAAATATTAAAAATTAAAAATTAAATGGCATATGTTACAAAAAACTGCCAAGCATGTTTGATACAGGATTTTGGTGATCTGTGTTAGTGTTTATGGGTTACAGATAAGATTGCAGTCCCTGTGTCGGTTAGTTTTTTATGCTTGGTAATCTGAAGACATGCTGCGTTAAGTAATCCTGTTCAGTGCAAATCGCTTTTGTTCACCCATGTAATCGATTTCATTTCTGAGTGCCCTGCAGTTGACTGATATTCATGCTTCTCTCTCAGAATATGCAACACTGCATCCATTATGCAACCACTGTGTCCTGGGTATGACATTAAACTGCATCCGGCCCTGAAAGTGGTCCTCCAACTTGCAGGGAAAAATGTTTTGGGGGTTGGTGGTGGGACTGGCACTCCTTCCACCGTAAAACACCTCATGACAGCTCAATTTAATCAGGCACGACACCCTTCTGTGGGAGTAGCTCTGCTGCAGCTGCCCATAGGAAGGCTGCATGCATCATGAAGGGGTTGGGAGAAAGCCTTCAGGAGCCTCATCCCTGGAAGAGTCTAAACCATCAGAGAACTAATAGGGTCAGGCCGGTTGGGGATTGGAGCTGGTGTGGTCCTGAGGCGTTGCCCGCTGCATGGCGACATTTGGGTCCCAGCTTGAGGTGGCCCATCCAGGTAGGCACGTGTAATGTCTTGTCTCTCTGGCACGATGACCATCTTCCCCTGCTGTCGGGGGAGTTTTGTAAATTTCAGTGGTGGCACTCTCTGAGGTACGCAGACTGGGGAGTGGCCAGATCTCTGTAAGTGGGTACACCTACTTTTGACCTGGTCACTCTGATGGCTGCCATACTCAGGTAGTAGCAGGTAGATCAGCTCCTTCTGATGCTGGCTGATGTCACCCCTTTCAACGAGCGTATTATGAGACTTAGGCTAAGGCACTCCTTGGGTGTCTTGTCTGTTGTCTCAGTGTATGCTCCAACCGCGGTGAGTGATGTCTCGTCGAGGGAGATATTTTACTCGCAACTTTGCTTGGTGGTTGATGGGTGCCCACGAGGTGACAGTCCTCTGGTTATGGGTGATTTCAGTGCGACCTCTGGCACTGATAGGGCTGATTATGAGGATTGTGTCAGCCCCCACAGGTCTGGTGCCCAGGGTGAAAGTGGCTCCATGTTCCTCGACTTTGCGAAAGGTCAGGGTCTGCGTGTCGCTGGATCCTGGTTCCAATGCCCTGAGCTGCATCGTTGGACTTTGTACTCCAATACTGGTGGTGTGGCGAAGGCGATCGATCACATCCTCATGGGCAGACGCTAGAGGGTCTACAGAAGTGCCCAGTTTGTGAATTCTGACCATAGGCATGTTATTGCTACTCTGAAGATTCACCTCACATCCAGTAGGCTAACACCTGCTAGGAGAAGGAGGCTGGACTTGGCCAGACTCCAAGATCAAGCTGTTTCTGATGAGTTTGCATGCAATTTCTGTGAGGAACTTGCAGGCTTGGGTGCGACTGCCGACTCCAATGTAATGTGGGAGACCTTCTGTGATAAGACCCTGAAGGTTGCTGAGGGTTGTGTTGGTGTTGCCGGTGTTCCCAAAAGGTGATGTTTCATCTCACAGGGCACCCAGGATATTTTTGAGAGGTGTCGCAGCGCACGACTTGACGGCAACTCCAGCCTGTACCAGGAGGGCAGAAAAGGAGGCGTTTGTTAGATGAATCTGTGAGTAGCTGACACACCATCTGTGGTCCAGTGACACATGTCCTGCTTACAGAGGAATCGAAGAATCTGTTCCTCGGAGAGGGACAGGGCAGGTGATGGAACGGTTCTTACGGAAGACACTGCAGTTGTGACCCGCTGGGCGGGCTACTTTGAACAGTTGTTTACAGCTGATCCTCCAGCTAGGATTCTGGATAACATTGGGTCCCCAGTTCTTGAGGCTGATACTCCAATCAGTTGTGAACCACTCAGTCTCACTGAGATTGCACAGGTGGTGAATCGGCTGGGGGTAGGGAAGGCCGAAGGGATCTGTGGTATCTGGGATGAACTTCTCCAAGCTGGTGGTAAGGCTGTCCTCCTGGCATTGCAGACAATCTTTGCTTCCATTTGGGAGACAGGTGTCATCCCAACTGACTGGAAAACGGAACTTGTTGTCCCTATCTGGAAAGGGAAGGGTGACCGCCTGGATTCTGGTAATTACAGGGTGATAACAATGCTCTTGGTGCCGGGTAAGGTCCTTGCAAGGGTCATTCTTAACAGGATCCATGACCACTTGCTCATCTGCCAGCAACCGGAGCAGTCTGGTTTTATACCTAAGAAGTCTACCATCGACCACATCTTGGCACTGAGGGTTCTCATCGAGCACAAGTGCAAATATTGGCAGAGGTTCTTTGCAGCCTTTGTCAGTTTTCATAAAGTGTTTGACTCAGTTGATCAAGTTGCCCTGTGGGACATCCTGAGACTTTGTAGGATCCCTCCAAAGCTGCTGGACGTCATGGTCAGCCTGCACACTGGTACTGTGAGTGCTGTGCAGAGTGGAGGAAGAACCTCTGCGTTCTTCCCAGTTGATTCTGGGGTTCGCCAG
>JAAGVU020000113.1:16196824-16220228 GCA_011763525.2 Mormyrus iriodes | reverse complement strand
AGACTGAGCGAGGAGTCTGAGTGTCTGGGATTGCAAGTGTCCTGGATAAAAACCAAGATCCAGGCCTTTAATGACTTTTTAGGCACAGCCATCAGTAGTGTGTCTGTCTGCGGAGAGAGTGTTGGCCACGTTGAGAGGTTCACCTACCTCAGTAGAGACATTCATGTCTCTGGTGACTCTTCCTGTGAAGTTAGCAGACGGTTTGGGAGAGCATGGGGGTCATGAGGTCACTGGAAAGGGGTGTGTGGTGCTCCCGATATCTTTGCAAGAGGACAAAGATCCAAGTCTTTACAGTCCTGGTGCTCCCTGTTTTGCTGTATGCTGTGAGACATGGACACTATCCAGTGAGCTGAGATGAAGACTGGACTCCTTTGGTATTGTGCTTCTTTGGAGAATCCTTGAGTACCGCTGATTTGACTTTGTGTCGAACGAGCGGTTGCTAGGGGAGTCCCGAATGAGGCACATTACCTGCATTGTGAGGGAGCGTCAGTTATGGCACTACGGCCATGTGGCACATTTCCCTGAGGGTGATCCAGCTCACAGGATCCTCATTGCTGAGGACCCGAGCGGCTGGACCAGGCCAAGGGGACGCCCACGTAACACCTGGCTACAGCAGATAGATGGTGATTTCCAGAGGGTGGGACTGGACCGTGTGTCTGCCTGGGGGGTCACCAGCCGGGATCTCGAGGCGTTTCGTCATGTGGTGGGTGTAGCAACATGCTGCATCAACGCACGCCCCCCGACCTGACCTGACCTGACCATCCATTAATGGACAACCATTTATTGAAAATGTATGAATTTCACCTGTACTTGGTAAATGCCAATACAGGGACCTTGTTTGTTTTTAATTTCACATTAAATGGGGATGACCAGAGCAGACAGTCTCCATTAGTCTTAGCTGTGTACAAAATGCAGGAGGTTGTTGTACAAAAATGCAGTGAATTAGATAAATGCTGGGTGTACATTTTTGTTTTCTTGAACTTTTCTGTGTCGTCAATGACAAAGAGTGGCTCCTGAAAGCCAGGCACTGTTTTGAACGTCACTATGCTTCTAGAAGATTCTATTCTTGCTGGCGCCACTCTCTAATTTGTCTCAGCACAAATTATTGCTCTGATTAGTGGCATGCAGCATCCTCCGGGGGCCTCGTGCCCTTGCTGCGTGTGGGGAGGCAGATTTATCATCTGTGTACGAGGCAGTGGAGTGAATCTTGGGCAGGCTCACCTCAGAGTCCCCATCAACAGACAGAACAGTTCCAAAAAAGGGAGTACAGCAAGGAAATGTCCTTCGCTGGTCTTGTTAGTGACGGCTGGAGAGTCTGCAAACAGCACGTGGGTGGCTCTGCACTCCAAATGAATGACTTCAGTCAAATTGCTGCATCTACACTGAGGGAACACCAAGGGATGGGCTTGCACATGAAAAACACTGGAAACATATTCGGGGCTGTTTGCTCTGACAACAAACATCTACTGTAAGCCGTACCTTCTGCTGGGTGGCTTCAGCTTGTTTAACTTTTGTGCAAATCAATGGTTGAACTGAAACATTGAGTCAAGCTTGTTGGTTGTTTAGTTTTACTGGGTGTATTGTGGTATAAGTGAGTGACGATGTTTCCAGAGGGAAGCCCACAAGGTTGGACTCCTACCCGCTGAGGTTAGAGTACGGTTTCTTCAGTCATGTGGTTTCCATGCCCACCCCTACTTTTGTACAAGGGTGGACCTCATGACTGGGCCTAGTTATGCTGTCAATAGTGCCTGCTACCAGAAACCACTAGCTGCAGTCAGCTTTGCAGAACTGAAACTGTTTGATACTCACAAACTCCAAACCCTGAGCGATCCCGGTTAAACTTGATCTGCCGGGCCTACAAAACGTTCCTCTGTTCGTTGTTTATAGCTTGCTACGTTGCTTACGGAGGCATTGATAACTTCAGGTCTTTTAAGGTTTCTTGCAGTGTAATACTATAGGGAATGTGCTTATATGCCATGCATGTACCGGTGAGACTTTTTCGAGCTTCTTTGACTTGTCTTTGTGTTTTAATATCTTTTTTTTTTTTATTTATGTGGAAAGGAAGTAGTCGGCCCTATATTTCTGAGGCATCTTTTTGATTGATATTGAAAGCGGACGCCTGGGGGAGCGCGGCACCGCAAACCCCACACAGAGCACTGCTTTGAGCTGCTCATTGACACAAGGTTCTCTCTTTCCAACCCCACTTCACACAGCATTGGGTTTTCTTTGGCGCTTGACCATAAGAGACCTGGCCGGGCCCAGTAATGCATCCACGATGCCATGTCATGGTCCAAACGTCTGCTGCTGCTATCAGTTTCTTTATACTTACCCCAGCTACGCTCCGCAGCGGGGAGAACCTATTCAAATATTTACATGAGATGTAATAATGTGGCTCATGCAATCCATGTACTCGCTGGACCTAAGCCTTTTCACCGATGTACAGTGTTATGAACGCTGTTGGTCAAGCTGGACCCTCAAAAAGGCTCTACACAGTCATGACAGCTGATAGTTTATTTCATTTGAGATTTGCTAGGATCAAGCGCCTGTGCTTTTGCTGTGTATTTTCCTCCAGGTGATTTTGCAACTTTGCTTTCAGATATTTTATAGTGAAAACTTCCTGCGGCAGGCCACAAAATATCGGCGAATGTTATTTGATGCTGGCACAAACTGGCCACCGTCGTTAGGTTCGAAGGATCGTATAAACGAAGAAGAGATCTTCCGCTATGAAGGTCTTTTCCCATAGTGAGGTGAATCATGCACAAAGAGACGGGTTTTGTTTCAAGTCGAGCCAGTTTGATAAGAGAACGAAAGGAAGAGTCTGACAGATTTGTGATGCGGTGCGCATTATCCCTGAGGACACACAGTGGGCTGTACTGAACGGCCGAGCTGGCTGTGTGATTGCGGCCCACTGGCTAATCAGGTATGCTGGCAGCAGTGGTAGCTGGACTTTTCTGCCCTGGCACAGTCACAATGAGGCCATTATCCCCTGTTTCACCTCCGAGAGAGCCGCTCATCTCCTAGAGAAACGGGGTATGAATGGCGAGCACCTCTATGTGACGAGTCGCTGCTCATTCCTGTTCATTATATCTGTCGTAATTTGACCCCCACCATTTTCCTGTCACCCTGGATGTAAGCGTCGGCCAAATTAATGAAGTATGAAACCATGCTTTACTCGCCGTTTGCCCCCATGTGGGTACATTGGAGGGCTGCTTTTCACAGATACCATCCTGCTGTCATTTGACATTTGTGTGTGTTTATACACACACACACACACACACTGTATGTATGTATATATATATATATATATATATATATATATATATATATATATACACGCACATACCCCTGGGGCATTTTGAGGGGGGTTGAGGACCTTGTTCAAGGGCCCAATGGATATTGCTACTCTGCCAGGGCTCAAATCAGTGCCCCTCCGGTCATGGGCACTGAGACCTAACCTGCCTGAGCTGGGTGTGCCAACTCTCTCTGAATAATGAGTGTGATGGGTAGCATCTGTGTGACACCAAGGGTTTAGAACTGGCAACATTCCGGTTAAATGTTTCTGCTGCCCTGATGGGTCAATGTTTTCTTTCAAACATACTTTACTTGTGTTTGTTTGCCAGACACCTGCTCAGACATCGGTAGGTTACATTTAAATGCAGAATTTTGTTGGCATCAGTCCCAAAAAATGTGGTACTAGGAACTGGCCAGTCAACATTCCAAACTCATACTGACATCAATAGAAAAGCTATTAACGTTATGCACACATAACAAAAATGAAAAACTGATACAGCTCACAATAGTAACAAATTGAAATATATATAATATGACAAAACTAAAAATGATCCAAAGTGGTTTGAATGACCTTAACACACCTACCACCTGACACTAGTCTGTTGGTAACATGTGATCTTGGTGGCATGTAAACATCCTAAGGATGAGTCATCACTCTCGTACTTGTATGTCAAATGAACGAATTAACGAATAAATGAAAGTTACATTTATATAGCTCCTTTTCAAACACCCAAAGCTCTTTACGGAACCAAGGGGAAGCCATTTCATCCACCACCACTGTGTGGCCCCCATCTGGATGAGGCGACAACAGCCATTCTGCACCAGTACACCCACTACACAGTTGCTAAGGTGGTGAAGAGGCAGGAGAGAATTCACCAGTCACGTACAGGGGTGGCATGCACATTACTGTTCGTATAGAGAAGGTACAGTATCAGTGCTCTTCAATATACTTAGCAGTATTTTCACTGGTCTGACTCACAGAGAAAAGAACACAGATGAAATGAGGGGTGCAGTTTCTATTGAAACTGAATGGCACAGTCTTTATATCTGTTGGAAGTTAAAAAATAATCTGATTAGAAATGAGTTCAGCTGTATTCCTGGAGCCCAGCCTTCCTTAATTTAGGCCATCCAGATCTGGAGATGAGTGGGGATCTCCCTCGTTAGGTGCCGGTGTAGTGACTGCGCTGCTCTCTGAGGGCAGCCATTACAAGGCTGCTCAGAGAAGCCTGGAGCTCAGGTGCAATGATTCGGAACAGATTACTGTGCTCAAGCCTCCGTAAATACCCCTCATCTGCGTCTGAGCTCAATAACTACCCTGTTCTCCAACAAAAGATCACCTTTTTTACAACCATAGCCAGAAAATGCGAGCACTTATTTAAGGAATTAATATGTAGATATAAACAGCAAGGGTTCATTTCCAACAAATGGGGTTACATAGTGTATAAGCAAAAGGGGTATATATTGCTCAGCGTCATGAATTTCAAGGACTGCTGGCTGAAGTTCTATTGTAGGTAAGTTCACTGTTAAACTGGCAATTACTCCATAAACATGGAGCAAACACAGTTATAAAGGAAACTGCAACATTTTTATTATCCATCTTAAATGTTAAAATTAATAAATATATGTAAATTTACTACATATTACATCATATAAAGACAACTTTCAAAATATTCCTTATAAAAATAATATTCCTTCCATCTTCCAGTCCTTATCCAGTACAGGGTAGCAGGCTCATATAAGTGATATATTTCAATGAACAGGGGAGTACCAACAGAAGACACTCATGTACATGAAATTCAGCTGTAAAATACAAATAAAAGAATATGGACAAATAAAAATTTATAAAATTAATAAAAGTTAAAAGCATAGAAACTTTGCATTTATTTTATTTTTATTTAAAAATGTACATAAAAATTATATCTCACCTATATTTTAAAAATCTGAATGCATGAAATCAGAGGCTACAAGTGTCTCTTTTTTGGTGGCAGTTGCTGAGCATGTTTCCTTTCTCAAGCACCTGAACTATATCGTTAACGGTCGAGAAGAAAATATATTTGATGTAATATATAATAAGTATTTTGGCTTTTTTAAATATATATATTTTTGGATATAAGATTTACCTAAATAACACCAAGTAGTTTGTTCCGAAATATTACCTCTTTCTACCCTTCTGACATAATCGGTTCTCTTTTGCCCATTTTTTATTGTTATTATATTATTGTTACAACTGTTATTATACAAACCCTGCAAATTAATAGCACTAACCCTGCCCTGACCCTTATAACCAAACACCGTCAGGTTCTCCATGACAGCCTTGTTGTCGCTGCTTGCATTTATGCTTCCAGGAACCTGGTAAGTATGCCAGATGAGAGCGTGGTACCCCTGCTATCCTCCTGTGTGGGCCCCCCAATATTCTGGCAGCTGTCGTGTGCCCTTCGTCATAGCACCAGGCACGATCTAAAACAAGTTTTAGTAAAACATACGTAGGGCGTTACGGAAACCGCAGCCCTTTAATCATGGTACTGGGTGGGGAGGACGCCTCGACGGCCCCCGTTTCATTGGCTCGTGCTGCTGAATTGAGGCGTAATTACAAAGCACAGACGACCGTTTCAGAGTAGCTTCGTTCTGAGGGGACAAGGGGTCGCTTTCGGCAAAGAAGACCAGCCGCAAAGGGACGGCTTAGCATTTTTCAGATCACTGTCCCTCAGCCCCCGTTGACGGGGGTCTTGAATTTTCCAAGACCTGCTCAGCGCCAACACGAAACAATTTTGAAACTAGTCTTGTCTTAATGAAGCAGTGGTGACTGGCCATATTGCCTCTGGTTAGTGAACAGAGCGATTTTTAATTAACTCTCAGAATGATTTGATATACAAAATGTAGAACAGCTCCCAAATATCTCAGCACTTTATCTGCCATAGAGAAGTCTGCAGTCTCTTTTTTTATTTTATATTTCAATATTCAACATGCTCAGTTGTGCAACCCTAATACAGCAGATTCAAAACCTTGGAATCCATTTATCTGAATGTATTTATGTGTCATATCCTTTGTACTCTCAGCAACCATGTTCTGGGTAAGTGGTTGGAAGATGAATGTCTGTCCTTGAAACAGTAATGTGCATAGGTCAGATTCTCACTGTAGGGCGTACAAGGCCATGTGAAATAGCAGCAAACCTGGAGAAAACTATTCCTGCTCCTTGTGTTTATGTCATGTTTTCACTTTGATATTCCGAAACCTTTCTGATCAAAGGATTTCACTGTAATTTTTGCCCCTTCAATCCAAGCAGCCTCAATCACAAGGTAGATCAAACAGATGCCTTTGTATTTACTGCACGTTGAAGTTCCACACTAATTTTATTTGCAAGCTACAGCAGATGCACTTTTATTAAGGAAAAAAAAATCACCCAATCCTGCACTATCCATCTGGATTTAACTTATGTCAAAGTATAATTTATTTCATGAAATATCAGATTAAATTGACCTTATTATTACTATAATAAAACATGTCAAGTTTTTGTTTTTTTTCAAAGACATACATCATGGTCTATACATCCTGTCTGTGAACATTTCTCTGGCCATTTTCATCCGTTTGCTAAGTCTTCTAAATATACATCACTTCCTGATTTCTCATTTATTTAATTTAAAAACTATGAACATGTACAAGTTAATTGTATATAGTAGTTATACTTTGGTTTCATATATATTTATCCATCCATCCATCCATCTTCCCATCACTTACCCTGGATAGTGTTGTAGAGAGCATAGCCTTTTCCAGACATGGGGTACATCCTGAATGGGATGCACGTCGGGCCCATTTAGCAATTGAATCATTAATTACACCTTTTTCATAATTTCCCCAGCCTTGCTACAGAGTGATATGGCAGAATTCCTGTATATTGTGCTGTAAAATGCAAACTTGGAATGCACAAATCGAACTAGATTTGGTGCTGTTGGAAACGACAGCAGTAAATTACCCAGACAGCCATGTCATTTGGTCCGGCCATCTAATCCGTACTCGTCCCACACTCACCAACTTGTACAATTTCTTAAAGTACTAGATGGATGACCAGGAGATGTAAACGTTAATAATTATGTTTTGCCTGAATGCTGAGTTCTTCTTCTGATATGTAGCTCAAAGCATACAAATTCTTTTATCTCACTTTTATTCCTCTTATATGACATTTGTTTACTTGTGTTCCTTTGTGATTGTTTTAACGTTTAAATTGTTGTTGTTTTTGTTTGAAAATGTTGTTGTTTGAAAATGTCATTGTATTATTTATTTATTTATTTTTTTTTAACCTTTAAATATTTACATTCTATTTATTTCTTTTTTGCACTATGACCAAAATTTCCTGTGACACAGAAGTCACCGTACAGACTCACTAAGGGTAAACTGGCACCCGTACGCCTCTGTGGGCTGTGAAGTTAACAGTTTTTGAGCTTTTAATAATGATTTTACGTTTCAATATTTATAATTAGGATGACATTTGTAGAGTGAGAGAGAAAGTAAAATTTCAAAATTTCAAGAGGGCTCTCCCATATTAAACATGAGGCCGGATAAATTAATGTGCTATATGCTAATGCTTGTCAGCAGTATCATCTAAAATCTTTCAGTGTACTTTTGCTACCATATTAGGTTCTCCAGAGCAGTGCTTGCTTTCTTGTGAAGCAACTTGTACATTAAAACAACAGACCTGTCCTTTTCTGTGTCTGTAAGTTTAGCGTTTTTGCTCATTCCCAGCTCCCTGCCAGGCAGTCCATATTTTTGCTCCCTGCCAGCTACCGATAAACGTGGACCGTCAATGGGTGTCCGAGGACCGGATTGGGAAACACTGTCCCCTCATAGAAAACATGTATTGCTGGTGGTACATCAACTGAAGCTGCAGCATGTTAGCTTGCTGGTTCCAAGTGGATCTGGCACAATGGAACCACAGCTGGAACCACTATGTTCCGATAAGTCACGACTGTATAGTTCAGAAGGGTTGTAATGGTGCTTAAAGAGAATGGTAGAGGAATACAGTGGAAAGGCAGGAATTGATTATGAGACCAATCCTGAAAAATTGTCCTAAAAAGGTGGGGTTACCGAAGACAATGACAGATCTATATCCACGACAGAGTAGCCAACATTAGACTGTTGTTACATTTTCTTGCATTATCTTCCTATATCTGCTGATTTGTGTCTAAGCTGCCTAAAGAGTGGTTTTACCTTCTACCACCCAGCTGGGACCCACTTCTCACTGGACCCACAGTTACCCCTCATCTCGGATGCTGACAGGCGTCAATGACAAGGGTCCCTTCACTGCTCACACCAGCCATGAAATGTCTAAGAAGAATTTTCCAAAAATGTTCCCACTCAGTCTAATGCTGACATGGCCTGCTCTCATTATTGCAAAGTCAAAGAGTAAAAGTGGTGACGTGGGTTTACTGTGCTGAGCACTGGCAAAAGGCTGTCCTTTATTTGAATACATGTACTGAGTGGAAGAACGATGTTTTCTTCCATGGAGAAGGTAGTAAGGTTCATTGTTACAGTATGAAGCTTGTATTCACCATAGCTGAGTCTCCTGACCAAGCATGAAAAATTTAGAAAAGCATGGATGGAAACAGCAATCTGTGAAGTCTGTTGGTATCCACTGTTCCCAAAGGCCTAAGAGAGCCAATATTTGAGCTGCAACATTATTTGCCAGAATTGGGCCACTGCAGAGTTACAAAAATGCTCCACTGATCGTGCCAGGCGTTCTGCTGAAGCCAATGTAAGCCGAATGGTGAGGACCACTGTCGTCACTGCAGTACCTATGTAGCCAAAAAGGGACCTCATGCCCCATTACTGCAATAGTATGTTAAGGCTTCCATGGAGCAGATGGGTGTGGGCCTGGGCACCTCGACCTCATCCATGCAGCGTTGTGTGGCCGAGGCAGACCAAGGTACACACTGTGCCAGATTATGAGCCTGGGACAGTTTGGAGAAAGTCACTTCATGGATCAAGGCAGAAATATACAGTTTGAGTATGAAATTGCTGCTATAAAATAATGTATGATAATTTTACATCATTTAAATTGAGACATCTGTCACATTTTAATTAAAATAATAGATCTACAACCCCATTTTAAAAACATTAAGGACAGTGTGAAAAATCTAGTGATTGGTAAATTCTGTTTTACTCTAATGTAACTGAAACATTTCAGACATGTATGTAAAGTAAACTTTCATTACTGTAAATATACCCTTCTTAAAGTTTGCCAATCTACAAATGAGGGACAGTCCCATTGAAATGATGGACTGGCCTTGGACAGAGATCTGTGACTGCAGTGTTTAACTAATGCTGTTCTGAGTAGCTTGTCACACTGCAGTCGAATTCAATTAGCAATGCCCTGACTTTCTTAATGTGAGAGACAGAGTTTTGGACGCCCCTGAGGTGAGGAATAGTAGTGGGCCCACAGAGCCTGTGTGTCCCAGGCATATACAAACTGACTAGAGGTAGCTCATAATTTTACTTGTTGACAGCCAGAGATGTTGGAAGCTCTACAAAAAAAGCACTATGACATGTATATAGATTTTGTGTTGTTGGGGGAGTCAGTGAACCCCATTTTCTGGTTCAAAAAATGCTTAGGTCAATGCATGCTGTGGTTGACTTACCAGAAGGGGTTAGCATATTTCAAAAGTTGTAAATACAATAAAATTTTCCGCATATTTCAGTGAGAATAGATCCACTATGTTATGCTTATTTTGGTTTCCTTCAAAAGCCAAGGGTGAAAAAATCTAGTGGTGACGTAAAATTTTGTACACTTTACTTGTTTTATGGATACTGCAAGAGAGTAATGGGATTTCAGATGATCCAAATTAATTTTGTCATTCCATTAAAATAATTAAAATTAATACCCAGGAAAGCATTTTTTTCGGGCAATTGATATACAAACCCAAAAAAATGGATGTATACCAGAAAGCTTGAATTGTAAAATGAGACACAACACCTCTAATAAAGCCAAATAAATATGAAAGTCATATTATATGATGTTCATTTTAGATAATGTTAGTTGAAGGCAGTGCTGACGCAGTGACGCAGTGGGCTGCAGTGTAGCCTCACAGCTCTGTGTGCCTGTTTGAGTGACAGAACAGCCTGGTACACAGAAGGAGGACCTGGCTTTGTTTATTGACGCCAGACAAAGCTGCTAATCGGCCAATTGAATTCATGTTTACGTCTGTAGAAATCTGATAATGTGTCAGACTTTGACATGGATAATTGCCCATTAATCCATATAAAAATAAAAGGAGTGGATGTCAATTCAAATGGAAAAAAATAAAGGCATTAAACAAAAGATTTACATTTGAAACCCCTCAATTTTGTCGAGAACTTTGGGAAAATTTTGAGTGTGATGGAAATTTAATCTGACATTTAGACTGCACCTAACTTTCTCTCTCACAAAAAATTCTTACAGACATATATTGCACAGATATCTTTTAATTAATAAAGTGTTGTGTAATTCAGAATGCATCTGTGTCATTTATCCAGTGAATTTTGAATACATTCTGCCTACAGGGACACCTTGAGGAACATTGCTGAAATGCAGCACGAAGGCTTTGGTGATCATGGGAAGTCAGCTTGCAATTATACTTTTTTTGCCCAAAAATCTTGCAAATTTCACTTTTACTTTTCCACATTTTCTTCATGTGTGAATTCAGGTTCTTTTCAGAGTAGGTTAGCACTTTCATGAAGTAGGTGTAGAGCAGTGAGTTTTTATGTGGCTGAGGTGGAAAGTTCAGGTCCACAGAGTACAAATCCAGACCAAGATTTTGTTTCAACCAACCAGTTGAGTATAAAGAGTCACAGTCACAGAGTACTCAACTGGTTGGTTGAAACAAAATCTTCTTCTGGATTTTTACTCTCTGGACCTGAACTATCCACCTCTTCTATGTAGCGTGTTCATAGTGTGGTAGGACAGTGAGCTGCCGGGCATGAATTGTAATGGAGACCTCACCCCCTGCCTTCCTGACATCCAGTAGATAGGTGGCATTGCCAAATGTATATTAGCCTAATCAGTATCAAGCCAGTCTGATTAAAGATTTGGAAATGGCTGTAGGTTTTTTTTTTTTTAACGCATTTTCGGGATAATAAAATTCTGATGGAAGATAAGACCCTGAGAAAATAAGGAACAAAATAAGATAATCCTATGAAATACCAAAGCCGTGCCCGACCGTGTAAGTCAGCTTAAACCTTATTCATTTTCATCCAGGGAAATTAGAACTCGTTCCATAATGAATCCTGCACTGAAAAAATTGAGTGTGTTGCCTAATAAGGCCACGCCAGAGGTTAAAAGGATTGTTCCCACCTAATGCTTGTTTAGTATTGAAAATGGATATACATTTTGAGAGGAAGAATTGGTTTCTTGTGAACATTGTTTCTTTCTCAGAGAAGCAGCAGACAAGGCGAGCTATTATGGACCAAGGTATCCGAGTCAGAAACAAGACATTCACTCAGCTCTGTTACTCCTGGGCTCAGATCACTGATCCCATTGTCTTTCCCAAAATGTGATCTTAATCTGAGCTGAATGGAGTTCTGTTGCAAGGCTCTTTCAACTGGTCCGCCTGAAATAGGCCCGGTAGAAACCTCCCTCCATCTTCAAGGCATATACAGAGGATGTTTGAGAATTATACCACTTCGGCTTGGAACAGGTGAGTGCGTTTCAGAGGACACGAAATGCCCGGTTTCAAAGTGCAAAGTTAAAATTAAAAATATGCAGGTGTGCACATATGCTGAGACAAAACACTGCATAACATCTGCATCCAGGCCACAAAACCTTTCATGCCTTTCTGGGAGGCTTCTTCCCATTTACATTTTTGTCACTTCTGTAATTCAGCTTACCCCAAACATTCATCAAAAACGCCTTACGAACTGCAGAGGATCTTGACTCCCCGTACTTGAATGCGAGTTACTTGTAAACTCGAATTATTCAGTACCATAGCTGTAATTAAGATAAAATTAGAGCCATCTTGAAAAACAGACTATAGTGTTCAAAAATGAACCTTCCAGCATTGACTCTTATCATTGCCCACTACTGCATACTAAATTTTATGCCTTTTCTCCAAAGAGCTGCATTTTCTTTGTCAAAGTGCTGACAGCGCTGATGGTTCTACCCTTTTATTTGTCCTGGGTAATTCCGTTCAGCCGTTACAGATGGAAAGCATAGAAAATTGTTATAATAGCCTAAATTTAGTATCAGTTAACGTCATGCCAATCATTGCTGTTAAACTGGCAAGAATGTACTGGGTATGCCTAACCAATCAAGACAAAAAGTAATAACACCTTACTTGATATAAGATGTATTTTTTTATTTTTCTCGATTGTAGGCATTCATTTACCAAAGCTGAATCAGAATGAATCAGAATAAATCATAATAAAGTTATATCTCTTTGTACAGCTTCCTAGTCCACTTAAAGTTAACTTAATTCCTGAAATAATGGTTTATGCATGACATCATAGGTGTTAACTGAACATCTATTCTGAAATACGTCCTTGGCTTTGGAACCTGAACACGAGATGCAAAAAGCTATAACCAGACAGGGTGCCATCTCTCTACAGGCCGTGTTTGTAATGCCTGAGTTAAGGACAACATCTGGCAGCCATTTGCTCTCGTTGACGCGCCCCGTAGCATGAAGCGTGCAGCGTTATTTGTGGAGTGTCTGTAAATGCCTAGTGTCAGCCAAGGTGACGCAGAGTCAAAACGGTCTGGCGAAGACAGTTGAGCCGCACGTCGCTAAAGCGGAAGGCCAGAGTACAAGAAATGACCTGGGGCGCTGGCCTCAAATTCACGCCCTCTCTGTGCACCACCAGTCTATGGGACCCCCATCCTAGCCCGTGTCCCGGCCTCATGATGACAGCGAGGGTGGCGGAAAATATTCACAGTCAGGCACTGATGCGCTAACCCCCGCTGGACAGAATGGGCCTGGGGGCGGAATTCCTCCCATCCTACAGCATTTGGTTTCATGGAGAGGCTCGTCGCAGGGGTCAGCAGGAATGTGGAGAATGTGAGGTGTCAGTGTCGAGTGGCAAGGCTGTGCTTGGATGTACATGGCCTTAGGCCTTGATGTCCTACCTCTGACAACAGCGGCAGTGTCTCACAGGGAGTGACCTTCCTCACACCTCACCTGCTGTCTATGGCACCCACAAAGACCTATCACCAGGAATCCCTGGGATATCCTAATGTGGTTATTTTAAGGGACTCCATTTCAGCGAGTTGTAAATCACAACTTGGCTGTTTACAAGGCCTGTATTGAATAATTGTGGTGTCTGTGGTGGCCACAACTCAATGCCACATGAATTCCCAGTACATGATGGAATTAAATCAGTGTATTATTTTCTCAATTAAATTACATTTAGGCTACTCTGACTATATGTTATATCTGAAAAGACCCAATGTCTTAAATATATGGTCACACTTTACTTGAGGGGGCACAAATAATGCAGTAGTACACTCTTACTTATTATGTTAATTAACCAGAAACTAAGTGTTAGATACGTACTGATCCCATGTTCATTTATCATTAATTAATGATGACGCTTAATGTATTTCATGCAGTTACTGTATTTGTTCATGATTTGTACTTTAGTAGTAACTGAGTAACTAAGTTACTTTTGCTCCTTCAAGTAAAGTGATACCAAGTAAATTTACAAACTGACTTTGGTTATTGTGAAGAGACCTTCCTTAAGTAGGGGATGATGTCTTATTAAGTTTTACCAGGGCGTTTTCAGACTGCACCTCATCTTGTGGGCTAATGGCTGAGGTCGCCCTCTTAATCAATCCCTCTTCTTGCCTCTATTCTGTAACAGCAATCAGCTTTAATACATATAGAATTTCCTCTGAGGCAGCTTCAGCAGAAGGCCAGAGGAGGCAGCTTCAGTCCTGCCTGTTTTCAATGCCGTTCTAAAGTGGCCATTTTTAATTATCCTAAGTGTTCAGGTATTTGCATAGTTCATATTTAGTCTTTAATGCCAGCACTTGCACTTAACTGAAAATAATGTAATTGGAGAGCCATTTATGCAATTCTCCCTGCTTAAAAACTGTAAGTGAATACATAAGGGGATCAAAAATTAGGCGCGTAAATAACTCGATTAGCAAAATTATATTTTATTTAGCTACATGACCCTGACCTGGATAAGAGGTTCGAGGATGAATGGGAGAGACTGGTGGATGGATTTTAATTGTTCTGGAGTCAAAAATATATTTAAGTCGGAGTTGCCTGAATAACTCGCATAGAGACCTTCTGAGCCCAATCACTCTATTTCCATAAATTTTAAATTATCACTGTTTTTCCAATCCAGAGTGCTCCCTTGCAGAGTTCATGCCATCTACAATTACAAGATGAGACTTACATTTTGGTTATTGCTCAGTGGCACAGAAATGTACTTTATGATAATGATCTGCTCATTACAGTGATACCCCCATTTCTCTTGGAGCAGAGTTACACAACCAGCGATGTCCAATAATAAAACACAAGAGATGACTCAGTTTAACAAAAATACATTTTTGTTGGAAAACTGAAAAGAAAAATGTACATCAACGTACGTTATGAAAAGAGATTTAGGTATTTACAGTACTAGTCAAAAAGTTTGGACACACCCATCCATATAAATGTTTATTTGTACTATTCTCTACATTGTAGAATAGAAATAAGAGTGCTGGACCACAATAAAGAAATTGATATTTGTACAATTCACTACATTTTAGAAGACAGACATCAACATTTCGAAATAACATAAAATTACTCAATGACCAAAAAAAGTATTAAAAATAATTACACAACAGTCCCGGTGGTAAGCCTATTTGTGGCTTCCAAAAAGTATAACTCTCTTAGATATAGAAAGGACAGTGAAGGTGGACTAAGAGAGCAATACATGTTTCCTATTGTCCACAGCCCAAGATCTGCTCTGCTGGCACCACTGAAACCAATGTTTGGCTTTGGCACGAGTGACCAAAGGTTTGGCTGTTAGAGCCCGGCCATGAACACTGACTCTGTGGAGCTCCTGACGGACAGTTTTGGTGGAAACAGGATAGTCGAGGTGCACATTTAATTCTACAGTGAGTTGGGCAGCTGTGGTTTTATATTTTTTTGATACAATCTGGATTAGTGCCTGGACAATCCTTTCAGACAGCTTCCTCTTGTGTCCACAGTTACTCCTGTTGGTTGTGGTCCATCCTTCTTGGTGGTATGCCAACATAACCCTGGATACTGTGGCTCTCAATACAAATCAATGTAAATCATGGCCTGAAGAGGTCTGACAGCCACTTGGCCTAAGAGGCCCACTGGAAAACCTCCTTGCTAAGGACCATGGGACCTTCGAAGGACCATCCAGCCACAATTCCACATATTGCCATGCACAGTGGGTTATAAAATAATGATTACAGAACAGGCACATGGTTCTGACAGATCAAACACGCTAGTGATAGGGACACCGACAATCACATCATCTCCACCAGATAACACAACAAAACAAAAACATGTTTCAAACTAAAACAAACCGCACCACTTAGAAGTAGCAGTGGAGCAATTACAGGCACACAATGGAAAATACCTGATCGCTGATAGAGACAATCATGCACTATATACAGGAGAGGCAGACATTAGATTAAACTATAGAATAGTGAACGAGAAATGGCTAGTAAATGGCACGGATCAAAAACAATCACTGAAAAGAAAAGCATAACACAGTGGATAAAAATACACAGATAAGCAAACATGCAAAAACCAACGATATCAAAAATATCTCCGCTAAAACCACCCCTGACTGTGGTGCTAATTCTCCAGGGGCCAATAATAGCCCCTCCGCAGGTGTATAAGCTAAACAGAGACCTGGACAGACAGTCAAGGAAAGGGAATTGGATATCCCCAAGTTACCAAAGCATTCCTAAATCACCGAAACATTCAAGTTCCAAATTCCATTAAAGGTCCCAAGCAAATCACAGTACAGGCATAGGATCACCATACAGCATACTTATACATATACAGATGCTCCTCACATTATGATGGTTTGATGGATAGTGATGTACATTCAGTAGTCAACTTTGAATTCCGATCTGCTCCCGGCCTAGCGATATGCTGTACAATACTCCCTACTGATGCTGGGCGATGGCAGCATCCACGCAGCCACATTGCCAGTCTCTGTTTTTGATATTTTGTCAGTTACAGTATTTTGCATATTCAGTAACATTTACTTATATCATATTAGACTTACCCCTCATAAGTGGAAAATATTGTAAGTCAAGGAGCACCTGTAAACTGTGAAATATCAAATACAAAAGCTCACTGCCGAAGGTCCCTGTACCCTAGAAGCTGATGTTCTTTGTATTTGGGAAACATACCCCTGGAGAAGGTTAATACCTCAGGGGAAAACATTGAAAGTGCAGGGAAAGGACTAGGCCAACGTGACCCTTCCCATCCCAAACCTAAGGCAGGGACCCAACCCAGCATGCCACACCACCCACGTGTGAAGTCTTTACTCTCCCGTCTCACGCCGGACAAAGATTTGGACATAGACATCCAAACACTGGTCACTGAAGATCCACAACCCATCTATATTTCTTGGTGACTCAAATCATAGCAAAACTCCCCAAATTATAGACATTCAGTGGACAGCTTTCTAGATGCAAACTTTACATATTTCTAAAATCCTACAAAAACTACCCCCTCCCCCCACATCCACAGAAAGTAATACTCTCAGTTAGAAGCAGACTATAAACGCCTTCAGGACCTCATAGCTCAAATAGCCTTCTTGAATTTATACACCATTTTTCAGAGTTACTACCTAGACCACATGCTGGTCTGTAGAACGCTTCTGAAAGTCTAACTCGTCCTCTAGTGTTAAGGTCAGTCCACTGTAGAAGACAGCAAATAGCTCATCATCCCAATGACATGACACTCCTGGTGTGTGTAACCAAAGTGGCAAAATCAAGCCTGAGTGATGACCTTGTTCCTGGAGTAGGATCTCTTGTCCTGCTGTCTATTCACTAATGGAGTAGTCGAAAAGACACCTGTAACTGAACGGAGAAGTGGATTCCTAAACAGCTGCTCCCTATTTACTGCCTGACATCAGTGGTGAGGCAGTTTCGGCACAGTGAAGGAAGGTGGAAGGCTGCAATTCAAAAGTAAAAGAGCACTGAACTAGAAAGGAGCTGGTATCTAGATCAGCTGAGTAGTGTTCTGCCACGGTTCCCATGCTGGTGTGGGTGACGGTTTACACAACTGGGCAGGAAAAGCAGAAGGGAGTTGCAGTTGCTGTAACCAAGCAGCATGATTGACCATGCCATCAGCGAGGGTCTGCAGACATCCAGCGACCCTCTGGAGGTCGTGCTGATGTCGGCTCAGTGAGGTTCTCCTGTTCGCCAAGGCTGTTCTTAGCTTCCGAGTCCATTGTGACCGGATTGTGCCGTCACAGGGGTCCGAGACCGAGCCCAAATACAGATGAGGGCTGGGGTAGTATGAAGCGCTGTGTATTGGCAAAGCTAAAATCCAGATAAAGGACAAGGAGTAAGAAAGATTCAGTCAATGGCAATTCAAATCACCAGAGCCAGGGAACAAAGTTAGACAGCAGATACATACATAGGCAAAACTATCACATGCAAAAGGTATCCGAAACACTGGACAAAAAAAAAAAAAAAAAAAAGTCAGGGGCCTGTATGAAGCCAGATTTCTTACATGGAAGGCCAGCTTTTCGGATTTAAGGTATCTTAGTCTAAACGGTCTTTATCTTCGTTCACTTACATTTAGCCCAGACAACTTTTTTGATTTAAGATTGTCCGGCTAAGCAAGAAATCCTGTTTCATGATACAGGCCCCAGAACAGGAAATCAGTCAGGAATTAATCACAGAACGAGAAACACAGCAAAATAACCCCACAAGAGTTCAGCAAGGGCACAAAAGAATCTTACAGCTGGCAAATCGAGACTTAAACACACCGGGGAGCCAGGAACAGGTGCAAGGGACAAGCACTTCACTAATCAAACAGGCTAAATTGGTGGTTCCAAGTCAGGTGATTTCTGGGAGTGGGAGACTGGAGCCACACCCAAAACAGAGGTACAGCGTACAGTGAGCAAGAAAGCCACTAGGGGGCAGGGGGCAAGAGGAGAGACCCAGACATGGGATCACATTACTCGATTTAAGTAAACTGAGATTTAAAGTAGAATCCAGGAACATTATTACTGTACTATGGAGACAGCAGCATACAAACCTGACGCAGATATCTACTGTTCATCTAAAACATTTAAGCTTACAAAGGATGAAAAGGAACTCTTAGAAAGAGGACTTACCTTCATCCCTGCACCAGAAAGAAAAACCAAAGCACTGGGAATATACCAGGGACATTCATTCAGTAAACAGTAGAACTAAAAATAGATTATTTCAGTTATCCACAAGATGGGAATATAACACCATTCGTATCAACATCCAGATGGGAAATAAAATTGGAATTGAAATCTGGACTTTCATTTAATGTACAACAATTGACTGACTCCAGCAATAAGAAATTCAAAGCATTGAAGGGTCAGTATACACAAAAACCAAATTTACTTCCAACTCAGAAAAAGCCGATTAAATCCATCTCCTGTACCAGGGGTCAATATTATCCGCAAAGGGTCAGTGTGTATGCAGGTTTTTGGGGTAACCTTTAGGTCAGCTGTTCAAACCCAGGTGTGACGACTCTTCAGTCAATCAGTCCTCTAATTAGTAATTAGGGAGTTGCAGGAAAAACCCAGATATACAACAGCCCGTTCTGGGGAAGATTGCGCACCCTTGTCCAGTGCAAGGTCACAGGGGTCCAGAGCACATCACAAAAGCTATGAGCACAAGACATGGAATAACCAAGGGATGTGGCACCAACATGTCACAAAGTATTCACTCAGCTGTGTAACTCCAGCCCAGCTTAGCATGTTTTTGGTCTGTAGGGGGCAGGGAAAATTCCATGATGACATGGGGAGAACACATGAAGCCAGAGCAGAGATTCAAACCACAGTCCCAGAGGTGCCAGGCAACAGTCCCAACCACTGTGCCAACCTCTGTGCCAACGTGCCACATCATTGATTAAATAGCTGGGAGACAAAGTATCAGGTATATCAATAATGGACAGACAGCAGTATAAATTGAGGCCCAGGAGGCAACTAAATGACACTGAACACTGCATCCCGTTAACAGACCCATTACAGGAGGAAAGATTCAATTTAGTCACCAGAGACCTACATATCTACTCAGAACAATTTCTCACAATTTCCAACAACATGACACAGACCAAATATTTAATGGGCCCAGACTTTCTCTGTGCAAGACAGTTTTATTTACTACCAAGATCCATGCAGGTCTCAAAACTTGAATGGTCCTGGGTGAGATTCCCAAAGGGTGACCTACTGTATCAAATTATGACACATACCACCTTGAACAATACATTGACAGTTTTTTAAATTCCATTTCGCAGCTCTCTGGAAGCCATTTAAAATATAAATATGACTTCACTGAGAAATAAAAAGGGTATTCAGATACCAGGCAGAATTCAATTCAATTCAGTTCAATTTATTTTTATATAGCGCCTTTCACAACAGAGTTGCCCCAAGGCGCTTTACGTAGGTGTGTTGTGGTACATCACAGCATCATTAAGACAGGATAATACAAAACAGGGTTAAGGAAAGATGAAGGACCTTTCTTTATACCGTCTGTTCACTAATATTTCTGCCCCATTAGGTCTATTTAAAATACCCAGATATACATAGACCAGACAAACAAATATTGGAACTTTTAGAGATTAACCTCATGAGAAATGATTTTGAATTTGACACCCAAATATATCTCCAGGTATATGGTACCACCATAGGCAAAATGCTCGCTCCAGCTTATATACAAAACAAGTGTAATGAAAACGAAAAATGTAAACATTTTTCTTACATCTACTTCCAACACCAGGATGATATACCGGGAGTTTGGCATCACGGGGAAACATTCTTTAAAAACCTTTGGCCACACTAATTTCATGTCTATGAACTTACTGGATACCACAATCTTTTTTGGCACTCCAGTAAAAAGCCACTTAACTTTTAAGAGGTGTATGTGAAGGACATGGACCATATAACCTACCACATAAAGCCAATTTCTGCCCTAAACATACATTTTCAGGCAGAGGTGGACAGTTCAAGTCCAGAAAGTAAAAATCCAGACCAAGATTTTGTTTCAACCAACCAGTTGAGTATAAAGAGTCTCAGTCACAGAGTATTCAGCTGGTTGGTTAAAACAAAATCTTTTTCCCATCCCAAACTCAATTCCTATCCTAACCCAAATCCTAGCTAGAGCTAAGGTTAGGGCCGCCATCAGGGTTAGAGCTAGGGTTAGGGTTACTAATCCTAGCTCGAACCCCAATAGCCAAAACAAAGTCTCACAATGTCATGCACCTACCCATTGTTACTTAGCAACCAACTCTAGCAAACGCTGTCATAAATACATGCAGGCTCATGCAAACATAAAAAGCTGAAAATATCTAAAGTGATTGTATGTTTATATGAGAACAACCAAAATAATTTGGTCGTGAGGGTGAGGTGAATAAGGCAGGTGCCCAGTGATTCACAGTTTCTCATGTCTACGAGGGTTGGGCCAGACAGAATCAAACACAGTTTCTTGCCCGAGCATTCACCTTGTTGACACAATGAAG
This sequence comes from Mormyrus iriodes, assembly GCA_011763525.2. Taxonomy (NCBI): domain Eukaryota; kingdom Metazoa; phylum Chordata; class Actinopteri; order Osteoglossiformes; family Mormyridae; genus Mormyrus; species Mormyrus iriodes. The sequence goes on along the minus strand of JAAGVU020000113.1, from coordinate 16,199,268 downwards.
TTCAATTCCTGTCTATGTTCACAACGGTGATGTTTGGTAAGCACTAAACCTTCATACGAAACAGAACTGCCACGCAGTAGCTCCTCGATGCAGATGCTATTTGTGGACATGAATGCCATACCTGATCTTCGAGCATGTGGGACATTCTAACTTGGTGAAGCACAGCAGAAAACCACAATCCTCGACCTCTCAGTTGTATTTTCTGATTTTATATGTTTAATTAGAGACCCAGGATAAGTCTGATTTAGAGTGACAGTGATGGACCTCTCCCAGACTCACATATGTCCCCCTTGCCCAGTGATTATATGCCCCAGTTTTTACTACAGTATATAGACAAATTTAGTCTGAGCCTGACTCCTGCAATGAGCAGAACACCACGCTTTGCTCATTCTGTATCTTATAAACTCTCAACTGTCTCATACGGCTCAATGGCCCATCTTTAGTCTAAGCAGACAATTTTTTGTTTTATACAAAGCTAAATAAACAATAAAAATAATAATAATAACAATGAAACATTAATAACTGAAGCGTTATCGCAAACTCTAAAGTGAAAATGAGAAGTGATGAGTCAATCTGTACCCTGATCCAAAACTCCTCCCTCTGAGCGAGTCCAGTGAATGAAAACGTGAGTTTCCAGTTGATGTCTCTGATTAGCTTCCTGGAGGTAGGAGGCGGGACGGCTGTGGTCCTGAGCTCTTTAATGTAACGCTTCCCTTTTCCTGGAAGAGCCAGGTGTGAGGGTGTAGGTGCGGGGATGGGATGGGTGTGTCCGGGGCCCTTCCCTGTCACTGGGATAAACAGCCTGTGTGTCTGCATTCACAGGAGGTGGAATCTGTGGCCCTGAGCGGGACAGCGGTCGCTCTGTTCACTATGCCTGCGTGCAGCCTGTGTGTCTGTTTTAGTCTAGTCTACACAGGTGAGGCAATGAGCAGTTTATTTTCACCTTAAAACATTTATTTAAAAAGACAAACAGAAATTCCCCATTCTATTTTTGACAAAATGACAGTCTTTTCACTATATAATAATGTATCTTACGTGCCTGTAGGATTTGCTGGAATTATACTGTTGCAGGTTCTCTTCCACTCCTTGAAATCCACAAAATAGCACATTATAAATTTAGGAAAAAAGATGTGCTCTGTAGTACAGACTCAGGACTGGCATGGAGTGACCCTACCTGTATCCAGCAAACACCCACTATTAACATAGCCAGCTGAATACATTTTTAGCTTGCTGGGCTCCAGCTCTTGAAACAGGACCACATTATGTAGAGCTAAATGCTTCTCTGTCGGTCACTTGTTTAAATTCTGTTTGTTTGGCATTGTGGTTTTGAGGCTTCAGGGACACAACAAATGGAATAGAACATGATGGCAAGGGCTTACTGGAGTACAAGTTATATTTTAGGGTCCCTTCATTGCCAGCTATGGTCTTACCTGTACTGTAAAACCGTTCCCTCCTCTTGCTCCAATGAGTAAGTCACGTTTAGTGTAAAATGCCAAAGCGATGACCAGCAACTTTGAAATGTCAGCCGGGGTGGATCTAAGGGGCGCCCGGGGGTGGCCATGCCCCCCTAGTAAACACATGGCCACCTCATAATAATGTAAACCAAAGCTGTCTAATCCGTCAATCAGCCAGTCGTTGGGTGTCTCCAACTCAATCACAAGAAGGTTAATGGAGAATGCTAGCAATCGGCAATAATGTACCAAAATATACGCACCCCCCCCCCCCCGCTTGGCGAAATAGTCTGGCCACCGCGTTGTACAAGGTCTAACTACGCCCTAAAAGCATGAAACAGCAGTGCTTACTGTATGACAGGTCTAAAACAAAAGCAAATGTTTGGCAAGGCAGATACTAACCGGAATGGCTTTGATTTTGTTTTTCGAAAGTATGGAGTCATTTTCTCCAGTTCCCTTGGCAATGCACCAAGCGCTGTATTCTGGTCGTGTCAGAGAGCAGCATGTACTGCCACCTTTCTGGGAAGGAGTTGCTGAACCATTTTTTCATTTGCTTGTTTTCAGATCCAGACCAATTTTTCACTTTGTCAGACATGTCCCTCCTTTATAAACCGCAATGTCTATAATAGAATGTCAAACAATCCAGCATAATTGGGAGGATAAGTGACATGGGTGTTTCTTTTCTACGTTTTTTCACAGTTCTATATACTTCAACTAAAATTCCATGGATATGGGTGCCTCCCTTTACACCACAAGGAAATTAAACATTTGACATCAATGGCATTTTACAGTTTATCACGAGCCGTCCCATAATAATATCATTGAAAATAATTCCCTCAGAGAAGCTGTAATCTCGGGGTGGCACGGTGGTGCAGTGGTTAGCACTGTTGCCTCACACCTCTGGGATCGGGATTCATGTCTCCGCCCAGGTTCCATGTGTGTGGAGTTTGCATGTTCTCCCCGTGTCGTCGTGGGGTTTCCTCCGGGTACTCC
>JAAGVU020000113.1:16180455-16195830 GCA_011763525.2 Mormyrus iriodes | reverse complement strand
GTGTGAGTGTGCCCAGCGATGGGTTGGCACCCCATCCTGGGTTGTTCCCTGCCTTGCGCCCGCAGTTTCCGGGATAGCCTCCGGACCCCCCGCAACCCATATGGAATAAGCGGTTATAGAAAATGGATGGATGGATGGAAGCTGTAATCTCCCACTTCTGTGCTGTGATTGGTTCCAAACTCTCTGGTCGTACTATAGCCGTGAGGCCCTGCATTGCTGTGCCCGATGGCATGTCACATTGTAATCACTGGTTTATGTGTTCCTTCCCTCGCAGGTAGGGCAGATAGGGTAGCAACGCTTTCAGGCATTCTCCTGGGCAGCTAGAGATAACCCTCTGGCAAGGACCCCCCTCCCAGGCTACGTTCACGGCAGGTTTGGTTGCGGATGGGAGCAGCACCATACGTCTGTGAGATATATCAGCACGGTGAGACTTCTCCGTGTCTCCAGAACCAGGACAGCTATTCCCGGGTCAGCCAGGATAAAGGGCTGATTTATTCTACCGCCAGAGGTTTGCAAAAAGCTGCCAGATTGTCCCTCTCCCTTCACCAGTAAGACTTGCCTCCACATGGATCCGCAGCACAGACTGTCCATTCACCCCCCTGCCAGACCTGAAGCAGGAATTAAAGGACACAAAGGACAGAACTGAACTTTCTTCAGTTTGTGTTGGAGGGAGCCCCAGCCGGGCCGCCCTAAACCCATGTGGCAGACTGCTGGCCTCTCTGTGTTCTTAACAAGCTCCTTCAAACACCCCTTTAAACTTTCCCTTTTCGTTATTTTCAACACTGATATGAGATTCGCCCGTGAGTCACTGCAGGGAAGTTTTCCGCATATTTTCACCTGTTCTATAGGACGGTGGCTTTTTTTAGAAGTACCCTGTGACCGGATGAATGTAATTTTAAAGCAGTTATTTCTAAAAGGAAACAAAGAATAAACATTACCTTTATAATTCTTTTCCTACTCAAAAAAAATGACCTGATTGTTTGAGTCAGAAAAAAAGAAAACATTTGACTTCCTAATGGCAAGTGAGAAGTGCCCTTATTTGCGAAGCACATGTCTAATGGGCCGTAGAAGTGGCCCTGAGAAGGGCTTAAAAAGGTCTGCCTTTCATCTTCATTTAAATGAGGCCTTTTGATGGATGGTCCTGAAGTATGCCATGGAGGTGCATTCATGCTCCAAGTGCAAACTCCTTCTAAACAGATGTGCTGTTCTGCGATAGTAAATATGTGAATTTTCAAGAGTCGTTCTGTCTCCAAGATGTGTTTATATTTCAGCAGGAAGTTCAATGAACAAATATAGGTGCAACTGTAATAAAATATTAATGAGTTTTTTTTTTTTCTTTTAATAAAGGCTCTATTCAGATGTTGCAAAAATACACCTTCCCTGGCCTTCAATTTGGCTAGCATCCCATTTAGAGTCTAGTTCCAGACATGGGACAGGAATATTATTCTGAAAATCACAATGTCCGGTCAGAAGATGAGATGTAATTTATGCTACAACCCGTGCTCAGTTACCCTGGGGGTAGGGAGTTTGCATGCTAATTGGGGTGCATAGAATGTGTTTTAGAATTTATAAATAAAACTTGAAAAATTAAATTTGTTAGCAGCGAGAGGCTGCACATGACCTCTCAAACTGAAATCAATGCATATGCTAACCTACATAAACCAAAGAAAGCATACAAACAAATTTTAATCAATAAACATGCCTTACTTTGAGTTTGAAACCAGTACAGAATAATATCAAGGGAAATATGAACCACTTTCTTAACATATCTTAAGGAAGACGTTTTATTTTAGTTCTGGCATATGAAAAGGCTCTCATTAAATGTGCTATACAAGGAAAATGGCGGTTGTTTGAATGGGGATGTTACTTATGATTCAGGGAAACTTCACAAGCAAGTAGCAGAAGGCAAAATCAATACTGGTAAACGACAGTGGTTTCTGATAATTTTCTGGTGCCAAAAATAATACTTTAGATGGTGGAGGACTGGCTTGGCAAATCATATATATAAACATAATTATTGTATACTCTTAGACGAAAATATAGATCACACAACCGGCAATTATCTCCTAGGAACTTTTAGGCATTAAATAACCATCTGTTGTTGTTTTACATTTATATTTGTGTTTACTTACAGGAAAATTATTGTACCTTACGAAAGATAAATGGTTTCTGGTTTGTAGACAAAACAGAGCAAAAGGGGAAAATAAATAATGGGTCAACACTCAAAGACAGTCTTAAAGCTCAGAAGAATGTCGAGCGATTTTTGTTGAAAATATGGCCTTTGTGGGTTCTGCACTGTCAGCTGGCTCTCTAGGGGTCCCTGAAGGAACCTTGCAGCATGTGTCACACTGCTTACATTAAACATTTGTTTTACAGTTGGATATTATCTTGATAATGAATACTAAATGCTTAGCTTGATGGTGCCTGGACATAAATTCTGTTACTCGATTATGGTTTTCTGCCTCTTGTTTAAAGCTGACGTCTGTGTGGGCAATTGCTTGGTTTGCTATGAGTGTCTTATATATTTGCAGGTACTTAGCTCTGCAAAATTAAGCTGGCAGATTGTATAGTTTTTCTGTGCTGGACAAAGCATGTCAGTGAGCCCTGAGCAGTACCGAGAGTCCTTTCGGGTTTGCAAAGGCCACAACAAGGCTATTTTTGAAGTACGGAAGTACACTCGTTTTTAATTCAGACTCTGCCATGATGAACCCAATAACCCTCCGCTGGAACTCACCCACTTCTTGCAGTTACGCATTTTTCCACCAAAAGTCAATGTTGTTTCCTGGCTGCACCCTCTCCAAAACTGGCTGAAAGGAAAAGAAAATGAACATCGGCCATTTCCTTCCTGGGAATATCACTCCCCAGTCCCACATAGCTGACAGGATTCCCACTGTGTGAATTCTGACCTTTCATGTGCATCTTAATTGACTGCCAGTCCAGCACTCCGAGGGCCACTGAATGTCTACACTGTGCAATCAGGGACACCTTGTAATTCCCTTTCTTTAAGTACCGTGTCCCATGACCTGGAGGACATTCTAAATGACGGCCCACGGACGTTGTTTCTTTGTGTTTGTGTTGTGTTTACCTCCATCAAAGTCCGAGAACCGGCAGCGGCCCCTTGCTGGGCTCTCAGAAAAGTGGAGGCACCTCACTGCGGAATCAGAATCAGAATCGGAATCAGAATCAGAATCAGATTTTTTTTTATTATTGTCAAATACTTTTACATACAAGGAATTAAGTGTGGGGTGTTGTGTAAAACACTCAAGCATAATCGATTCATAAATTATGTAGATAAAAATAAAATAAAGAATAATAAAAGTAAGATAAAAATGGCGCAGGGAGCTTGTGGTTTTAGCTGGCTGGCCTTCAATGAGGCTCCATTCACCTTCGCATAGAGAAAGGGATGGGTGGGGTGTGGGGGTGAAGAGACGGGCTTCTGTTCCCCCTTCTCCGCATCCAGCACCCCGGCTATGAATTCCACTTCTGTGACGTAACTCCTGTTTACTCTTGAAGAAACAATATTTACTTGGGCGTGCAGGCCAAGAGCGTGCCTTGTAATGATGCACCAGGAGGGGCGACCCTTGTGCACCACGGGAACCTGCCGGCTGTTTGTTCTCCTTTTATTATAATAATTATTGTTTTAATTCAAAAAGAAAATAATTCCATCAAAGCCTAAAATCTTTGGGTAAAGCGTCTGGTAAGAGTTTATGTCCTGTCATTTTAGACACCTTTATATATGTTTATATGATACGATGATTTAATTTTTATTTGAAGGAGTATTTGCTGTTTTTCAGGATGACTCCTGGGCCTTGTGATATTTTCTTTCCAGCCCTGACATTACTCCATTGCCTGTGCTCCTGTCCGGTCTTTCACACAGCTGCCTTCTTTCTCTGGAGGCATGGTGGACATCAAATGAGCTTTTTACTCACAGTCAGTTTAAAGGGTGTTCCTGTGCCCTCTGGGGACTCTGATTGGTGGGCGGGATTCTGAAGTGAGACATTTAGGTGTGTTGCGTGGCATGCGATGGGTGGGACCGTGCAATATCCTGTTCCAAACAAAGGTAACAAGACAGAAGTCTGTTCCCCAGGCTGCTTATTTTCGTTCAATTACAGGCAGCAGCCTTCGCCGCGTGCCCGCTCACTCCGTCGCGCTGCTAGCCACGGATCTGAGGGAGCTCTGTTATCGGGCGGGGGGGGCTGCCACACGTAGGGGTGCTCAAACAAGCTCCAGTCCAGGCAGCCATCGCCAATACACCAGCACATATATGGCAGTACAAAATGAGCACACAATATAGTTACACTAGCAGTTGGAACACATACTGTACCTGGCATGGTCCGAAGCTACAACCAAGAGACTATGGAGAGACTTCCTAACACCATAACCCATATTGCAGCAGTCTAAGGAAAAAATGTCTGTGCAGAACAACTGGCAGATGGGAGGCATTTCATCAGCTGTTTCTTGGTTACCTAAGTAACCATATGATGATGTCATTTACTCTTTAGCAGTATTGCCTTAATTGGAGACTATAAATAAATTGTTATATAGCCTATAAAACTGATGTAAGTGTTGCAAATATTTATTTGAGGTTTATTTATAATTTACTAAACAGATATATGTTTCTTGGTGTACAAAGCAGAACATGTAAAATGATGTGCATTTAACCTCTGTTCAGCTGGCCCTGGGGGCAGTGCTATTACATCGCACCTCCAAGGTTGCGGCCTGGTTCCTCTGTTCAGCTAGTCCTGGGGGCAGTGGGGTTACTTCACATCTCCAAGGCTGCGGTTCAGTTCCTCTGCTTTGTTTTTGTCAATTTTGCGTGTTGTTCCTGTGTCATTCCCTCCCACAAGCTACAGACATTGACAGACAATTGAACTGTTGTCTCTACTGTAAATTGCCCATAGCGTGTGTATATGTGCCCTGTGATGGGCTGGCACCCTGCACAGGGTGTACCCCTGCCGTCTGCTGCCTGATCAAGATAAGTGGTTGGAAGATGGTCAGATGAATGTATGTATTTTCTGTTGTTAGCAAATTTTGAATCAAAACACATAGACCGTCATTATTTGAAAAAGTCATTTACACTTAACATTCCACTCACAATCAATCCATCCGCAACCATGTAGTTGGTATAGAGTTTTGACCATGAGTTAGGGGAGCCCCCACATTGGATGGTGATCTGTTACATGGGGCACCTTCACATAGACAATCATGCATTATGGTCAGTTTAGCAATACTAATTAGCCCAAGCTGCAATCTTTTGGTCTGGAAGAGGGATTCCTCACAAACATGCTGAACTCTCTTACGGAGTCAGGGACGAAAATGAAAGCCACGGTGTCAGAGGCTTGGGCCCGCAATTCTATCTCCTGAGACATGCTAGATTCTAGTTTGATGTCTAATAAGGAAACTCTCCCTGTATCTATGTTAATCTGAATAAATATGTTCCATAGTGACACACAGTCATTTCATCCACCCAAGTTACAAACACTGCAAAGATCTGATGACTAATTGGATCGTGGACAGGCTGTTGGACGGTGTGATGAAACAAACATATGAAAAGATCTGGCACAGGTAGAAAGAAAAATCATTATCAGACTTTGTAAAGGAATGCTAATTGTTAAGCAGGGTCAGTGTAAAGCTAACAGGAGATCTTTGCTATAAAATTACTGTACTATTAAAACTTCTCTGTATATGTTTGAATGTTCACAATTATTAAAACGAGGAACAAATGTAGAGTTGTATTAAGCTCCCAACCACTGTGATAAAAAAGGAGGGTTAAACCCTAAAGACTGAGGTCTCAGATCCCAAGCTGAAATACTTGTTGCACTGCCAAAATTTGGCCAAAAAAATGTGCATTGTTCCTCAATTCCCTTGGTCATACAACTATCCAACAGTAAAGAAAAATCTGGAAAGAGTTTTGCAGGTCACCTAACATAATTCAACACAGCAGGAGTAAAGAGTAAAGAGCTGTTACCAATTGTGTTATATTATTTACACTGAGGCACAGACTCTGTGTGTTTACAGTATGTGGGATATTTAGAGGAACAGAAATGTGAACAGAGGTGGAAATTTCAGGTCCAGAGAGCAAAAATCCAGACCAGGATTTTGTTTCAACCAACCAGGTGAGTATAAAGATTCACAGTCACAGAGTACTCAACTGGTTGGTTAAAACAAAATCTTGGTCTGGACCTTTTCTTCCTGGATCTGAACTACCCAACTCTGAATGTGAAAATTCAGCCTTTAGCGCCTCATTAGGTGCAAGAGTCCGTTTAGGCTGAACCACATGTTTCTGGTTCAGATGAACCAGGTCATTCCTCAGTGCCAGAGCCTCCCCACTGCATTCCGCATCCTGCACGCAGTTAAAAGAGTGTTTTGAAAAGTCTATTTGTCAGAGTAATTTGACATTCCATACGCATAGACTATAGCGAACGGTCGGCAGGCGATACGCCTGTCCATTTTCCTACGCTCACATAAAGAAACACATGCATGGTTTTTAGATTATATTTTGTAGGCTGTACACTTTCCTTATTTCTTATTGAAAATATTAATATCTAAACCCTATAAATACTGAATCAAAGTCAGATTAATAAAAAGGTAATACTCATGTACCGTCTCAGATGAGTTATAGGATGTTTTTGGCGTGTGGAATGAAACTGCTTGTTGTTTTGGCAATGTGGTGGGACGATTGCGAGCTGCGATTTTCATTTTCCAACATAAAGAGACCCTCTTTCTTGTAAAAGGACCCCCCCCCCCATATTTCTGTTTTAAAGTTTTTCTTTTAAGTGAGAAAAATATTTTCACCGAATCACAATAACGAAAATCATCTTGAAGGAAACACGTTACAATTTAGCATTGACACTGACTGAATTTTTGTTAGCGGCTGGTGATAGCATCCCAGTGTTCAGAAACTAAGGAAAATAATAAAAAATAACTCTGTACCGATGTAGCTCTTGTAGGGCTCATGTTTCAAATGAGATGTCAGCACTTGAGTCGAGATCAACACTGGATTTGGTTTTTCCATTCAGACCACACATTGGGTCTATAAGGGCAGCTTGTCCAGAGATATGAGAGTACGATTGTCAGGCTACTGCTGGCCACTGTGCTAGACTACTGCTCAGAAAATAGCTATTTGCATGTTCAACAAATCTGTGAAGGATTTTAAAGAATGCGTTAGCTGATGCATAATTACTGATTAATGATTAATGTCTACAAGCAATGCAAATCAATATAATTAAATTCTTTTGATACAATGCCATTACAAAAATAAGAGTAAAGAAGTTTTTCTATGCAAGAGAACTTCGTCTCCCTTCTGGCGATAGTGAGTTTAGCTTCTGTGGCTAATAAACCCCGATTGTGATGTGAGTCTGAAGATGAGGAGGAGACGTTCACAGTGCGAGTCTGGGCTGTGGAGTGAAATTACAGACCACTCTCGCTGGGGTGCTGGAGCCCTCTGCCAGGGCCGCTGCTGGCCACCATGGCCATTTCTGGCAATATCACCAAGCCCCAGGTGCATTCCTGCTCCTAACTATCTTCAAGATATTGTACCTAGTATTTCTTTACTGAATATGCAGAACTCAGAGAGGTTTATGGATTCCAAGCAATATTTTTAACAAATCAGACCAATAATAAAATGAAGCACTTTCTTTGATGTTGTCCATGTTTCAGACAATCTAATGAATTTTGTATTTTATTGGATTATTAATGGTTGAGGTGTTCAAGGGAAATAATTATTCAATTCCTGGGACAGAGTGATCAGAAATCTTATTTTTCATCCAGTACCTGATACTTCATTCAGCTTGGTTTTTGTTAACCCGATCTTTAGCTAAATAATAATGTGGGGCCATATGGTGGCACAGTGAATAGCACCAATGGGTCATGGGATCAAATCCCCCTTCTGATTTGTGTCTGGATGTTCTCCCTGTGTCATTCCTCTTTCTCCTCCTAAGACGTGCCGTCAGGGTAATTGGTGTCTTGAATTGCAGGTATGACTATGTGTGTATGTAGCCTGTGATGGACTGGTGCCCTATCCAATGTGCACCCCAGCCTTGTGCCATGTGATGGACTGGCATCCTATCCAATGTGCACCCCAGCCTTGTGCCCTGTGATGGACTGGCCTCCTATCCAATGTGTACCCCAGCCTTGTGCCCTGTGATGGACTTGCATCCTATCCAATGTGCACCCCAGCCTTGTGCCCTGTGACGGACTGGCCACCTATCCAATGTGCACCCCAGCCTTGTGCCCTGTGATGGATTGGCATCCTATCTAATGTGCACCCCAGCCTTGTGCCCTGTGATGGACTGGCCTCCTATCCAATGTGCACCCCAGCCTTGTGCCCTGTGATGGACTGGCCTCCTATCCAATGTGTACCCCAGCCTTGTGCCCTGTGATGGACTTGCATCCTATCCAATGTGCACCCCAGCCTTGTGCCCTGTGACGGACTGGCCACCTATCCAATGTGCACCCCAGCCTTGTGCCCTGTGATGGATTGGCATCCTATCTAATGTGCACCCCAGCCTTGTGCCCTGTGATGGACTGGCCTCCTATCCAATGTGCACCCCAGCCTTGTGCCCTGTGATGGACTGGCATCCTATCCAATGTGCACCCCAGCCTTGTGCCCTGTCCAGCCTGGGATAGGCTTCAGTCCACCCCATGTCCCTGACCAGAATAGCAGCTGGATGATGGACAGATTTGGGCACATGTATAATAGTCCACACTAATAACTGCCTAGGCCTTCATATTTCACACCATGCAAGGGTTATAAAAATAGTGAACAAGCAAGAAATGTTAATTTCTACATATTTACACATGTTATTGTATCCATGTATCCGCATGTTATTCAGAGAATACTCACACATATATTCCTGGTTCTGTTGAGGGCGATCACAGCCAATGTATGTAGGATTGCTGATTTATGCCAGATTTGTCCATGAATTTCGTGATGTCCTGTCTGGACCCGTTCAGATCCAGTGCATTGTGTCTAACTGTGCCGGACCGATTGCGTGAGAAGGTGCATCGATAGCTGCTTATCATCTCTATATTCTGGTTTATACAGCATAAAGCTAATCTTACTATTACGCCTAGGAAGTCTATAATCGCTGTCAACCACTGTGGCGGCTGCTCTGGCAGAGCAGGCGCATTCATGACGCACATATGACCATAAATAGGTTTGTGAAATGAAGTTGTGGTCAGAGCCAGAACCGTGGAAAACGTCTTTTTTTTGGGGGGGGGGGTTAACACAACTTTGAACATATAAAACTGTACATGTTAAGTTTGACTACGAGGCAATGGAGGGGCATGGATAGCCTGGCAGATATAGGGGGTCCAGCACTTGACTGGGGGCCTTGAGTACATAAAATTGGGCGGGGGGGTGGAGGGACAAGGGACATTTTGACAGGGGGCTCAGAATTTCTAAGTACGCCCCTGCTAAGAAGTTCCTGAGGACCTGGATGGTAAGGCTCAGTTGACATGACTTTCCATCCACAAGAGAGTCAGCCGAGACTTGGAGATTGGCTCTTTGGCTCTGCTGCAGATGAGTTTTGTCTCAGCAAACATTTTTATTGGAGAGAATGTTAGATCTGTGTTAAATCAATGTTGATTTCTGACCCAAAGTCCTGTTTCTCCATTTTCAATGTGTTGAAAAGCTTTCCGTAAGTTACTATGAAACTTATCCCATGAGCAAGTATTTGTACCCGATTTTGTTTATCATTGTCTGATAGAAGGTTCACTAGAACTGGACGTTTTACTGGAGATTTGTCAAATGATTATTATTAGAGCGTTATTATTAGATTCTGCCGTGATTCCACTGGCATGATGCAGAAATCGAGCCAGATTCAGATTTGGAAAGCCCCCCCCAGTCTTTTCCAGCCCTCATTATCTCCTGTTTGAGATCATATAAACCTTCCTACCACTTGCCAGGGGAAATGAAATGTTTATTAGGTACCCATCTGGGATTTTTGGGGGAGACTCTCTGTATACTTAAAGAGGGAGGTTAAGTCTTCCCTCGCTTTTTTCTTAGAATATCTTGGCCTTCTTCCTTTGGTTTATGAAAAGCAGGAGGTGCAGACAGGGTCAAATCAACTAAAAATAGGAAACAGTGGGTGTGGGACTTGGTAGATTAAACTCGAAATCCTGTAATATTTTCTAAACACAGCTTGCAATTCCTGTGCTGGTCTCTCAGTTCATCAGGGGCTAATACAAGCATCTCTTTCGATCAGTATGGAACCAATTCATATAATGTTGGAAAGAAGAAAGGTGTGTTTTCTTCGTCAGGCTGATTGTCTTCCAAACGGTATATTTTTTAATGTGGCATAAGAGGTCAGCTGACTGCGGTCGACACGCTAGTCGATGAAGACGTGCTTGCGGAGTCTGCTCCCTGAGTCCCGCTGTCTGATGTCTGCAGTAGATTTGGCCAAGAAAGACATGCGTGAAATTCTCTCTAAGGTAGCACTGCTCCTTACATCCCTTTATAAAAATGATGTATCTCCCATATGCAAGTGTCTATCATATTGCAAAAGCATGGAGCAACTCTCCCCTCCGAAATGAGAGCGCCCCTTTCCTAAGCTCTGCCTGTGCTGATCGTGTGCGTCCCCCCCTGCCCTTCCTCTCTATCAGGCACGCTCCATCCCCGCCTGGCCTCCATTCGAGACACTTCACAGAAACGGCCCACTGTCAGACGAATCCCATTCGCATTGAATCCCATCATGCACGGCAGTTATCCTTTCGTATTGCGCTCTTGCATTCAATGCAGCAGGCAGCCACATTTTCCTGGCCGTGTTCAATGAGCCGTCGGCTAATTTTGCCCAACCGCTCTGGTGAAGTTTCCAGCGATGTTTCCCTTGTCGTTGTCCATATGGGCTCCCCCACCCCTTGTTTCTTGCGCACTCCGACACACACAGCTCTCTGTATTCCTCTCAGACCTCGAAAAGCAATTCCTCACATTAAACAGCTCCTCGGCAGTACACCAGCAAGCCCACGATGCATCCTGCTGTGGTCGTCCAGGTTTATTCTCCTCCGCATCGGCTGTCTGTGGTCCTGAGAGGTTTGCTGGGTTACTCTCCCTCCCATCGCTCTATAATGTGTACTGTTCACCTGGTGCCTACAGGGTGTGTCTCAAATCAAGCGAAGATCATTCTCTGCCAAGCATGAAAGCACATTCTGTGGGATGTATGTGCTCATTCTTACGCCGACTTACTCGTCCTAGACTGGGGTTTTCGTGGATTTTCATTGATCTATGATGCAATAACTGGTAGAGAAAAAAAAGAGAATTCCAAGTAGAGAAAAAAATGGAAAAAAATGAGTGAAAAGTCCCTACCCCAAAGGCAGGGCTTCCTCGTTAGTCCATGAGCTCATTAGTACCCAGCATCTTCCCTGGAGTGCCTCACACATACACCTCATGCTCCAAACACAGCCTGGACATCATACTGCTCTCAGCATCATACATTCTCTCGGCTTCCAGAATGCGGCATCACTAGCCAATACTTGCCAGTTTGTACTGGCTAATATGCATAGTCTAGCGGATGGCAATTTTCATCAAAAGTTAGATAACACCTTCTATGAATACCACATCTATAAGAATCTATAAACACATTATAATAAATTAATTATAATGAATTTATAAAGCATTATAAACATGGCTATAAATATTTATAAAAAGGCATAACACATTATATCCATGTTTATTATGCATTATGAATGCTTTATAAAGCTCTCATCTATAGATACCTTCATAATGCAGTACAAAGCATCCTTAATTCTTATACCGATTGTCATAATGCATTACGAAGGTATCTATAGATAGCAGCTTCAAGTAAAGTGTTAACAAATGTTCTTGTTACTTACACTACCGTTCAAAAGTTTGGGGTCACTTAAAAATTTCTCAAGGAATAGCCTTCATTTCTCAGAACAACAATAGACTGATGAGTGTCAGAAGAAAGTTCTTTGTTTTTGGCCATTTCGAGTCTTCCATCGTACCCACAATTGCTGATGCTCCAGACACTCAACTAATCTAAAGAAGGGCAGTTTTATTGCTTCTTTAATCAGCACAGCAGGTTTCAGATGTGCTGACATAATTCCAAAAGGGTTTCCAATGATCAAATTTACCATATAAAATGATAACCTGGATTAACAAACACAGCGTGCCTTTGGACACAGGACTGACGGTTGCTGATAATGGGAAACAATGAAATTTCTGACCTCAGGCTTTTCAATGATAGTATAAGGTTTAAGATATATTGTTTTAGGTGATTGTATTACATAAAATGAGAAAAATAGACAGGAGACTGCATTAGGTCCTTTATTTCGCCTGTGAAGAACCCAACACTTGCCCAGACTGCCATATCGGATCAGAATGTGTAATTAGTATGCATGGGCCCCCATTCGTATCAGACCAGGCTTTGGGAAAATCTTCCAATTTCCTGCACTGACTAAGCTGATGATGAGGAGCGTAATATCGGACTCTAGCCACCAGTCTGGAATAAAGGCAGATTGTCATGGCTGCTTGCACACATTACGTGATGGACACCAACCACCAGAGTGACCGTCGGTTATCATGCCCATGTCAGACGTTCCAGGGGAAGGAGATGAGAAGATTCCCTGTTGAAAATGAACACAGAGCCCGGGTGGCAGCCTAAATAAGCACCAAACAAGTGAACTTTACTGCCCACTTTTAACTTTCATTTTATCTCGTGTCAACCTAGCCACAGTGAAGTCCTGGTGGGGGCTGGTGTGTTGGCCTGGGTCAACGTTATGGGGGGGGGGGGATGGGGGGGTTAGTAGGTGGCCCCCTCAGAAGATACCACCCTGGAAAATCATTCATCTTACCTTTGCCAGGATCCACCCCTGATTGAACATATGAGTGAAGATTGCCAGATCGTGAGCAATGCATGACAGAGAGATTCACATGCAAGTCGCTGGGCAGCAGGGAGAATCCGCAGAGGCCACTGGAAACCTGGATAATGAAGGCAGTGGAAATAGGATGGAGGGACAGGGCCCCCGCCTGCCCCTCTCCAACAACAGTCGCTAATGTCAGCATGACTCAGCACAGTGTGAGGGCCGCTGTAACTGGCTCCGCTGATGAAGTAAGGTCTGCGTAATTGTAGGCCACGGCACAGAGCCGTCCATCCCCATTTGTAAACAGAACATCTGCGGGGAGGATGTGGTAGCCGTACGGGGCTTTCAGAGCGTCCATGCCAGGTTCTCTGTCTCTTATAGCAATTTTTTTAATTTTCTTATATAAGAATCCCAGATCTGGAGTAATGAACATGTGTGGTTTTGTAAGTGAGAATTAAAGGAAAAGAAAGTTTCTCTCACTCATGCACATAAAGGAGTGCTTTATATATAATTGCATTAGGTCAAAGGTTGGGTCAAAGATTTTTGAAACCCAGCTTTCAACATTTTCCATTCTCTGTGATTAATTACCTAATAATTAAACAAATTGAATTAGCCTTTAAGTGGTAGGGGGGGTGGGGAAAAAACCTTCGGCATGTTTTCAAGATGTGGGAGCCGTACTGAGTAAGTGGCTGGGAAATCAAGTTATGGATGTTGTCCACTTCTGAAGTGTGTCACCTTTGTTCAGTGCGTATTGGTTGAGGTCTCTCTAACTTCCTCGTTCCATGACGACCGCGTAGGACCAAACCTGGAGATAATCGTTTTCTTTAAGTCTTTTTCTATTAAGAAGTGGGGCAAACCAAACACAAGAACTAAAGCAAAGACAGAGAAAAACCAAACCGGGGATAAATTGAAACTGAATTACAAAATAGGTGAGGCTGCCCTCGAACCCACGACTAAAGAGCTACCAGCCTCCAACCCACATGCTCAGCCCACTAAGCCATACAGTGGCCCAGGGAGCAGGGGCAACTCAGAAGGGAAACTGCGGGATCTGCTGGCCATAATGGGGAAAAGGCACATGGGGGCAGGGCTAGACGGGCACTGACACTTACAGGTATATGTCTGTACACTACAATTTGCAGTGCATTGTGGGTATTTTATAGTGCACTATATAATGAGTCAGATGTGCCACTGAGAATTTGAACAGCACTACAAAATGGTGGGCACACTTTGCATTGCACTATTTAGGGGATAGGGAGCTATTTTGAGTACAGCCCAAGACTTCAGTCACCTCTGTGTATTCTGTGTTCTACAGCCATCTTAACATTTTGTTCTATTTTTTTCTGTTCTGTTCTATTCTGATTTATAACCTCAGTTTTGGATTCTGTGTTTTTCTCCGTGTTGCCCTTGCCTACACTGAGAAATTCCACGCGTTCATCCATATTTGGATCCTCTCGTCATTTCAGTACATAGTTCTAGATACATGTTTGAAAAACAAATAAAGAGGCCGACAGCTGCCGGGAGAGGCTACGTGAACAGCGCCTAGCAAACACGAGAGAGCGAAGGGTCTTATACAGAAACAGGCAGCCATCAGGCCAGCCAAAAAACTTCCGTACTATGAGCTGGGATCTGCTTGCACGGAGCTGAATTGCCACTCTGTTCAGGGGCCATCCATGGAAGCACTACAGCAAAGCCACCGCGTGTTTGCACAGGGCAGGCTGGGGGTGGGGGAGCTGTATCTGACAGAGGAATTTCACAGAACATGTGTAAAGCTACCTAGTGTGGGTCAGGTGCAGGACCAGCGATGGGGATGGTAAGTTGGAGGAGGCAGGATGCTGAGGACGGCTGCTGGACAACCAAGCACCAGCAGAAATGTGAACAAGCACCACAGTATATCACTGAGTTCGGGAAACTCATCTGAGCATGACAAAAAGGCAGTCTTGATAGAAAGGATTTTACAGGACTCCCGATACGTATATTTTAGGGGAGAGTCTTGTATGCCACCAAAATCTGTCACATATCTATACATTTCCCCAATTTATCACAAAAACACAATTTGCTGAAGTATACTACTGATGAGCATTTGATGTAAACTGCAAATGAGTATTTGAAGTATGCTACAGAAGAGTACTTGTAAATCCTTGTACATATCAATGTATTTCTTATGTGACTGTAAAAGGGAAAATAAAAAAAAAATGGTTCTCATTGGTACTTAAAAATCCTGAAAGGGTGACTCTGATGGCACGGGGCTTCATTGGTATTTACAGCCCCAAAAGGTGACCCTGACGGCATGGGACTATATTGGTTTTTACAACCCCAAAGGGTGACCCTGAAGGCACGGGGCTTCATTGGTATTTAAAACCCCAGAGGTTGACCCTGAAGGCATGGGGCTTCTTTGGTATTTACAACTCCAAAGAGTGACCCTGAAGGCACGCAGCTTCATTGGTATTTAAAACCCCAAGGGGTGACCCTGAAAGCTTGGGGCTTCATTGGTATTTAAAACCCCAAAGGGTGACTGTGAAGGCACTGGGCTTCATTAGAATATAAAACTTCAAA
>JAAGVU020000113.1:16163134-16178655 GCA_011763525.2 Mormyrus iriodes | reverse complement strand
AGCAAAACCACAGCAAGAGCAATTAAAAATAGTTAAAAATAGTTAAAGATTTCTTTTTATCAGACGAGCGAAAGCGACAGCGAGAGCGAGAGCGACTGCTGTGGTCCAGAGTTCATTAACAAAAAAACTATGCTTCTTCTTCCTTCAAATCAATGTTCAATTTGAAAAAGTTTCTTTCTAAATGCCATTTTCTTTTGGACAAAAAGAGCAACAGATATCTATTATGACAAATGCAGAATGAAGGAAATTATCAGTTTTATCCTTATTGAATAAAACAACTTTGCTGTTTCTATACCCCCGCTCCCCTCAGACAGATTATGTGACATCGCTGATCCCAGTTCCAGGGGTGTTTGATAAGTGGCTGATACTTTTCTCTCAACTGTATTTGTGTTTGTCTCATAGTACAACAAGATATTTAAAAACCAAAGAACCTCCATATTCTACTGGCATATAAAAAGACCGATCTTCTACCTTTCCTTCCTAAAATTTATGACCCAAACCCACAAGCCACTTACTGGAGACAAACACGTCCAAATGCATGTTTATCTAAACATATCGAAATCTTAGATGATTCGCAAAAACTATGCATCCTTTTCTACCATCATAGTGTTATTATAAGGTTATGCAGTGACCATTATGGGCTAAAATGGCCACATTTAAGCTTTGTGCCACCCATGAAAATGCCTGTGGTGGAATAGAGAGAGAGCATTGTGCCCTGATCATATAGTACAGTGCGCTTTTTATACTATACAGGCCTGCCTATCATCCACAAACCTGCAGCGAAAATAACGCAGCGGAAAATAAACAGCTGGGTGTAGCTACAGCACAAACACCAGGAAAGCATTTCTACTTGACTTCCTGCTGTGAATTTACTGTACTGAAGAGGGACACCACTGTCTGGCTGTCAAGCACAGCCATTATTCAACTTCAGACACAAAAACACACCCTAAATTCTGGGTTCCCTGGTCAAATGCCTCTTAGAGGCGATTTATCTGTTGATTTTATGCTTAGTTTAGCTGTAACCATAATAGTTTTTCAATAAGCAGCGTTTGTATGTATTTGCATGGATTGTGTTCCGGAATAATTCTATTTGTTCTTCTGAAAAGCTCTTGAAGTAGAAACCCTGGTCGAAAAAAGTTACATAAGTAAGTAAAAAAAAAACATGTCATTCCATGCTGCAACAGCAAAATAGCTGTGCCATAAAGCAACATATGGTACTTCACTAAACACAGGTTTGATGTCATAGTTTCTACTGAAACATGATTTCTGTCCAGTGGGGCTAAATCTTGTTGGTGTTGTTGCAATTCCATATCAAAACGCTGGCTAATTCTTTTTTTTGTCCTGATAAGCAGAGACAAGGGCAGATGTGGTCATTGCTCGCTGTCTCTGGAGCTCCAGGGTGTCATTGTGAGGTAACTGCTTTTCTTGAGGAAATTGAGAAAATCTCACCACTCCTGTTTCACTAACTCCTGCTATTTTGAAAGCGAATGTTCGACCTCTGTACAACATCACAATATATCCAACTCAAACTTCTAAAGGTTTACTGCTTTGTACAATGTTGCATTTGACCCTTTTGTGTCACCCGAGGATGTTTGTAATTACAGCTATGAAACAACAGTCATCTGAAGAATGTAGATCCATGCAGGCAGACGACTTGTTTTTTGAAAAGCGAGGAGCATTAATTCTGAGAAATTGAATATGTATAAACATATGCCTCATTAAAGGTAAATGGTTTTCTGGAGAATAAGGATAGCAATCTAATGTGTTTATCTTCATGAATGCTACGATGATTGTGTCAGATAAACGGGCTTTCTTGCATGAGATTTGCCAGGCATTCTAAAAGCAGCCTTGTGTTGTGCCAGTGGTGGTTATCGAGAACGGGCATGACGGGGCACCCTTTGGGGTGTGGCCTGCCAGCCCCCCGCTAATGACTGCCTCTACTGGGAAGCGTTTGATCTGGGCTGGCTGGGCTCAAAAGGGGCTATTTCAGGAGAGTGAGGGATAAAGTCTACATTGTGACCAGTGTGAATGACCATAATTAAACAGCTATTGGTGACGGCATGCCAGACTGAACTGTAATTTCAAGAAGAAAATGAAGTGCATCTAAAACATATGTGAGGGACACGAGACCAAGCCTTTAAATATGAGAGATCCCCTGAAGAGGATGTTCATGGACAGCAGCAGAGATTAACAGCTCCGGCTTCAACTTCCTGCCTGTCGCTTTTTAGAAAATACTAAGAGTAGTTTTGATGCTGCTGCATATCAGGATATACATTTACATAATGAGATATACTCCTATCTGTTCATAAAGTTACTTCTATTGATTCGACAGCAAATTCATTATGAGTAATATCTCACGTACAAGATGAAATGCATAACATGTTCTAGGGTGCCAGCCCAGGCTGCGGGTCATCTTGAGCAAGCAGGGCTTTTGTCCAAACACGTTGCATCACTCAATAAATCCTGTAGCAAGAAAAGAGTAGACAGACCCCCAGCTGATATGGGCATTGGGTGTTGAGAGGCAGATCTATGACACAAACTCTCAGGCATCCCCAAAGTGCTGAAAATGGGGAACTTCTCCGTATTAAATGGGAAAACTTCACCATCATGGAATTTTATGGATACTTTTGGCAAGCAGGACGGTGCTCAAGTGGTCTGACTGCAGCATTGTAGGCTGGAGTCTCGAGGTCAGCCATGCTTTGTGCTTACCAAGACATTACATGCATCAAAGGAAATTCAGTGACAATAACTTTAGGACTATGCTGAAATTTCCACAGGCATTGACATACATTATAAATGCATTGTTTGTCTGACATATTGTCCCTCAGACAATATCTGCACTGCAGAGTAATTGAAGTTAGCTGACATGTCAGAGCATGTGAATGCGGGGGACAGCCCGGGCCCCACCCTAACCCTTGACCCTAAGTGATTCACCTGGGCACTTCCAGCCATTGCAGTGCTGCTGGGAAACCTCATCCGATCCTTTGGGAGACCCAAGTAGCTGGGAGCAAAACCCAGAAACCTTAAAATTCCAAGATCTCTTAAAAAATCCTATCTGCTACTGGATGTCAAAATTGAATTTAAAAATGTATTTGTGCTGATCAGGCCACATTTAGACATTAGTGGACTGAAACAAAAGTTAAAATGTAATGAGAGAAATACTGAACTGAGGCATAGACTGCTGACCTCATGCACTAAACCAAGTAGAGACTCCATCCAATCAAGGTTTTCTTTCATATTTACAAAGTACATTAAAATACGTCCATTGACAGATTGAAGGTAATGGGTCAAACTAATAGTAAGTCAACTGCTTTACATAAAAGTCCAGCTTTTGATTCACGAAGGGGAACACAGGGGTAAGGTGAGTAAGCAGGCCTCCTGAACTGCAATTGATTTATTACAATAGGACATAAATGCATGTGAAATTTGTTGGGCTATATATTACATGCTTTCCGGTTTTTCTGTTTCACATAATGAAAGCATTTAAACATTAGGTTAATCAGATACAGGCCTGGACTGGCCAATTTTTCTATCGTAGGGGACCCCGTGATTAGCAAAATTTGTCATTATGTATGTGTGGTAGACCCATGTGATCAAAAGTCCAAGACTGATTTTTAATCCCAGTTCAGCCCTTATCAGATACAGTTCAAAAGTACGTGCCCCTTTCTTCACCGTGACTCATGTGTACCTGAAATGCTTCTATAATTTCAAATTGTACGGCTGTATTTCAAACCACACAGTACGTGTTGATTTTTTTTTTGACCTCACAAGATCACAATTCCTATTAAAATGAATCTATACAAATGTACTAAGATGTAATAAAAATTACAACGATTAACAACGGTGCTCACGTCTCAAAGTACCAACCAAAGTACGATTTCTCGGAAACACAACACCACAGCCTTGTTTGAAAACATCAGTAGACTGTCGCAGGAGTTTGTCTCGTGTGGTCCAGGGGAATGCAGCCGCAGTGCATCCCAGGCGCTCCCGTTTCGGACGGGGACGAGCAGGAGCGGCCGCCGGTCACTCGCAGCGTACGCGCGCAGTTCTGGCTCCAGCGTACTCTGCCCCTAGAGGCGGTGTGCGCGCTGCTCGGTCGGAACCGCCGCTGTAACCCGACACCTGGCGTCGCCTATGCCCAAATCATCCTCTGAAGAACTATTTAAAAGCGAAAAGGATGATGAGCACTTCGCTTTCAAATCGAGACTTCTGATTTCGACCCCCCACCCGCCCTTTCCCACCCCAATAACCAACCTTTCTACAGTTACAAGTACCAATTCCGGATTGGCATAAATGAATAAATCACAAGGGGAAATCAACAGAAAAAAAAACACACGCGTGGACATTTCCTGCCAAAACTCTGCAGCAGAATATAGGGATTTATGCTGGGCTCTCCCGAGCAATCTGTAGGACATCCTCCTGGATCGCCGGTACAAAGTTATCCAATGTGTAGGAAGGCCGTCGCTGCTTTTTGTGCCCTAACTAAGGAGTCACGCTGTGATTAAAAGGATCAGGTTTTTGACTGCCGGGACAAATGAATACAAATGAATTTAGAGACCCGAAGGAGAGATTGCAGAACCTCTCTACTCGCCACAAAGTAAGTGTCGCTTTGGGTTACCCCGGAATGCTTTGTAATATGGTGTGAAATAAGTTGACACAGTGCTGTACGGTATTCTCATTAATGTTTCGGGACTCTGCAGTCGAGCCGATCTCGTTTCACACTCATGCCCAGATGTTTTATAAAATAATGATACGCATTTTGAGGCGTGTGAAGGATCGGAAAAGAGGCTGCAACAATGTAACAGCTTTGCGCTGCGTTCGCTTGAACTTAGATACAGGGCTGTTGAGTTACGGATATTTTCTTTTAAAGACGGCGGAGGGCGGTAGAGAGAGGGGGCTCCACGTCCTTATCCCCCGTCCGCCTTGGCAAACTGCAAAATCATTTCTGAGCTGCATATTTAGCAGCGATCTGTCTGTCGGCGGGGCACACGGAGCGCTGGCCGTAGCGGCTCGCTGATGCCTTTGCGGGACTCCGGGCTGCCGGGCTGGGTGCGGATGCGCGGCTTGCGAGCTCCGTGCGGACTCACGGATGGAGCTCCGCGCCGCTAGCGCTCCCCACACTCCTCCGCAGGGCAGAGAATAATAAGAGCACAGTGACGGATAGGTTATTCTGCGCCTTTTTTATGCGTTGTCAAAAAGCTGTAGGGCACCAGCTGGAATGGAAGGAGAGCGCATAATATGGTCAAGGCGGGACTGTTGTAAAAAATCACAAGAAAGAATGAAGTAACAGCGATGGAGCCACATAATGCCCCGGACTCCAAACTCAAACCAGCTGGAGTCGGGGGGTGAGTAAAAAGTACTGCTCTGCACGGTCATTCTTAGCTGAATCGAGGGGAGTAACTGTCAATAGCTGGTGCCAGTTCAGTATATCAGATTCCGTATTGGCATTTTAAAAGCGCGCACGTGTCCGTATTTTTGGCATATGCACACAAATACCATATATTTTAACTGCTGCGATCTTGTGTGTTTCAAAGATGCATGGGTTAGTACCCTTAACCTAACGGTGAGCAGGCTGAAGGCTCGAATGAATGAAGGAAAGATGTTCAGCCCATAGTGTTACTGTGTCTTCTGGTTTGTCAGATACTTCTCATTCTACGGAAGTGCTTCTACATGCGTACTACTTTATCTATAGATACGAGACATTATAATATTAAAAAACTTAAAAAACACGTTTACTGAAAATAATGCATGCAGTTTTGGTGCTGGGTTCTGCAATACAAAAAATAACCCTTGACAAACGATATGAATTTGTCAGAGGACAATGTAACAAATATCAGAATCTAGAAATAGTGCTGCATAAATCAGTGCAGGCGATTACTTGTTGAATAGGGTTAGTCATACAGTCATATAGATCCTTTGCGGTTAGAGTCGTTTGAAAATCAGTGCCGGGTTTAATATCCAAGCAGATGTTTCGCTTCGATTGTGGCGACTACGCCGTGAACGTACTTTTATGATTTTTAAATGCACATTTTTTATTATTTTTTTTATTTTTTTTAACACGCGATAATGATAATATAAGGGGATTATTTTAAGCCATGCTGCAACAAAATGGGATTCGGATCTTTTGCTTTGTAACACCGGCTTGGCTCCATAAGGCAGGTAAAGTGATGTGGGTGACAGGTATGCGTATTCATTCAGGTGTGTTTATGAGAATGTTATCATGTTTGGTAGTTACCTGGTGAACAGTAAATTTAGATTTTGTTTTGTTATTGTTTTTTTCAATATAAAACCGATTCATTTGACTATCATATGAAAGTATATATTCAATATTAAATATGAAAGTCAACTGAATGAAAAAAAGTTGTTCTTTGTAATTTACATAAGCTGCAGTGACTACTGCAACTTGTTTAGGTTGTGTTTGCATTGTGAGCTCAAAATGTTTAGATTTTTTTTTAATCGTAAGTGTCACAATGGGTCTTCTGTCACAGTTCTCGGTAGATTATTTTACTATAGTGTGTCTGCCTCTCTTACCAATATATGAAATCCTATATGAATCCTCGGCAGTGCCGCACGATTGCCGCTAGATGCCGACATTACTCATTCATCTTTGCCAGATGTTTGCGTGGGATAAGTACTTATCATTGGCTGGAATTCTCGGCAACAAAACACACAATCCTTCTAAAAGGCATAATATCTGCTGAAATTTTTCCCTGAATAGTACAAAAAAGTAGGCCTACAAAAATGTCGTTGCTGTCATACACAAGCAAATAAATAGACATCTGGCAGTCAGATTGTACGATAACTTATCACATTTCGTGGTTATTTTGTGGAGATGTTAGTGAAGGTCTGTTAGTTTTAATGGTCATTTTAGTGGGTGGGCATTCACTGGCATTTAGTGTTAGTAAGGGAAGCCCCTCTGCCCCCCCCCCCCCTCAAAAAAAAAGTCCCTTGGTGCTTGTGAATGGCCGGAATTTTCCACTGCTCTGGCTTTGAGCTGCAGATGGGGGCTTGTGTGGTGAACGGAGATGCTGCATGGGGTCCCTGGATTTCCTGCAGACACCGTCTTTATGCCAATATATGAAAAAGGGGAAACAGAAGTAAAAAACAAAGTGTAATAATAAGTGGAGGGATGACGAGACTCTCCCAGAAACTGCCATGATATTGTGCTGTGTCATGATGAAGCCCAAGAGAGTCGTTTTGTCTTTCCCCCCATGTCGTTTTCCTGCTGACTGGGCAGAAGAATTCATTTCTTCTGTACTGAGGTTTCTGAAGTTGAACGAGCCGCAAAGGGGAGGAAGATAGGAGTACGAAGGTATTCCCCCATAATGCTGTTTGAACTAGACAAGCATATGGGTCTCATCCTGGTTCTTGGGTGGGTACCAAGCAGCTGGGTGGCTTGGCTGAGGTTGGACGCGGCCCCAGGATGTCATCAAACCGGGGCACTGGGGCCGGGGGATCGGTGAATTCCCTGGAGCCTTCTGGTTGTGTTCCCAACTCGCTGGTGAGGTCAGCATTTATTTTGGCAGTTCTTCATTAGGCGGGACAGGTATTCGTGCACTCAGCAGGTTTTGTTCTGGAGTATCGCTAGATAGGGAAAGCAAGATGCCAAAAAACCCAGCGTTCACGCCAGCTCACCAAAGCCATCCGAAGCTGTAATTCCAAATTGCTTTTCACCAACCAGGAAGTACTCGTCCTCTATGTCTCATGTGCCGTTCCAGCAGAAATTAGCCAGTGCTAAAGAGAAGCGGGTCGGTGGAAGCAGGGTACTGCGTGCGATACTGCTGACAGAGCGTGTGGTCAGCGACCCCCTGCCAAGCCACGGCTGCCGGTGGCAGGCCTCGTTCTCTCTGTGCGGTGCCCCCCCACTCCCAGCCGGAAGAGCCCTGGAGTGCAGAGACACCAGTGGAGCTGGGGCGTGAGCTGAGGGTAGGTTTAGCACCTAAAGCATTTTGCCCTCAGGTTCTGAAAATACTAGTAGATACAATTTTTTTCCGAGCCGTTCAGATCATGTACCCATGTGTCTTTGACAGAAGAGATTTGATTAGCTATCAGATTTTCGTTTTTTTTAATTCGGAACATGTTAACAAGCGCAATGGAAATCATAACGAATAAATGAAATTCAGCGATGACCCGCGCAAGTTCCGCTGATTCAAACTGTTGCGAGTTTGTTTTTACAGCTTTGGCACTATGAATGAATACACGTATGAATACACCAATGGCTTAGTCATATATAAATGCTTAATTACTTAATGCTTAATTACTTAATTACTTAATGCTATGCTTAATTAAATCCAGTACCTGTGCAACTTAACGTCAAGTTTTCTTCTTATTAATATCGGAAAAGCAGATTTATTCCTCGTTTACATGCCAGTTATTACTAGGCCACATCAAAACTGCTCGCCCATGAACGAATTCCCAGTAAAAGAAGTTTAGTGTACCATTTATTTGGATGTTAAAATGTGGATGTTGATAGTTTCATGCAAAATGTTTCAGTTTTGTTTGAAAGGACTTTTGACTTGCCGCGATCATTTTTGGCGGGCATGGCGATTATGCCACCCTGGTGGGGCTATCGTAGGGGAATTGGTTCAGCGTGAGTTTGTGTGTCTGTGCCCTGCGAATGGCCGCCCCATCCAGTGTGTGAGTTTCACTGTGCTCCTCTGCTAGGTAAGCACTTGTGGAAGATAGATGGATAGATGGTGTTGTGTTCATTAAGTCAAGGAACTCAAGCTCAAATTACCTGGGGGCCACTGGCTAGAAGGTCTTCTCTCAAGAGGGCCACTGGATATATTTTTTGTGATTTGAAAGAGAAACAAGAGAATAAAAAAAAAAAGTCACGTCTATATTTTAAGAAAGTGAAGTGTATGCACATCACTCAAATGATAAACAGAAAACGGAAAATGAAATATTGACCTGTGAGCCAGATTTCATAATGAACTAAAAACATGGAATAATGCCATATAAAAGCAGATCTGGCCCTCAGGCTGGTGCTTTGAGGCATCTGCAGTAAGTGGCTGGAGCCTCAGCACTGTATGAATATTCAGGCAGGCATTCAGACAATGAATTAACATGTACCTGTGATAAACAGAATTGGTTGACTGACGGTATTTTTTAACTGGATCGCAGAAACAGACACATGTGCCGTTGTGACGTATTAGTATCAGTATTGGATTTGTTCTCCTGCCCTTGGACTGTGGGAAGTCTTCAGTGGTGCTGTCTGCGGGAGCCTTTGAGTGCAGAAGACCGATCTGGTGAACATCAGCTCACCAAAGCGAAAATGTGTGAAGCTCAGAGCGTCCCTGCGCACTCCGCCAGCAGCATCCACCGCGTACGCCCAGGCTCGTTGGCTGACATGATCGTGGCCCCCTTGCCCCGCACATCATGTGGCCCCTAGGGCCCTCGGCAGCCCTGCTGTGTGTTAGTTCTCAGTTTCCAGTTATCGCCCCCTGGAGGCACCCCCACTGCAGCCGAGGTCTGCCTGGGAGCCAATGGCTCTGATGACTCACCCTGCAGCCAGCAGCCTCAGTTACCCTCGTGGCTGATAAGCCCCTCCCCTCCCACCTTGAGGCTACTTGGCACACAGCTGCTTTGGCCGAGGGGAGAGGTGTGGGTGTAGCCCCTCGCCAATTACAGCTTGAGTGGGAGGAGAGTGATGGTGTAAAGCGGGTGAGCTTGGCGGGACCGCTCAGCCCTGCTCGGACACTTCCTATTTCCACTCATCCAGGTGAATCAGCCTCTCTGGAAGCTGTGGGATGTTTCTGACTTCGGGCATGTGAGACACACACCCCCCCCCCCCCCACCGCCAGAACACAGGGTTATCCCACATGGGAAAATGTGGCGAGCCGCCCATTCACGACGTTCCCTGCTAACCGACTTGGCGACGATCACACCACAGCACTACGACTCATGGTTTTCCACCGGCCACTTCCCATGTCTCCACGTCGTACTCGCTGATGCGATACTCTGGCTTGCCTCCGGATTTCCCCTGTAGATTTATTGGGGTGGGGGGATCTCTTTGTAAAGACATTCATGTGCAGGGAACTGGGGGTCATGCATCCCTCTCCCACCCGGCCATCGTACCAGTAATATCGACTTTGGGGAATTTTAACACGACAGTTGTTCTACTTGATAGCGTTCGCTAGCTCTGAGAAATGCTCCTTCTTCCCTAATCTCTTTCTCTCTCTTTTCTTTTTACAGGAGAGCCTTAATTCTCTGTACTGTTTTATATTGTACTTGTTACCTGGGACTTGCACAAGTACACTCTGAAGGTAAGACGTTTATCATTTGGGCATTCATTTGTGAATCGGTTTGTCGGTCCCTTTTTATGGGGAAACCATAGTGAAATTGATTGGAACAAGTTCTCTAGCTGCCAGTCAAATGCGAGCATGTGTATGCAGAATTTTGGCTTTTATGTGCTGACTTATTGAGCTATGGATGTATTAGTCACTAGAATGCTATTTAGGGCTGATTTAGGGCTACAGCGTTGTTCAGCTGGCTCTCTGAGCTCAGGGACGCTGCCAAAGGACATTACCTCGAAACAGAACTTATAAACAAAGTAGAAAAAGAATCAGTGAGTCTTAATGGAAGTGTCACGGTGTGATATGATTATGACATAATCAGCCATAAGAAAGCGATCACTCAGCAATGACTAGTGGTAGATGTCCTTTTTTATGGAGGTCTGTGGCCAATGTTTCTGTCTGCTGCTCAGTCTTCGGAGCCAGACTGAGGTCACAGACTGATTCATTGATAGTCAGCAGGAAGTGTGTAAATCTGAAACTGAAATAGTTGGCATTGCGTTTTTTTTTTTCCCCAATCATATCTTTAACCATCATTTTTTAACGTGCAATTGTTGAAATTAATTCTGAGGTGTCATGATGCCTGGCTGGTAATGTTGTGAAATACAGTAGGTCAAGTTTCACATCCACTTTTATTTGACAAGGGCATTGAACAGACGTTACCTACCCCTGAGGCTATAATGTTAGCTAGAAGCTAAATTGCAACTGCTGTGAAATTGGATCGAGTATAATATTCATTGAAGTGTAGAAGTATGATGTAGAGTTCAAAAACATGTGGCGCGTGGACAAATCTGGGAGAATGAGGGGCGACTAGCAGGCTATACGAGCGCCATAACTGTAAGTTCAAATTTACGGTTTATTTTTAAACACTGTACAAATGAGTAGTAGATGATTAGTGTGACGTTTATAGCGGAGGCAGAAAAAGTCTGTCCGAATGAGTAGTATTGATGTTATTCAACATTGGCATCGTAGTATTCATGAGGACTTTGGCCTGGACGATTTAGCGTCAAATTAAGCATTGCAATCCTTGGATGTGAATTTAACCTCTGTCCGTTGAAGATACCCTGAGACCCCCCCTCGTCCAATAAATAGGCAACGATAAACTCATAATAAAAACGAGCAGGCACAACATGGAGGGCAGCCACGCTACGAACAAGTTGTGGACCCAGTTTATTTTCTCAGATTTCCTTTGGGAAGGAAAAGAGCCAGTGAAGCTGAACGAAGCAGCCGCCATGCATCAGCACAGAGAACCGTTTGTAAATCACCGGATTCATGCTGGATTGCGATACGCGGATTTAGCCTCCTTTATTGCAACCGCAGCTGGAAGGCAGAGCTCGAGCCTGGCTGAAGGATGATCCTGTCCTGTCCGGACCTGGTCTTCTGTTTCATAACTTCCCAAACAGGGCTTCCTCTCCAGACACTGATGAAGGAAACAGTGCAGCCTGCCTGAGCCATTCTTTAGGTAGATGATGAGTCTAGCAGAGTGAGATCTGTTCCCCGGCTGCTTGCCATGGAGTTATTGATCAGGAGGTTTGTCAGGGGCCAGGGAGAGGTTCGTCAACTTCTGTTACTGCTCTGCATAACAGACAGAGACTTCAAGGGCTTCCGTTAGAGCTACACAACTGCATTATTATTATTTTTTTTATATAACATTTGTTGACATTCTCCACAGATTAGCTAACGCAGACTTCTAAGAAGCCAGCACAGCCATTTCACGATACCACGTCGTCCAAGATGCTGTGTTTGCACTCATCAACTGCAGAGAAAGAGCCCAAATCCTGCCAGCCGCATTAGCCTGTTAATCATGGAATGCCATACCGTATAGAAAGGTCTATCCAATATGCACTACTCCATTGTTTGATTAGATTTGTGTACATCTGGGTGGGCCAAAACGACCACTGAGGAAACAACAACTCTGCAAAACATTTCTAAGCATTTCAGTTTTGTTTTTTGTCCACGTTTATTCATTTTCACTTTAGTCTCCGGAATTCTTGGAAGCAGAGGCCCTCTTTTAATTTTCAGTCACTCTGCGAATCCCCTAGTCCACCCCTAGTCAACTGCACGCACCCCCCTCCCCCCCCAGATCCAAAGGAGGCTTTTGCACAATGGTCCCTCGACACTACAGCCAGCTGAAGCTGTCCAGTGGCGCCCGACGTTTTCTACTCCGAGTATCTACATGTAGCAGCTGACGGATGATGTTTGCTAGACATTGCTGGTCCACTTGGGGATCCCAAGAATGTGGTTTCCATGTAAAATTAGGCAAGGGGGCCCCTTGTTCATGAATAGCTTACGACTGAGCCATCAAATTTTAGCTGCAGTCAATGATTGCTTGGAGTTTCCACAGTTTTTTTTTCGCTTCTCACAGAGTGGCCCCTCTTGTATTTACATTAATTCCATGTGTGTGACACTGATACAGCCTTACGCACTACAAGTGAATTAATCATTTTAATCAATTTTATTCACCCTGGTACAAGTGGCTGTTCTGCCGAGTAAGTTTTTTTTTTAACACCCTGTTCCTCGGTCCATAAGATTGTTCCACTGATTATAATGTGCCCAAATGGCTTTATCTTATGCATATGACCCCCTTGGCACAGTTTTCCCCCAAAAATAAGTTATAGTCATATGGGCTTGTGGGATTGGCAGATTCTGGACAATAGGATCTTTCGTGTGAAAGGTTTGACATGAAGGTTGTGGGAAAAGCCAAGAATTTCATGAATTTCACGTTACAGTTTCTCTTAGCTATTGGCTGCATATTTTTCAGTTCCATTGTAGTAAACATACCCAAAGCTTAAACCAAGTGACTCTTCAATCTCATGTTAACCTACAGATGTCACCCCATTTAGGCCTGTTCTTTAAACTGACAGGTGGACGTCTGTTATGTCTCGAACTACTTACTTGAAATGGTTATATAATTACTTGAAATGGTTATATAATTATCTATAATCATTCATATTATTACATAAACAATAGCCTTCCAATGTTTTCCTTTAAATGAATGGAGGACCTCCAGTCACCTGCTTGTCGCTCAATGATTTATTTTTTGGTTTTGAGAAATTGACACCTTCCCCGGTCACTTCTGGGTTTTCCCCTCCGCGCTGCCAGCAGTCGATGCCGTTTTGTAAAAGATGTAGGATTTACGTAGGTCTGAGGCATTCTGCTCCGCCCTGGGCCTGATTTCAGCTGCACCTCCATGACACTTGTTGTTAATGCTTTAAAGCCTAAACGTGTGTGTGTGCGTGTGTGTGTGTGTGTGTGTTTAGCTGCCATATGATTTCTGATTTCTGTGCTCAGATTCAGTGCTGATGTATGGAACTGGATCAGTGGAAATCTCAGTTCGGCTGTTGACATTGTCAGGCCTTGTGGCCCTGTTCAGCGTCTCACTGCCCCACACTGTGATGAGCAGCTACCTGTTTGGGGACAGATGCATTGGGCGGCAGGTCTGTTTTGAAGTGCATTAAATAATACATCAAATAGTATTTATACCGCTTGTCCAGCTCATAGTTTCAGTAAGAAACAAACAGTAAGCAAACAGTAAGACTGACTTATCAGACCTTTAAATATATCAGCTGCAGTTTGGTAGGGGCTCATTGAATGGGGGAGGACTTTTCAAACCAGCTAACCATCAAAGGAGGATAAAGCATGACCTTTTACTTACCAAAGGTTATAAATGAATCCTATAGATCTCATTCAGTGGCAGATGATTGTAGATGGTTTTCTGTAATGCTGGCCAAATCTCATGATGCCCCCATTTGCTCAGTTTGCAAAGGCAGGCAAACCTAGACTTAGTGCAAGATGGTTCCAATGTGCAGTATTTATAGCACACCTATAAGGACCTGCATAAGTCTTGGTGATCTTGCCCAGTGATCGTCTGTGCTAAAGTGGGGGCATGTTCTCGCCACCTCGGAGCAAAGCTCTGCAATGACATTCAGCCAGGACGCCTGAAGTCTGACATGGGACATGAAAGCTTAGTGAGCCGAAGCAGAATTTGCTTAAGTAAATAGTTTGGATAGCCATAGCCAGCAAGACACTTAGAATGCTCTGTTTTGTTGACAGTAAAAATTCACCTGGAGGTTTTCTCAAGATGGGGGAGGTCTTACTACTTACTGGTCAGTGTGTCATGCCATGTGTGTAGCAGGATCCATTTTTCACTGTATGGAAACTTGCAGTGTGTTTGCTTAGCTGGACATTTATTTGACGTTCAGCATCATGCAAAAGTCTTATGCAGTCAAATAAAATGTTTAAAGGTATTTATCTGGGTAGGAACTGTATGTTTGCTCAGAAAAAATACTCCATTTAACATCATATCATATGCAAATTAACAGTGACACAGTAAAACCTAAAACAAGAACTTCTTATGTTTTCCAAAAAGTTACTGATATCTTTTTGGATGGCTAGATGAACGCCACTTTTTCTTAACCTCTCCTCAGGGGCAGCCCAACCATCCCATGCATTTGTTAAATTTCACCACCTGCTCACTTAATTGATTAATTTAACTAGTTTAAAAAGTGAGAGAGGTATTGATTAGCCAAATTTGGGATGTTAAATATGGGTAGTGGCTGGCTACTGCAAATCTTGGGGTGATGTTAGCAGAGGTTTTGAAATGGCTAAGCTGACACACTTGGACAGACGTAATATCATAGTTTCACACAAACATGAAGATCATGTTCTTTAAGGCTTTTGCACAGTGGCATGTATACAATACAGATTCTCTGAGGATCCCCGGAATAATGTAAACAAGCCAGTTTTGAATGTAGAGGGATGTATTTTATTTATTAGCAGATGCTTTTATTCAAAGTGACATACTTTTTTTTGAGGATGCCAGACAGACGGGTCAGGCAGTCCATGTGCTCAGAGGCCCAATGGTGACATCACTCTGGCCGGCGGCCCTGAGATGTCAGTGGGTGATCACAGACACCCCCCCCCCCCCAAGAGATTATATGGATACATTTTTATTTATTTAGCAGATGCATTTATACAAAGTGACATCTAATTGAGAAAACAGGGTCGGCCAGTCCCTGGAGCAATTGGGGTTAATGCCCTCGCTCAAGGGCCCAATGATGACATCATCCTACTGACCCTGAGATTTAAACCTGCGGCTTTACAATTGCAGGCACCACATCCTAACCTCCTGTCTGGTTCCTTATTCTAGATGTGGAAAGGTCAAAGGTTTTCTGGGGGCCTTTCACCTGCAGCAGCCTAGCGGTGGGGCGGGGGGGGGGGGGGGGGGGG
>JAAGVU020000113.1:16138990-16157714 GCA_011763525.2 Mormyrus iriodes | reverse complement strand
CTATATAGCTTAGTACCAAATGGCCGTCTTTCAGTGTATACGCTATATAGCTTAGCACCAAATGGCCGTCTTTCAGTGTATACGCTATATAGCTTAGCACCAAATGGCCGTCTTTCAGTGTATACACTATATAGCTTAGCACCAAATGGCCGTCTTTCAGTGTATACACTATATAGCTTAGTACCAAATGGCCGTCTTTCAGTGTATACACTATATAGCTTAGTACCAAATGGCCGTCTTTCAGCGTGTACACTATATAGCTTAGTACCAAATGACCGCCTTTCAGCGTATACGCTATATAGCTTAGTACCAAATGGCCGTCTTTCAGCGTATACACTATATAGCTTAGTACCAAATGGCCGTCTTTCAGCGTATACGCTATATAGCTTAGCACCAAATGGCCGTCTTTCAGCGTATACGCTATATAGCTTAGCACCAAATGGCCGTCTTTCAGTGTATACACTATATAGCTTAGTACCAAATGGCCGTCTTTCAGTGTATACCCTATATAGCTTAGTACCAAATGGCCGTCTTTCAGTGTATACACTATATAGCTTAGCACCAAATGGCCGTCTTTCAGTGTATATGCTATATAGCTTAGTACCAAATGGCCGTTTTTCAGTGTATACACTATATAGCTTAGTACCAAATGGCTGTCTTTCAGTGTATACGCTATATAGCTTAGTACCAAATGGCCGTCTTTCAGTGTATACACTATATAGCTTAGTACCAAATGGCACCAACATTCTTCTGAACTCTGGCCTTTTTGGTTCTATATGCCTTTTCACCTGGATGGATTCCAATTCAAGTTTATGCTCCCTGACTGAGGGAATATTCTTTAGCTGACCAAAAACTGCTCCAGTCAGTGCTGCTGGGAGGCACTGGACACGGGTGCTACATGTCACTGGGTTTGCATGTTATCCCATACTGATATAGGGCTGCGTTAGTGACCAGTGGGAACTCAAACGTCCTCTGCTTCTCACGATGTCCTGGCAAAACTTCACTTATTAGGTCATAGGTAGGTGGTTTGGGAGCAGCTTATATGAATTTTCTACTCATTTCTTTGGGCTTATGCAGCAATGTCCTCTCATCTGAGCTTGCAAGATCTGTCTCTTGTGTCTGGATTAATCCCTGACCCTGTGACATTTTGGTGCAAAAAAATTGGTGCTAAAATTCCATTTCAGTTGAAATGAAGGTGGAGAGAAGAGAGGCCGCATTTCTGCAGTGGGTAGCAGAGAGTGGGTTCTGCAGTGAGAGATGGCACTGAGCGGTCATTTGGTGGAAGTGATGTTGTGCAGTCCTTAAGATTAAAGAGACGGGTGGAGGCTGTATTTTAAAGATGCAGTGGTGCTGAACAGTACCGCGCTAGTAGTTAGGCAAAATCAGCCAAATGAGCTAAGCTCCATTTTTTTTTCACTCAACTGCTCAAGGCTCTGCTGTGGTTTTGTTTCACAGTTTCGGAGGGCTTGTCAACTGAGGATCTCGTCAGAAACAAACAGATGTCTTTCAGCCTGCCAGCCTCAAGGAGCAGTGTTTTACATAAACAAACACGCTTCAGAGCGGCCGGGCCGGGTGGCCCCCTCAATGGGAACCTTTCTTCCTGTGTAGGGGGAACGTGCCGCGTTGCACTGTCGGGTGGGGGTGTGGGGGGGAGGGGTGTTCTGTGCAGCCTGTAGGCCTCTTGCCACTTCACCCTCACATAAACACGCACGCACACACAGAGCAGGCAGACCCCTAAGTACCCAAACCAGCGTGCCATATTCACCTTGACAGCAATCTGTTTTCCCCCATCGAATTCGGCCAAGGGACAAATCGATCACTGCGTTGAGCTTCTTAAAATAAAGAAGGTTAGCTAGATTCTAAAGCTAGAAAACAGGTCACGATAGAACGTGGATTTAAAGCAGACCACAGCTGGACTTGTTTGCCTCACAGTGGGGTGTGGGCGTCCAAGTATCTCACATGAATGTAACTCAGCATTCTTAGTCCTGCTCTCATGTGAAGCGACATATCTGCGGCTCCTTCCGTTGCCCACCATTTGAGCTTAAAGATGAGATTGGATCCCTTTCTGCCACTCACACCTTAAAGACCATCGTATCCAATTTCCTGCCAGAGTTCCACTCCCCGACCTGCGTAAGATAAGACGGCGTGGCTCCATTTTCTCTCGGGTTGGGCGCCTTCTTGTGTGCTTTGACTCATCACATCTGGGCTCGGAGTCCAAATGAAAACTCTTGGGGGGAACCACTCTTGAAGAGGGGGAATGGTCTCCTTCGTGAGAATTAAGGCAGAAGGGGATGCAAACGAACAGGCTGGATGTAATCATGAATGAACCGAGTCACCCGAAAGAAAACCGAACGGCGTCCACTAACACATCGGATTTATCCAGCGCCGTGTTGATGTTAGCTCGAAGATCACGGCTCATGTTAGCATGGAGTTATACCTGAGGTACTGGCAGTGGGGGTTTCAAGCTGAGGTTGCGGGCTGCTCTCTCCAACAGTACCGGTGTTGAGAGATGAGGTCAGTGTTTGTCACTAGAGACTGACAGGCAGGAGATATAAATCTCAGAAACACCCAGAGAGGGACGACTGCCAGGAACAACAGTAATAGATTTGTTTCTATTTCTGTCTGCTCTCTGTTTTCTTTGTTAATAATCCAACTTCAGTGCTACAGAATGTACACTGTACCAGTGTATTAAGTTCTACCATTTGGAACGCGCTGTTTGGTAAACAATTTGTCTTTAATTTTTTTTCCAATTTTTCAACATCATTTGATTCTGAATTTTTTTCCGTTTTTGTTAATGGTTAAGTATAGATGCTGACAATTAAATAACGATGCAGTTTCTAACTCAAAGACTTCAGAACTTCTGGGGGGATGTACAGTATGTAATAATATATTATAATGATATTTTGAAGATGCATGTTTTTCATTGAACAGTGATGATGTATACACACACACAGACACACACACACACATATATATATATGTGTGTGTGTGTGTGTGTGTGTGTGTTTGTATCATAACTATCCAATGAAAAACATCTGTCTTTAAAATGCAATTATTTCAGGGACATGAAAAAAACACACTTTCTCGTGCCTACTTTACAAAACAAACGTAAAATAGCATAATCAGGCCACCACAGATAGGAGCCGTCCTTTACACAGCCATCAGTGAACAGTTTCATGGTTTAAATGGACTTACATGGATTGTTGTCAGCAAGGCAAATATGACAGATACAAACTTATCTCGCCTGATATTCACACTTAATAATGATGGTGGTTAGCTAGATATCTAGCTATCGATGTTAAGTCTTTAAAGTAGCGATATAAAGTAACCTGTACAAAATCCATCATGAAAACAAATGTTAACTAGTACAATTGTAAATACTAGTTAAGTAGATAACTTCATAAAGCTTCTTCTAATTAGTCATTTAGATGTCAAGCATGTTAGTCACACAGCTGTGTAGTGATGTATTAGATTGTCGTTAACCTGAACTGCCAACTGGAAGCAGGAAATAGCAGTTAGGGATCAGTTAGCAATAGGGACCGTGACGTGCTTTCTTGTCACCTGACCTAATATGTCTGAGCCGTGAAGGAGTAATGGACAGGCAGGGCCTTGTCTGACCAGGGTTGCCAACCTTGGGTATATGGCTGGAGAGAGATTTTCAATTCGAGACAAGAATGCACACACACGCACACGCATTTACATGTATGTAACAGTTTTATTACCTTGTAAATAGTGTGTAGGGTCTGCAAACTACCCCAGCTCTTTTGATGTAGCTAATTTTAGGTATATAATGGAATAATATAGATTTGCCGGAATAATATAGATTTGCCTTCTTGCGTGAGCGTGAGAGTCTGAAAGCGTGAGTGTCACATCAGATGCATGAGAGCTGGCAGCCCTGGTCTCCGCTCTGTCTGTCTGCCCTCATCGTAAGGTTAACGAGTCTCATCCCGTGAGCTTCCTGTTCTGTTCGCTGACCTGCCTGTTCCACATGCACCACTGCAATCCGCCGTCTCCATAGCAACATTTGGGGGCGTCTTGTGAGGATCTGCAGCTGTTAGCTTGTGCACACTGGGGTCGGGGTCTACCCACAGTTCAATGCACCCCCACTGCCCCCCCCCAGTCATACACACACACCCCTCCCCCCTTAAAGTCAGGTCAGAGTGGTTGCTAATCTCCTCTGTCTTGAAGGGCTTCTCAGCCATAAACTGCAGCCTTGTTTTGTACTGCAGTTTAAATTGATTTGTGACTTACAGTTGATGTTGCTGTATGGGGGAGGGGGGGTTGAAGTATTTTCTCACAGACGCCTCTCTTTCTCCGCCCCTAATCAGGGAGCTCCGGGACCACCTGGGAAGACGGGGCCGCCTGGGAAGCGGGGACCTCGGGTGAGTTTGTCTCTCCAGCATCTGGTGACTCGCTTGCTGCTTGGACCCCAACGATTCCTTCCACAGATACACGCTCCAGAACCTTTTCTATCCCCTTATTTTTATCGACTCCCACCCCGGGGAATGGCATAGCTAACCCTGACCCGAAAACAACCCAGTCCTTCCAAGAATGGTATTCAGAGATAGCAGCTTTAATGGAACTTGGACAGGATATCTTTTGTCAGCGTTATGATAACGGACAGGGAACATGACAGGGAACATGATCCCTGAAATGTGAAGGATTTGAATTTGCCTGTTTACTTCATGCAGATCAATCAGACAAGACAAGAGTCCGGCGTAAAACACAAAGTTATTCAAGTGTAAGCCCCGGAATGTTCACGTAAGAAAGATCTATGAAAAAATGAATTCTCATAGTTTAGAATGAATACACCATTGAACAATGAACATGCACTCGATACTGATGTTTCTAATGGTTCTTAACGTTTTTGCCACAATCGGCAATTTGAGTTTTTGATTTTCCTATTTTTCATATAATAAGGCTTTCTTAATGTCAAAAAGACATACGCACATTCTAACATGGCTGTAAAAGTGCGAAGAGGTGATTTTACTTTTACAGAATGTAAACAAAGCTTGGCTTGTTTATTACTTTAACCTCATGCTTTCTCACTGCCTCTGAGGCACCAGATGGGCAGGGTGAGTATTTGTGGATAGTGTGATACTGCTGTCTACTGAAGGCTTTTTCATAGCTAATAAACTCTGCTAATTCTTTCTTGAAGCTTCACTGTTTCCGCAGCTTTGCCCCATTGCTTTATGTAGATATGCTAATGCTCCTTTATAACTGTATAACTCGAGTGCAGGGGGATGTTAATTAGCAATTCTCAAAGAAGCTGCCACCAGCTGACATCTACTAGAACATCACATCTTTTGATATTGCCTGGTTTGATGCTTTTGTCCCGAGTGATCTCAGCCCACCTCCTATGGATTTCCCCGCACACACAAGGGGCGGTCAGTCATTAAGAAGTACTTACGAGATGATTAAAGTATCACATGTCTGAAATGAAAAGAAATATTTTCCTGATCAATCATCTGACCTCAATTTGCCCACAAATAAGTCAGAATTTCATGGCCATGTTATGTCTTGTGTGTGTGATCTTTACATGTTCTGTGTTGCATCTGTTTCCTTCTGGTCCCCCCCTAGACAGTCCATGTATTTGCTCCCTCCCATCCAGAGCTGGGAAGTTCAGGTCCAGAAAGTGAAAATCCAGACCAAAGTTTTGTTTCAACCAACTGAACTGTCCAGCTCTGTTCCCAGCTCCTGATAGATGTAAGCCAGCTGGAAAGATTCAGATCAGGCTGATTTGCTTAGGTTTTCATTGTGACATGCGTTATTAAAAATTGATACTTAAGCATGAAAGATTCATACGTGTCATTAAATGTAGAATGAGACATAACGTGCCACCAATGATGTGTCACCTACTAGGGATGAAGAACAGGTGTAACATTAAGGCTGGTTTAAAATGATATAATATGCTCCCTGGCAGGGAGCTGAGAGGGAGCAAAAATGTGGATTGACCGTGGGTTCCCAAGGATAAAGTTGAGGAATGCTATTTTAGACTACATCCAGAGTGTCCTGTGATAGTTTGGCATCTTGTCCAGTGTGTCCCCTGTCCTGTGTTTGCTGGCATAGGCTCCAAACTCACTCCGGGTCCCTGTACTGGATAAAGGAAAGAAACCCATTTATGGCCATTAAAATGAATCCAGGTTTCCATAACAGACTAATAATATTGTCACGACCTTGTCATATAGTCTGAGATTTGGGGTCTGGGGAATTTTAGGAACATTTAATAGTTTTTTAAATTGGTTTGATGACTGTGTGATGTGTAATTAATTCCAGTTAGTATGAAGTTAT
Source organism: Mormyrus iriodes (assembly GCA_011763525.2). Classification (NCBI taxonomy): domain Eukaryota; kingdom Metazoa; phylum Chordata; class Actinopteri; order Osteoglossiformes; family Mormyridae; genus Mormyrus; species Mormyrus iriodes. Next base: position 16,151,423 of record JAAGVU020000113.1, on the reverse strand, counting down.
TATGAAGGAATGTTGCCGATTCACAGGTGTTTTGGATTGAAATGATATTTAAAATTTGTCCGACAGGTTAACAATATACAGTATAAATCCACAATGAATATGGCGACTATTTGAACATGAGTTGAAAATTTAAATCTTATCAGCATACAAATCTTACGATACGTATACAATGTAAGCCAGCGGAATAGTTTCAAATCAGGCTGATCTTCTTAGAAAGGCATGCATTCCGAAAAATTTGCAATTAATCATGAGAGATTCATACGTATCATTAAATGCTAAGCTTGAGACAGAATATAACACCAACGATGTGACAGGAATGAAAAACAGGTGGAACTTTAGAGCTGGTTTAAAATGATATAATATCTTTTCATTTATGATAAGTCTCCAGGTATTTCCTAAAGGTGCTACAGGGTCCTTCCAAAACACAATGATGTCTGATGTCTGTGTATTGTCCATGGTGTGTGTGTGTGTGTGTGTGTGTGGGTGTGGGGCGGGGGGTGGATGCCGATGTAATGTGCTGTCATCTTATCCAGAATGTTTCCTAATAGGCATTCTGGGAAATCTGTGGCTTATTGAGTGCATTTCTGTGAGCCTTGTTAAATATTCACATTGAGTGTGTGAACCATTTGCATGTGTGACTGTGCTTTTCCAAATCCATCTGGTAAACCAGGCTTCTTTGCAACCCCCTGGTGAGCATGACTGAGGGAAAATACCTTAAACTTGAGAATAAAGACTTGGTACATGTATTATTCGGAGCCACTTAAAGCCTTTAATCCTGCATTCGGAGCCCCAAAACCCTGCACACTGGCATATGGATGCAGCTCCCTGCAGCCTTACAGATGGTGTCTCCTTTCAGTAGTGGTTGACGAACTAAAAAAATGTACTAGATGTCTCCTCAACCACTGGCCATGACCTGCAGAGGATTTCAGCCCGACTGGCTAAACATTAACTTGGAGGCTGCTTTTAGGGACATGAGTACATAGTAGGCATTGAAATTCGAAAGGCACTGATAAAATTGGAGGGGGTGAGAGGCCAAGCCAACGCTGACATGATTTAAGGCCAGCTGAGCATGTGCCCAACCCACTGGTGGGCGTTTTAAAAACCTTCCACAAGATCACACAGGATATATCTCACGAACCAAGCCGGACTCCCCACAGTAATCTTTCCAACATGCTTGGCTAGACAACAGTTAGGGGAAATTAACAAAGGCAGCCATTAGACGACTATAGGGGACCTTTACGCGGCGACGCATGAAACCGGCCCCCATGACTTGCTTTTTAAATCAGCTGCATAGCTATAACTTTTCATTGTTGAATGAATATGTATTGAAAAGCCAGGTGGAGGAAGAGGAAGATGGGGGAAGATAGCCTATGTTTTAGGGATGGTGGCATGGTGGTGAACTGCTGCCTCATACCTCTGGGACCAGCATTCTAATCTCTGCTGTGGCTCCAAGTAGGTGGAGTTTGCCTGTCGTTGTTGTTGTTATTGTTGCGGGGGTACTCGGGTTCCTCCCGCCCTATCTAAAAACATGCTGAGTTACCAGATTGCCTTTAGATGTACATATGTGAGTGTGCCCTGTGATGGGTTGGTGCCCCATCTTAGGTCGTTCCCTGCCTCGTGCCTGTAGGTTCCAGACGCCCCACAACCCTGAATATGACATACAGTTACAGAAATTGAATGAATGTATTAAGGATGCCGCAAATGGAGTGACAGAGTCTCAGACAGAGTGATTTTGCATGACGTTCCTAGGGGCTCGACAGGGTGGCTGTTTCAGCACCAGTCAGCAGGCCAGGGTCCCAATGGCAAGCGCTGTGAATATCAGTGTCAGGCAAAAAGGCTGATTTCCTTTCAGACATGCAGCTGCTCTGATCAGAAACAAGCGGCCTGTAAAACAAATCATGCATCAAAAACTCCTGGATTAAAAATTAAAGTCAGCATTGACTGCATCAAGTATGGTAAATATTTTACAGCAGTACATTCTTCAACGATAGTTACACTATTTATGACAGTTGCTATGAATGTGCTGTCAGACCCAAAGGGAACCTTCACATTTCTGCCGGGAATGGACCTCAAACCCTCGTGGTTAGGAGTTTTCTTGCAGCAGGGACTTAACAGTTTTAATATCGAAACCCACCTTGTCTGAGTGTTTGGTTTCTTAACAAACTTACGCTAAATAGTCAGCATAAGGTGTTTTTGTTATTAGTTCTGGTAATGTTTGCTGCAGATCCCGAAAAGGGGGATTTTGGCATGGGGGTGATTTTTTTATTCCCTACAGCTCAGGCTTGTGAAATTCGTTTCCCAAAATGTTCGTCCGCAACCCAGACATGATCTTTGGCCTCGGCAAGCCGACGACACATGGGTGTGAGATTAGTTTAGCAACTGTCGTCAACACATAGAGAAGACCAGGTGACACCAGACACCTGAAACCCCCCCCCCCCATTTACGGAAACACACCATGCACAGTAGCCGATACACCTCACAAGTGAGCGGATGCCTTCAGTGTCAATGAGGTGCCAGGGCAGGTCAGACACAGCGGTGCTTCCCACCTGCTGGCTCGACCCCGGCCCATCCAGTGTCAGGTCAGTGAGGGGCTCCCAGAGGCCAGTGTCTGATGCCTGCTTCAAAGGAGGCTTTGTCTCCCTTGGGAAGAGACCCTCTCCCACCTCCCTCTCCACTGGGCAGACCGAGACCACACTCCCAGTACGGACACGAACTCCACACCGACTGTTAGCTGTGTAAAGTCTAGGAGAGATGTTTTTCTCACAAAATTAAAAGCGACGTATCAAATGCATGAAATAACAATAGAACAAATCCCCATTGTTTTCTCCAGCTATTTAAACATTTATGAATATGCATTCAGTTAAAACAATATCAGCTTATAGCAACACTGTTATTTTTTTATTTGTCGTATTTTGATTAATGAACAGTAGCTTCCGGGCCCATGTCCATATAATTTTTATAGAAGGGCCTGTCTGCTGGCAACAAAGACAGAAGTCTGAGTCCCCTCTTTTAAGTCTTTGTCTGTTTACTGGAATAAAGCAAGTAATGAGTATGTAGCTTTTTAATTTTCCCTGTCAGTGGGTGTGCGTCCCTTTGCCTTCCTGGTCCTCTGAAGTGTGTAATTAGGAGGTGCGCAAGAGGAAAACATGAAAACAGCATGACGCTGGGGTCCTTGTCCCGGCGTGAGATGGACCGTTAGACTAGGATCCCCGCTGGATGGCTGAGTGTCTTTTGAGCAGCTGGTTGCCCTGTTAGAGGTGGACCATCCGGTGGCTTCCGGAAAATACTGCTTGCTCATACTATGAAATCTATTTTCTTCGTCGTAAAAGACCGTAATGGAAAAATGATAATCCCCTGGGTTCCGCATGCTCTTTAATTTCAGAGAGCTGTGAATTCACAGACGATCTCCAGCTCTGACAGTCCCACCGCTAATGACTTCTGGAGAGGAAGCTGTAGTGTGCAAAGCTGGCATCCGTTCACTGAAAGCAACATTTACAACCGGTTTTTAAGTGTCACATGTAAGCCAAATGCAGGAGGAAGATATATACATCTCGCCATAACTATTGTCTATCAAAATCGAACTTAACCTATATTTTGTGGCCGGAAGGGGGGCAGCAGCGAGATGTTCCTACTTGAAGCAACTTTATAATAAGCTAATTATGTTTTCTATACTCCATATATATAAGGTGTATAAATCTAAACGTTGAATACACTCTGCCAAAGCGTGGTTGGTGTGGGAGCCGTTTGGGGCATCTGGAATGTTCTGTGACCTTCGGCGGTTACTGCCTTGGCCAGCAGCTGTGGTTTTAAGCTGGGTGTCTCTGCAGCCACCAGAACTGACTCCCAGCCCTGCTAGCGCTGGCCCCCTCCCTGTGGGATGCGAGACGGCGCCCCGCCGCCATTCACCACAGGCACCTGCAACGGCCGGCTAACGTGACACATTTTTCTGTCTCTCTGAACAGCCTCTTGTTTTCGGCTGGCTTCTGCTCCACTCAGGTCATCCATTTGCACATATATTAGAAGAATGCGAATCCTATTCTTCGCATAAAAATTACGCGGAATTTGTTTCGGTGCAGGTTGCGGCATGAAATGTACAATTAAACAAAGACTCAAGACAACAGCACAAAGACAACAAATAGAACAAAAATTATATAGAGAAAAAATAGAAATAAAGGTGCACAAATAACAAAGAAAAGCATAACAGGATCCTTGCTCTCTCTCTCTATACATATATATATATATATTTTCCCTGTGTCATTTCTGGGGTCGAAGTGACCCCAGTCCATTTTTAAAATGAGGTTAAATTCTATAGATTCTAGAATTTAGAACGGAAGAAGTAAAATACACAAGGGATAAAGGATACCAAGCATGTGTCATACTTGGGAAAGTATACCAAGTATGGGGCTTAAGTAGTGATTGAAAGGAGGGGAGTAGTTCTTTTTGGGAGGGGCGTATCTTTGCCTTTTTCATTTCTGAACGTGCTACTCCAGGCTATGGGGAAAAAAAGAAACTCCGTTTCGGAAGCTCGTACTTTGCACTGGCAGTAGCGTGTCGCTGTCTCTTACGACACAGGACTTAAGAACAAATTGGGACTATCCGAAGTGTTCCTCACTGCCGCTGGGAATGCAAACGAGCCTGTTAAAGGATGGAGAAAATCACATCCACATGCCGTAACTCAAAGAAAGTTTCCATACAGCGGATGGAAAGACGCAGAGAGTCGTACCAGGTCGGGTGTCAGAGGGCCATGGGGGCTGATGTTCTCCAGACACCCCCTATGAGCTGTGAGGCAGAGTTTCTCTGCTAACACTGACGGGCAAATGTGTTGGCCCATCTCGGGGATATGGACTCACTCCAGTGATGTCATTGTAATCAAGCTGTGAATATTTGAGTCTGGCTCTGTTCTTCACTGAAGCGATGTTTATGCATGCTGGAGGAAAGCTGTATGACATCAGAGTCTTCTGGAAATTTCTTTTTTTTTTGAGGGTTACATTGGTAGAACACATTAAAGGTAACACCTTATGCCAATGATTCTCAACTGGTGTAGCCTCAGGCCACACATGCTTCCTTGGTCAGTAAGACACGACCAAAATTCATAGTAAAAGTTGTCACCGGGAAGGGTTGGCTACAAGTTTTATTATTATTTTTTTGGACCACGCACTCTGTGACCCACTGAAAATAGTCTCGCGCCCCACCAGTTCAGAAACACTGCCGTGGAGTTTAGTTGAGTATATCTGCGATATTTTTTTGCTAGCATCCGAGCCCTTTTCCTGCTTTCCAGTCCAGAAGAGTTCACTTGGCAGGGACATTTCAGGCTTGCAAGAAAATATTTTTTAATACCACTTGATTCAATTTTCTGATGTATACCAGAAAATATCATATGTGTACTTTTGTTTACATGCCAGTATTCCTGAGTATGGGGTTTCTGTTTTTTTCCATTGCAGGGTCCTCCAGGACCACATGGGAATCCAGGGCCTCCAGGTCCACCTGGGCTAAAGGTAGGCACAGATGCAGTGTGTTCATGGGCGCAGTGTGTTCACAGATGCAGTGTGTTCACAGATGCAGTGTGTTAACGGATGCAGTGTGTTCACTGATACAGTGTGTTCACAGATGCAGTGTGTTCACAGATGCAGTGTGTTCATGTATGCAGTGTGTTCACAGATACACACAGATGCTTTTGGTGTAAATGCAGAATTGCCATGTTAAGCTGAGCTTGGCTTCCATAACTGTATATTTACATACCAGGACCAAAAATAAATAGTAGTGATTCCAGAATTCCTCCCTCTAGCACTGTGAATGCCAAGACAGCTGAAGTTTTTCTGTAAATATGTACCTAGCGTGTTCAGAGGGTAGGGAGTACAGAGGATAAAGGACAGGAGAGAGGAATGCCCACAACCTCTAAGATAATCAACACTGGTGAGTGTTGTCATTTATGAGGTTCTTAGAGTACTACCCTGTTGCTGTAATGGCCAAGTAACAGATACAGTTGGCAAACTTAAATGTTCAGGGTCAGATATTCCAAAGGATCTTCCACTATTCCTTACAGCACAGGCTTATATTGCTAAAACAGATGTTTGCTTGTAATCGTCTATGAATTTCAAATGGGATGACTGATTTTGGCAATTACTTTATGCCCATGAGGGATTACATAAGAGATAACATTATTAATAAAGTCATTTTTAATAAAATAGAGGGCATTTTGGAAAAGTAAGCATGTTAGACTTTTTAAGTATAGGAAACTAAGTATAAGCAAGAACGTGCCCTGCTGTCAGTCTCAAATTGTGCACCAAAAGAGTCAGTTTTCATTGCAAAGGAGGAAAGTAGGATGTAGTGATGTATTCAATGAAAACTCTTAATGTCAAAAATCTACTAAAACAACATGACACTTTACCCTATGAAACGATTATGAAAATAAAAAGTTGCAATAAAAAGAATTCTTGGTAGTAGATTCTATAAATGTTCTGTCTATAAGAATATATCACAACATCCATAACACATTATAATACATCCATAACACATTATAATACATCCATAACACATTATAATACATCCATAACACATTATAATACATTCATAACACATTATAAACATGGCTATAAATATTTTTTTAAAATGGCATAACACATTATATCCATGTTTATTATGCATTATGAATGCTTTTTGAAGCTCTCATCTATAACGCACTATAGATACCTAAAGCATACTTAATGCTTATGCCAACCATTGTATTGCATTATGAAGGTATCTATAATGCATTATAGATGAGAGCCTCACTGGAGCTTATGAGGTATTATAATCAGCAATATAATGCCTTATGACTGTAAATATAAGATGCTGTAATGCTTTATTAATTTTTATACCGACTATAATGCATTATGAAAGTATATATAGTGCATTATAGATGGCAGCTTAAAGTAAAGTGTTACTGAATTCTACTTTGTAGACATCATGGATGTACTGTAGGCTGAATAAAACTAAGGTAGCAGCATGTCTTATGAAAGAAAAGCTGGAGATTTCATCTCCACCTTCGAGAAAGATCCATCTCTCCCTGGAATACCTCAACCAGCTTACACCACTCCATGTCCGCTGAATGTTGCACTCTCTGCTGATTTTAATAGCATTATTATGTTCTTACTTTGTTTTGTTGATGTCCTGTAGCTCCTGCTCCAGTACTGCATACACTTGTCGCTGGTCACTCTTTGGAAGCTCAGCCTAGCTGTGCTTATGTCTAGTTGGATCTTTGACAGCTGTATGTTTGTAATGAGCCATTTGCCTCACTTGTACGTCGCTTTGCACAAATGCATCTGTTAAATAAAGCAAATGTCATGTAAGTGTGGGGAGAGCCATCATGTGCCAGTTTCGGGGGGCAGGCACTTGCCCCCGCTGCTTTAGCCTATATGTTGTCTTTGAAAAAAAGCAAACATGACACAGGACTGATGAAAAGGCTGTCAGCACGCTCTTTTGGTTCCTCTTATTAAATCTTCCTTTTATGTCGGAACAGGTTTTAACCCTGCCTCTGTGACACTTGCCCTACATCCCACAGAGAGTGTGGGAGGTAGCTGGCGGTGGGCTAGAATATTCCATTCATAAAAAGTCCTTATTACTCCACTCCACCCCCAATGGGTACTTCTGGTTGGAGAGAAGAACTCTACGTTCTCTACTCTAAGAAGAATACTCTAAGAAGAAGTATACTTTACTCTAAGAAGAATACTGTACTCTAAGAAGTTGAATGTGAATGAAAAGAGTACTCTACTCTAATAAGAATTTGAAAATGAATGAAAAGAGGCATTTTGACGGTATAAAAGGTTCAGTGCAGTGCTGCATTTGCTGATTCATGTAAGACATAGCTTTCTGTTCTTTGATCTTCTTGGCATTTATTGTTCCTGGAACACAACAGCCTGAGCCGACTTCATATTTGCACCTCGAAGTCTGCATATGAAGGTTACGACCCCACCACACCCTATATAAACCTGCAGAAAATATCTGCCGTCTTGGTTCCTACGATGTACCGCTATGTCTTTCCATGCACTGAATTGACGGCTAGGCGCAGTTCCAGTGACGTTGGGTTTAGCCCAAACAGGAAAGGATCCTTTTCGTGTAATGCTTTGCGCAGACAGACGGCGGAAGACTTGCGAAGTTGGAAAAACAAGCGCCTGTGAGCAGGCCGCTTTCTATCCAGAAACGTGTAATGAATCGGGCCGCAGAGTTGAGTCGGTAATAAAACTCCGAGTGGAAAACATAAGCAGATGTAGGGGTCAGGACTGTACTCGCATGTAAACAGCAGAATGTCAGAACCCCCTTCCGACACCTAGGCCCTAAAACGGCACTGTGATGTCATCCCATTAATTGGACTGTTGAGGACATTTATTGGCGATTTATTAGTGGTCAGTGGAACGTATGAGGCAGAAATGCCTCCATGGCTGTTAGAGCCCAGACACCATGTATTCCTGACTTTACGATGACGGGTTGTGTACGTTAGGTGGTATCGTCACCGACGCCTGTAGCAGGCGTACCCGAGTGTTTAGGAAACACCACAGACGGGTGAATATGAAGGAGAGCCAGTTAGGCTCTCCTTCACCACGCATATTGTACTTTGTTGGGTCGCTGCAAGGCTCTATTGAGGCCCTAATTCTACATCCCTCTATCGTCCAGGTGAAATTACCGTAGCGTCGCAGCGGTCTCTCCAAGCCAGATTAGAGCATGCTCTGTAAAGCCCCACATTTCATTAGCCCATTTATGCGATGACGGACCCTGATTAAGCCGCAGGCTTGCTTTCTCAATGCAGTGAGACCGGCCAGTGGAGCCAGGGTGGGCTTTTCACACCTCATGTGCGAGATCGGCGGATAGGAAGTCGCGGTGAACAGGCCCCTTGTGTTCCCCCACAGCCGTACGGCCGCGTGGCCGAGCCACGTTTCTGTGAGCTCCGTGAAAATCGCAGCTGTAAAAATAGAATCGGGTTCCCCCGTCCCAACCCCCACCACCCCAGCAGAGCAGAGGTATTCCTCTCAAGTCCCCCTGTGAGCTTCCAGGGTTCTGCCCTTTCCTGAGGCTTTCTTTAGCTCTGAAACTTTTCTGCACTCCGGTAATCATCATAAAAATCTGATTAGTTAAAGTTTCAGATTAGAATTTAAGGGGCCCTTTTCCTTATTGTGGGTAAGATATATATTGAGAGAAAACACATTTTAAAAGCTTGTTCTGATAACTCCTTTGCTGGTTGAAAAGGTTCACACTAGTTAGAAAACCTCCCAAAACATAAAGCATTTCTAAGGTTTCAAATTTCATGCTGTACAATTCATATATCTGTTTGTACTCAGCTTTCAGTGCAGTGAATATTCTTAATTGGACAGGATCCAGGTATGATCACTTTATAAGTTGCCTGAATGGAAGCTGAATGCTATCTACAGTAACGTCGATCCATTAACAGACTGTACAGACAGAATTAGTATTCTGATTTTGACTCTGACAGGAACAGGAAAAAGATGTACTATAGAATACTTTCATTTTAGTAGATGTTAGCAATGTTTATTTTCTGTGGTATTTAACATAAGCTTCGAATCCACATATTTAGAAATAAAGCGTAATTACTACCCTAAAGGGCTTACAATGCCAAACCAAATACTGTCTTGAGTCTGCAAAAGCAGTTTTTGCTAATCATGCAGCGAAGACCGAAGAACAATTGTATTGAACCAGAGAATTACATCACTAAATTCACTCCAGATTTATCCCGGCAATTAATTTATAACGTTCATTTCTTGCTCCTGCGTTTTTATATGCATGGCTCTCGATTTTCCTCTGTCAGATTATGTGTTAAGAATTCGTCAAGAGCCAGGTTTTTACAAGAGTTTGCCCTAATATTTGATGTTGTGTCCTACATTATAACCTTTTTTGTCATCAGGGAGTTCTACACTACAGGAGTGCTTGGGGGGAAAAACAAGCTTCACTCTTAGTTTAATTTCCCACAGACTGCTTTGATGTGTAACACATTATTATTTCACATTCCTAGCAGGAAATACATTTGCCTGATGTGCTTTACTTCCACTACAAAGGCTCACAGCGACTTATCACGAGCTAATAAATTAGCTTATCATGAGTGTACATTATGATATCCATGACTCAGGAGAAAGAGCACACCTCTGACTTTAACATGAATCCCAGGAGGCTGTACCCCCATCAGTGCATGAACGCTAAGGATCTGCACATTATTTTCTATTTGCAGAGAACCTCTCCATCCATGATATGATCTCAGGGATATGTAAACTCTAAATTATGTTTCAGAAACAAAGCGGTTGACAGGAGTGAAACAGTAGGACAATAGGTACCCCTAGACAAGATAAAAGAGCATTTTTTATTTTGGGACTATAAATTCATCACAGATTTTGCAGTGATGGGCCCTTGGGTTCAAACTGGAATGCTGCACATTTTCTGTTGTTGAAGTAGGGGGGAAACTATAAAAATACCTCATAAATGAACGCAAATTACAAGTGCACTAGACGTGTAATAAAGTCACGGATGACCTGAAATTATGCTCTGTTTCAGGGGAGAAAAGGAGACCCGGGACTCTCACCTGGAATTGCACCGAGTGGAGAGAAAGTGAGTGCTGTCATCTTTTTGCTTCCAGAACATTCTATGGAACTTTGGTTCTCATGGCTGTAGCAGTGCTTGTACCTATATATCCAATTTCCACATGCTCACCTAATACCTGTATGGTGCCTCTCAGATGATACAACATGCATCTAGATATGATATAAAGTGGGGGGGCCTTGCTCAAGCAGCAGTAGATGTGCTGAGGCCAGGCTCACGCCAATGATCTTCTGATCACAGGCAGAGAGATTTAGCCCACTGAGCAACACAGTACCCCCTACGGATGAACCTCTGATTGGATATTGAATTAACAGGCATTGAAGTGTACTACTTTTGAAATAAAAACATATTCAAAATGTCACTGCATTTAATTAGCACCACAAACACAACTGAGACTCTTTGGAACTGAAATTGATCATAAGATCTTAACTTGAAAAAATATTACCTTAATAGTGACACATTTATCAATTTGTGACAGCTTTTGGGTGTTTTTCTTCTAACTTTCAGCCAGAATCAAGGGTATTGAACAAACACAGCCATGTCGCGGTCACTTGATTTCCAATTCAGGTCTTTGCTGCAATGTGTAAGGAGAGTCGTGGAACACAGGAGGGAACATGCAACCTCCACACACTGAAGCATATGCTGGCCTGTAGAAGGGGAGAGTTCAGTTACAGAGAAGAAAAATCCAGACCAAGATTTTGTTTCGACCAACCAGTTGAATACCCTGTAACTGTGACTCTTTATACTCAATCGGTTGGTTGAAACAAAATCTTGGTCTGGATTTGTGCTCTCTAAACCTGAACTATCCATATTTGCTGGCCAGTTTAATTAAACCTTGGACCTGCAGTTCATTCTACACAGTGCACTAGATATTCTCAGAAAGAACTATTCTCCTTTCACCAGCCAATCAGGTAGTGCCCCCATCCACCAACCAGGTGAAGCCTCTGCTGTTGGTCAGTGACACTCTAGAGACTTTTTTGCAGCTTGATCGCCAAACCAACTCCATCTCATGTCTTCATCACTCTTCCTTGCCGAGAAGATGCTTGCAACTCTGCATTTAAGCCATTGCCTCGCTAGCTTACTAGAACTGAGTCTTTTTCAAAGCGTATGTCTGTGGGCATTGACTGCGGTTGTTGACACATCCTGTCAGCATTTGTCAGCAGAAAACTCAGGTCACCATCTGTGACAAAGAGGAAACGATGTTTGGGAAGGGCTAATAAACAGATAATTCACATACATCCTGACAACAGCCGGGAAATTTTACCGTAGCATGCAATGGTAATGTCACAACATTTAATAAATAAAGAAAGTACTCCGTAATAATAGAGTATCCTATGATTTACATAAATGGGGGATAGTGCATGCAATCCATCCTTCTTTGACATCTGTTATTGTTTTATACATTTTTATTCACGTTGGCTGCATATATTTTTACAGACTTATACAGCTGGGCATTTCCTGAAATAATCCTGGGTTAGCACTATATTTGGAATTCTTAGTCTATTCTTTGCATGTGGTTCCCTTCCATGCATTTTATAATTGAACTGAAAACATTTTCAGATTGTTTGTTTGTTTTTATATAATTGCAATTTGCACATCATTCTACCAGAAAACTGGTAAACATACACATACATAATGAAAATAAACAGAGCGGGATCAGAGTGGAACGTGACCAAAATAGTTTAATTTTAAGCTGGATGAGTCTCCTACTTGCATTGTGTCAAGGTCTCGCTAATAAGTCTTCGTTGTTTCAGGGCGACTCGGGCATGATGGGCCCGCCTGGATTTACTGGCCAACAAGGTCGAAAGGTAGGAATTGACTTGTTTTTCTAAACCGTCGCAGTGTACGCCTGTCA
>JAAGVU020000113.1:16110448-16138028 GCA_011763525.2 Mormyrus iriodes | reverse complement strand
CCTGGATTTACTGGCCAACAAGGTCGAAAGGTAGGAATTGACTTGTTTTTCTAAACCGTCGCAGTGTACGCCTGTCAAATCAGTCAAAGAACGATGCTTACAGGAGAATGAAAGATCTGAAATAAGAGCAGGTGCTTGACATTTGTTACTGATGAGTATGTAGTTTGGTGATGTCAGGAACATCCAGATAGAGAGAGAAGTTTTATCCAAATCAGCATTGATTGAAGACTCCCACCGGATAAAAATATATTTGAGAATAAAGCTTATAGAGAGCTTTATGTTAGGAGCCAGCGTTTAACATGACTGAGATTCATCCCATATGGCACCGTGACTAGAGAATTACCTATTTGTATACAGTGACGCATATTTAACAAAAAACTGTAGAAGGATAGCTTGTGGAAAGTGGCAGGGCTGCAGTGGGATGAATGAGTCACGTTTTTTTGATTCACAACACTCGTCATATTCTCACTACAAAGAGTTAAGCAAACTGTGAACGATGTAAGGCTCTCCCTGGCAGGTCTGCCTCTTACACTTCAGTTTGCTTTCCTGCGTTAGAGTCCTACTTCCCCGACAGGGATAAAGTCCGGATAGTTGTGTCAGCACAGACAGAGGCGGCCAGAGGTTGGGAAAGACAGTACTGGTTTTCATTTAATAACGTGAGACCTGGTTTTTCTCGGTTCTGTAAACCGATCTGCCGTGTCCCAGATCTTTGAGGGGGTTCCTGTCACGCTGTGAGTAACAGGAACCCGTCTTGATTCCTCAAAAACACCTCAGTCTGGTGGAACAATCAGTATCAATTCACTGTCCTGAAAAATAACACTGAGAGATAAAAATGCTGCCAAAATCTGTTTTTCTGTTATGTAAGTGACTGGTATAACACAACATTTTTTTTTCCCTCATGAAAACTTTGGCCCAAACTGTGCTATAGTGCCCAGATAAAATGTATGTACCTTTCTGTGTTTAAATTTTAAATGTAAAGTCAATCTCTGTTAATTTATGTGTTCTTTCGTGCAAACCTCCCAGTTAAACAGGAGTTACCTGGCAACTCTGCATGGTTCTTTTAGGGTCTTGAGTGCAGAACAAAATAACCGGTGGAAAATAATGGAAAAGCCATTTCTGGAAAAATGATTGCTGGCTGCGGACGATGATGTTATTCCATATGCGATTTTCGTACAAGCGAGAAAATGAACGCAAGTGTGAAGTCCATGGCAACGGAAAATTGACTGTGACGGTGGTGGTAATCATCTGAGGTTTATTCTGCTGATGTTTCGCGCTTAGTTGCACGTCGAAACATTTCCTGGTCTATGTCACTGTGCAGAAACAGACCATAGAAGCAAGTGGGCAGCTACAAATGTTCCACATGTAAGGGGCTTGGGTGTACTCAGGATAACAATGTTCTCTCAACCTCGTTCGAATACCGTTACTCTACTGTATCGTGTTTCAGTATGTTTAGCATGTATGGTCGGAATTGATATGCTCTGGAAGACAATCTGAGATGGACATTTCAGAGACTTCAACTTCTTTCCTTGTGCCAGAAATGTTCCTTAGGAACCTGCACCTTACTCGTCGAGTATTTTTCCTCGGTTGCGGCCAGCATAAGCGGCCGCATTCTGTTAATCTGCTGACATTCCGCCGTGTCCAACCTAACCGCCGCCACGCGGCTCGACGTAGAGAGAGACAGATGAAGACAAGTTGCTTCAGTTATCTCGGGCGGGAGAAGCTGGCCGGGACAAGCGCGGGCATTTGGGTCTTTGCGGCGCCACAGCAATGCAGGAGTGTGAGGTCCTCAAGCATAGCCGGTCCCTCATTGGCTGTTGGCTCGCTGTTACTGCCCGCCCCCCGCCATCATTGGAGGAGACATGTGGCAGTATTTCCCCGTAAAGTGACGGTATGTTTACAGCACCTTTTGCTCCTTCTCGCATGTGCAAAGCCTCACACCCTGCCTGAGTGTGAACGGGAGCTGACCTAGGCTTCACTTACAGGGATCCCACCCCCTGCCTCTAGTAAAGCCATACGTGATCATTTGACAACCCCCCCCCGCCTGTTTTATTCCCCCACTTAGGCAACAGGCTGCTGTGCCATTAGTCAGGACAAATGACCCTGACCTGAAACATCCTGCCATTGGGGCAAGGAAATGTGTACACAACGTAGTAAATGAGGTCATCCTCTAGTCAGCGGCAGGGTGAGGTGGGAGCCTTGACTGGCGTGAGCTTTTATTGTGTTAGTGGCTCAGGAACTCCCCACTGATCTGCTGTCAGCCGTGCCGCAGGGTGGGGTCTCTGGGGACCCTTTGGCCATGTGCCTCTCACTGTCTGAGTGCCTTTAAAAGGGCACCAAGCAGAGTAAGCGCAAGCGGCGGACTCGGATCAGCTGTTTCCTCAGGCATTCGCACGGCCGGCGGGTGGGTCACCCCAACGCCAGGGTTTATCTTTGCAATTAGGAACCATTAGACCTATGACTGGCATCCTGAGACTGGAGATGTTAATAGTATATCAGTATTAAACCTTATTCTTACATTTATCGCAAGCATTGAACTTTGCTGCAGGCTATTATTAGCTGATAGGTGATAGATTTCCGCCAACTTTATTTGGAGAGAATGATGAGGCTTTACGAAAGTGGAGCATTCCTGTGAAACCTTTAGTAAGCCCCAATGGCGTAAGGCAAAGAAGCAATTACTGTTCATTTATATGGGCAAAATTTTTTAGTGTTCCCAGACCCAAAGCATAACTGACCAAGTCATAACAAATAACACACAAAACATAAAATAACACAAAGCAAAAGCAGGAATGACATGATACATACATAGCTTAGCAGTTTCACTTACCAGAATCAATACAGTCATGCGTTGCTTGTCGTCAAGGATACATTTTAAGAAATGCATCGTTAGGTGATTATGCCATTGAGAACATCATTCTTGCACCAGCATGGATGATGGGTTTAATGCCATGAGAACATCATACTTACATAAACCTAGATGGTGTAACTTACTGCACACCTATGCTATACGGTATAGCCTAAATAATTAGACAAAAGTACAGTATAGTACATAAATAAACCAGTAACGTAATTGTTTATCACCATTATCACCTGGTACTGAATAACAAGGGGAGTACCAAACCCCTGGTACTGAATAACAAGGGGAGTACTGGAACCTGCTACTGAATAACACGGGGAGTTCAGGAACCTGATACTGAATAACAAAGGGAGTATTGGAACCTGATACTGAATAACACCGGGAGTTCTGGAACCTGATACTGAATAACAAGGTGAGTTTGTGAACCCGATACTGAATAACAAGGGGAGTTCTGGAACCTGATACTGAATAACAAGGAGAGTTCCAGAACCTGATACAGAATAACAAAGGGAATTCCGGCACCTGATACTGAATAACACGGGGAGTTCCGGCACCTGATACTGAATAACACGGGGAGTCCCGGCACCTGATACTGAATAACAAGGGGAGTTCCGGAACCTGATACAGAATAACAAGGAAATTCCGGAGCCTGATACTGAATGACAAGGGGAGTTCCGGCACCTGGTACTGAATAACAAAGGGAGTTCTGGAACCTGATACTGAATAACAAGGAAATTCCGGAGCCTGATACTGAATAACAAGGGGAGTTCCAGAACCTGATACTGAATAACAAAGGGAGTTCCGGAACCTGATACTGAATAACAAGTGGAGTACCGGCACCTGGTACTGAATAACAAAGGAAGTACCAGCACCTGGTACTGATTAATTGTGTTTTATTTATGAAAACGAAAGTGTGGTGCAATATAGTGATTGTATGTATGTATGTATGTGTGTATGTGTGTGTATTGTGTATTTTGGGCATCTGGTTAATAGTTATTGTTATGTTAATCCCACTGAACAACATTCCACGTAACAAGGTATTTTGCTGCGACAGTGATGTTTAGCAATTCCTTGGACATCAGGATTATCAGGAAGCACAGAAGTCAGATTGAGTTTGTAGATTCCCTCATATAAACCGGTCTGTCTATAAACCATTTTTTTTGGCATGGTGATATTTGACAACTTTATGAAACTTACAGTTTGAATATTCCTTAATTTGTCATATAAATATTGGTAATAATAATGGATTCATACATGGAGTGAGTAACAGTAAGAGATAAAATTGTTACGGCACATTCTTAATCCCCAGTGTGCAAACCTCACAACCCTGTCCTCCTTCTACAAAAACAATTGTATAGCCTTTTCCACATGATAAAGACCTTAATATTAAATAATTTTTTGTCTTATTTTTTTTAAGATTTGCAATGGAAATGTTCATATTGCTACAATATATCTCGACCAAAATGAGTGGATGGAGGAAGAGAACTTCTAAAATTCTTTTTTTTTATCTGGAGAATTTTAGCTTCCCTTTGAAGACCAAGAATTGCTATCTGAAAACCCAACACACTACTGTATTTAGGTGAATCACATCGTAAATTCACTTTTTTTAAATGTAGCAGATGCTTTTATCCAAAGCAACATTCTTTTTTTTTGAGAAAGGAGAGTCAGCCAGTCCCTGGAGCATTTGGGGTTAAGGGCCCTGCATAAGGCCCCAGTGATGGGATCACAGGTACAGCATCCAAACCTCCCGAGCCACTCACTGATATTTAAAGTTCCTGCAGTTGATGATGTAATTCCTGGATGTAGATATTTTCCATCAATGTTTCTCACAATGCATGCATTGAGAAAGACAGAACAGTCAGATTTTGTAATATTGAACCAAGAGCTCATTTTCCATAGAAAAGTTCAATAAAAACCAACACGTCCCAAGAAAGCTGGACGAAGATGTGACATTTTACAACTTTGGACAAGAACAGCATGGTTGCAATTTTATAATGTGTTACTCTGGATTGGGGATTATGACTGTGTGTATAATTGATGTAGCAGAGACTCCCTGGCCTATATTTTCCCTTCGCTTGAACTGGATACAATTAAGATGCATCATTGGGAATCATTAAAATGTTCCCTGTGGCAAGATGTTTGAATGTAATCAGTCCAGTGTTTGGTAACAAAGGACCATCAGTGAGAGCAGTATGAGGACAGAAATGTCCAGTGATGCATATTGAGGGGAATGGTACAGGGTTGTGGTTAATATAGAAGATTATTTTGATCTTGAATTAAGATCAAAGCATTGACACCAGTAGTATCGGTTAGGTGTCGGTAAACGGTTATATTGAAACAGGTGAAAACTTTAAGCTTGATGTGCTGATTTTTGTGAACCCAGATATCTCAGCAGCTAAGTACTATATCAGCTACTAGTCTGGCTTTGAACTATGACCTCTGTAGGCGTTGTCCTTTGGTGACAGTCGGTCTGGACCCTTTTCGGTTATTACACGCTTTCGTCAAATAAAGTGAATGTATCAGAGCGAGTCTTCTTGATGTACGTTTTCTTTTTCCATTTCTTCCTTCATGTAATCTGTTTTCAAAACAGCCCTTTCCCACAGTGACTCACCAGAGGACGTTGATTACAAGAAACGTCTCTTTATTCTGGCGAAACATGTTTGGGGTGCACTACTGCAAATTACGCCAAGATGCAGCACGCGATGGAAAACAAGTCGATGATAGGAACCATGGTGTTTTTTTGATGATCTGATAATTTGATGGAAAGCATACTGCCGTAAAGCCAGCGGAATGTTACATTTTATTTCTTTAGTGTACTTAGGGTAATTAGAAAAAATATTTAGTTCTCTTTCTATGTAGTATTGGAAACATACATACATGCAATTCATGCAGACATGAAGAACTGTTTTGCATGTTTGCACAATTCACTTGCCCCATGATCTCATTTTATGTATGGATCAATTTTGTTTTGTCGGCAGGATGCTGGAACTCATGGAGACACACGTTCCAGCGCTCTAAGCTCCATGTGGCGGTTCCGTTCCTAGTTTAATCCCAGAACGTCAGCCATGCAAGTTCTCTTTTTATAAACCCATTCCTATTACCGCATAATTCTGTTCTTCATCCCAATGGGAGAAACCCTGATAATTACACAGAAAACAGCAGGAGTAGGCAGTTAACGCTACAGACATAGCAAACACATAATACTTACAGTATATGCATGTAAAAAGTAATCACTCCTTTGCATGAAGTGATTTGTATATTTAACAGCTATGCGTCCAATCAAATGCGTACATGTGTCTTGCGGAACCTCAAAATAGTTTTGGCTCTGACCCATTGTTGGGTGTGAAATAAACTGGATTTAGGTCCAAACTTACCACCTTCTTACTCCAGTTTTGTTACTCTTGAACCGTCCCACTGAAGACTAGCTCTACTCTGGATACGAGGTTCCTACTGTGGAATCGGTTTTTGTTTTTCTTTACCAGATATAAGTCCTATGTCAAAAAAAAACTTCTGTCTCCGTAGAGCAGTTGTTGCAGAACTCTTCAAGATCTTACAGGTGTTTTTTTTTTTTAAAGCGTTCATGTTCTCCTTAGTGAGCTGTGGCTTTTCATCTGCTACACTGCTACATATTCCATTTTTCTGATGCTGGAGTCCTGAAAACTGACCTGGGCCGGGCCAAGAAAGGCCAAAATCCCCTGGATGCCATTCTGGGGTTCTTCGTGGCTTCCTGGATGTTTTTTACTTTTATCTTTTAGAGCCTTTGGCAGGATAGCCTCTCCAGGGAATATTGACCGTCATCCCAAACTCTCTCCAGTTGAGTAATAGGGTTCTGCCTGTGGCTCACTAGGGTCCCAGAGTTTCTCAGACAATTCTGTAACCCTCTCCGGAGCGATCTAAAGACACAGCAGCAAGTTCTTCACGGAGAAGTTTAGGAACCTAGCATAGCAGGTTTGCCTCTTTGGCCTTCATTTAGGCAAATTTACTTTAGCATTTATAAGTTGCTGAGCTAGCCCGATTAAGATTTAATAGCAGGGGCAGCATGGCAGTGGAACAGTGGTTAGCACTGTTGCCTCACACCTCTGGGACCAGCGTTCGAGGCTCTGCCATGGCTCCGTGTGTGGGGTTTGCATGTTCTCCGCGTGTCATCATGGAGCTCCCCCCCCTCACAGTCCAAAAGCATGCTGAGATTAATTGGAGTTACTAAAATTCGGTGTAAAATAAGCTGTGAGTATGCCCTGTGGTGGGTTGGTACCCCATCCTGGGTTGTTCCTTTCCTTGTGCCCATAGTTCTGGACCCTCTGTGACCCTAAGTGGGATAAGCAGTTACAGAAGATGGATGAAAGATTTAATAGCCTCAAACGACAGAAGAATTAAGCAACAAAACTTAGGGCATTCGTTTTTCTCAAAGACTTTCCATTATAAGTAGCACGTCTTGAAGAATACCACCAAATTCACCCTTCCTTATGTCTGTGGGTATTGTATGCAGTAGTGGATACATATACACATATTTGAATCTGAGTCATATGGAAAAATAATATGGCACACTTGGCTCTTGTCAGATTATCATGACCTGACAAGACTCTGTGCCTGTTATTTAAATTCATGCCAGTCCCAGTTCTCAGAATCACAGTCTGATACCAAAGTAATGTCCACAGTGCGGTGGATTTTATCATGTCCTTGATGCGGCTATGGATCACAAAACCACAAAATGGATGGAAAAATTGGAACAGTCTTGAAAGGGGAACAAAAACTGCCCGTCGAGGCTGATATTCAAGTCTGTGCTGCTTGGGGGCCTGACTTGGAAAGGAGCAAATTGCATCCAGAATCTGAGGAAGCTTCACTGTCATGGGGGCCCGTTTGCTGTGTCCCATGTGGCGTTTTGTCCATTGTCTGACCCCCCCTTTCTGGCCCAACTCTTCTACTGCTTTTGCTTTCATATATATACTAAATTTCTCATGGTCTGCATTTTTTCAGCAGTAATGTCTTAGTTGTGGTCCTCCATCTTCCACTGCACCCAAGTGATGTATAGTTCATGTAATATTTCCTTCATATGATTGAGGAAATTGCTGAACATCAGATGTCTGTGTAGTTTTAGCAATGATTCAGTCTGACTTTGCCTAGTGCCCCCCAGGTCTCAGAGATGTATGATTTATGTAGTATATATTTTAATAACTATATGCAAGAATTCTTAGATTACAGACCACAGTATAGAAGCAGTATCACATTACATAGTGTCTCTTAGAATGGACACATAATTAAATACTTAATTACATTACTGGGCAAAGGTTGAGGTTTAATTTCCCCCCTAGTTTATTCTGTAACATTTGGTATTGCAGTCATCATTAATGTATAATTTACATAGAAATTAACGCATATTTAAGCAAAGAAGCTATTATTCTTCATCTTCATCTTCATCCTGCCAGTTGAGTATAACATAGGAACCTACAGGAATACCATTTAGGCCCTTTACTTTTTACTTCATGAACATTTTAGCTTTGGTAGCTAGTACACAATACCTGATCATAACATGCCAATGAAAACAATCCAGAATGGGCAGAGAGTGAGGCCAAATTTGCCAGAACGAGAAATTAGATTGAAATGGTTCATGTAAATACGAACTCTAGCTTTTGGGCTGAATTCAAATGCCGCTGCCTGGCTGAGATTTGACAGCATAGCAGAAAAAGTATCTCCATGACTAAGTCAGCTGAAAATGGTTTTACGGGGGATACCGGCTCTGTTCTGTTCTCAGGTTTTCCTCGTTGCTTAGAGGTGCCCTGAAGATTTTAACGCAAGGGCTTCTGAGTTGCTGTACATATATGTATCACTGTTGGTGTTATTGGGCTGTGAATGACCATTATAAGAGGCAAATAATTATAATAATGACCCATGCGAATAGTCACTGAGGGTTGTGATACTAAATCTGAATATCCTGTTTTTCAGGCGCTGCTAAGTCAGCAAAGGTTATGCAATGAGATTCTGCAGTTCTGGGTTTTGATCTAGTTTGTCTTCAGAAATGGATCAAGTCTGTATGTGATGCCTTGCAATTGCTGATAGTTTATGGAATAAGAACATGAGATAAGCAGCGCTGATGAACTTTAGTTTCTTTTTTGCAAACATAAAACGTTAATCATGCATGTTTTTTGCCTTGGATTGTAGAACTTGTCACACTTTCTGCTGTTAATTTCCTGCATCAGAAAGTATGTCCCAATGCCCTTGGTAAGCTCCTGCTGAACCGAGTGGGAATGCCTATTAAACATTCCCCGAGAACATTCCCCGAAATCGTTACAGATCCCTGGGGTTTGATGAGATATTATGCACAACTGACCCGAGCTTCAGGCTTATGGGAGCTATCAGCCAGTTACTCAGCACTGCGGTTTTGGAAAATGACGACGGGTTTCCTTGCGCGCGTGTTTGTTTTCGAGCAAAGTCTGGAGCTTTTATGCTCGATTCCAGTTTTCCAGTCTTTATTTTCTTCCCTTTGCTTACATCAGCAAAGTCAAAATGTTCAGTGATCCCACAATTCTGAGTGCCCCGTCTGGATACAATGATACAATTTATGTTCCTAAAATACAATATGCTCTTGACAGGCCATGCAAAGCAAGAATCTCTGCTGCAATTTATGTACCCAGTAGAAGTTTTTCACTCTGGTAATAGTCTGCTTGTTTTTTTTTATAGCAATCATCATATGACACATGTTTTTAATCAATCAAAACAAGAGGCCCTCAGTTGTGTGGCAAGTCTAAATAGATGCCAACACTTCAATGCTGTGTCCGGCTGTCCCGCACTCATGACTTAAGTTTGTGTATCTATTTACAGGGTCAGAAGGGGCACCCTGGCCATCCTGGACACCCAGGAGATCCAGTAAGTATGCTTTCTGTTTAGTGATCCCATTTTGGATCCGACAGGATCCACAGAATTACGTGTGTCTTTCTGCATTACAGCAACGTTCTCATTTCAAAGACCTTATGCCAATTAAGTGGTTGAAAGATTTGCAGATGAATTCCTAACCTGAGCTCAATATCTTAGAGCGTCTGGGCAAAGTGGTGCCATTGGTACCTCCTTCGCTTCCCTAAGATGTTCAGGCAGCTCTTCTCTGTAAACTCTGTGCCTCTTCAGTTTTGCTGTCTATTGGATTGGTTGGTTGGTTGGTGGCCATAGCTTTTGAACGTGGTGTGACCAAATGAGCTGTCACTCAGTACTCCGGATGCTTGTGGTAATTCTCTACTCCATTTTTAATATTCCACGGAAGTTCAAGAGCAATTCATCTCACGAACTCAACAGCCCTCATAAAGTCCTCTGCCAAACTTGGTTGAGCCCCAATGCTATAAAAGTTTTTGTATGAGTTTATGCTCCGGCATACATCATGGATGAAGCTTCAGAACAGTATTTGCAGGATGTCTGAGGCATAAACAGCAGTAGGATCATTTATCCTAGTGGAGTAAATGAAATACTACTGTATGCTGCATGTCTTTGCAAGCTTGGAATGGTCCCATGGGAAAGTCCAGGAGACACATTTGCAGTGTTCAGCCCGGTTTATTTTTAGCTCTTACATTCAAATGACAAAAAAATGATGCTCATCAGCGCTGGCAATGGATGAAAAAAAGGGTGAGTCAGAATTCGATGATTTTTCTCCAGGGTCAGCTGTAAGACTTTCCCGTTTGAAAGTTACTTTGTGAGTTTGAAATGATTCCAAAAGCCCTTTTTTTAATTGCCTTTGCAGTTTTTTTATATTAAAATCAGACATAAACCATTTTCAGGAAGCTGCAGTGTTGATTAATACCAATAACACATTTCCGTTCCAATCGGAGCTTTAGTGTGTATTGTCATCACTGCTCCACTTGCTACTGGTAATGTCTGAAAAGTAAACACATATTAATGTCACCCAGCTTTCTACAAGGCTGAGCAGAAATGTAATTTAGAGTGATGAAGTTTTTTTAAACTAAATAAGATTCTAGAGAGCTCTGATGAATAGGAGTTTTTTTTTTTCTGCGAGTCAGAACACGACAGAGGACGTTATACACAAATGCGTACGCATGTAAGTAATGCTGGCAAAGCGATGTTTTCCTAAAAATGGGCCATATGGTATGAATATACCAAACAACAAAAAATAAGGCCTTTTTTCAGGTCAGGTGCAAACTTCCAAACACAATATTGACTAAGCGAAGGTCTTTTATTGACAGTCTGGAGAGAGGTGCAAGGATTTAGGGGAGCGCTTTGAGCCGGGTGCCCACTCAGTGCCGAGTTCTCTGCGTGTGCCCGTAGCCGTGTGGAATGCTGATCATTTCTCTCTTTTCCGTCATTTCCTCAGGGAGAAAGAGGCCCGGACGGAAGCCCAGGGGCCAAAGGCTATCCTGGCAGGCAGGTGCAGTAAAACGTTTGCTGCTGGGCTGGCTAAAGTTTCGCACAAAGTAGACATTTTTGGGGGGCCACCATTAAAGAGTCTCATGAAGGCCTCTTGCCAGGCCAGCAGAGATGGGTATGTGTGGGGGAGGGGGGGGGCTGGGGTTTCCCGGAGGAGACCTGGGACACAGAGGTGAGGCAGAGTTCAGCTGAATGTCTTTTCATGAAGCTGTAGGCTTTACTTTCGTAGGTCGTATGAGCGACAACGCAAAGTGTCAGAAGCTATAAAGCTCAGCCTTAAAAATAGCAAAAATATGTTTCCCTTTGGGTGGCTGCTGGACACTGGTGTTTCCATCTAGCAGCTATGATACCTTTGCACATGTCTGCAATCTTACATATGTTGTTCTGCGCTGAATCAATGACATTGCATATATTGTATTGAATTTCTGAAAGGGAAGAAGTTTTTAAGTCCCTCACAACTTCGAAATGGAGAAAGGCGTTTCAGTCCTGAACAGCACCCAAATATCTGGGAGCTCGTCGTCGCTGTTGCTCTTTGATAAATCTCGCGTGCTGTGTTTTCCTCATATAAGCCGTCTGTTTGCTTTTGGGGCCCGAGCCATAAATTATAGCCAAAACCACTGCTGTTAATGTCATTGAGGATGGAAAAGGGGGCTCTGAGCTTTTCTTGACCCCCCCCACCCCCCACTCCTTGTCTGCGTATTAGTTACGGTCTTCAATGTGTTGTTTCCCATTGCAAATACGAGATTCAACAGCTGGAAAACCATTTAAAGGGAGCTTTAAGCAAGAGCCCTGTCAGGTCTGGCCTTGGGTACGCCTCCGCTAAGGTGCCTCAGGTCTGGCCTTGGGTACGCCTCCGCTAAGGTGCCTCAGGTCTGGCCTTGGGTACGCCTCCGTTAGGGTGCCTCAGGTCTGGCCTTGGGGACGCCTCCGTCAGGGTGCCTCAGGTCTGGCCTTGGGGATGCCTCCGTCAGGGTGCCTCGGGTCTGGCCCCAGCTGATGTGTGTCTCGCATTGTCTGCGCCTGCAGCCAGCGCTCTCGTTTTAAGCCCCATGCGTGTGAGCGTGCGCCAAAGAGCCCACGCTGCCTTCTAAACACGCACGCCGCACTCCCCACTGCCTACTCATTGCTGTGACGGATTGGGCTTCAGCACCCCCTACCATCTGAAAGCTGCGGATCGCTGCATCAGCTTCTCATAGCACCCGTCTGCCAGGGGATTCTCATCGTAAGGGAGGGCAGCAGTCACAGAGAGAGCGAGACACACAGAGATGGAGTTTATATATTCCCATGCCTGCAGAATCATTACACACACTTTCAATATCACTATCATGATACGTTCATTTTCTGCTTCGGTGAGCGTGAAATTAAACCAAGGTTAACTAGGTTGGCATCTGTAATTAAATACGGATGATGCTGCTTTTGCTTTTCATTCAGATCCTGGACAATTGAATTCATTTACACATCTATAAATAAGATGGGGGAAATGTTGGCTTCTCTGATTATAATAGAATTTTAATGTGTGTGATACCACAACAGAGATTGTTTTCTTGACTGTGGCCAAAGAACTGTGTATTCTGCGTTGTTAAACTATGATGTTTCTTCAATAATTTTTTTTTCAGGGCTTACCTGGGCCTGTTGGCGTTATGGGGCCGAAAGGTGCTCGGGTGAGTCAGATTTCATCTGTTTGTATGACTATCTCTCCTCCCTATATGCCACTTAATTTGTTTATTGCATAACTGTAAGACTGTAGCTACTGTATACTCTTATGCACTTTATTGCTTTCATGCTAGACTAACTGGGACTGTAGCGAAGCATGGAGCAGATATATCCAGAGTTCACTGCAGAGCCCCTAAGACAGGGGTCTGAATATTCTCACAGCGGCAGAGAGCTTCACTTTATGGGGTGAAAGAACTGCAACGTGAAACCAACAGTCCTGAACTCACCCTTTGTTGAAAATGCGGAATGCCGTGATTGGTTTTCAGGGAGCAGCTGTACGAACACAAACAAGACTGCAAAACCAAATGTCATCTGTCTCGCTGGACAGATCAGTGTTGGGTTCCATTTCCATGGATGTTATATGGGTAGATGGAGAAGAAAGACTAGTGTTAAATAGAAATTACGTTTTCTGCTGTTTTTGGCACTCCCTGAATTTACGATGCATTCTGCCTCGTTAGTTAAAAACATTAGAAATGTGAACACCTGAAGACTCAGGCTAAGACACGCTTGGGTCGTCATAAGATGGGATCGAATTTTAACAGCCTGTGTGCAATTTAGTTTTTTTCTCATTGTTAGTGTGGCTGAAAAAAATTATTTGAAATAAAGTTCGTGCAAAGTATTGCGCCTTTTATTGAAAGTTTAACTCTTCGAAATGGAGAATTCCAAATATAGTATTCGCTTCCAATGAGGGGTCTTTATTTGTTATTTATCGATTGGAACGCCGTGTTCTGCATGTCTCCTGCAAGTTAAGACAAAAAAAATCAAGCTTCACTCGTCATGTGAAGGTAACTTTTCAGTTTCTTCTCTTAACTCATTCTATGATGTATAATTGGCACTGTCCCAGTCATTGCACTTCCCTATACACTAACGACAATGCAGTTTAATCAGTGGGCTTTGTTAGAAGCTTGTTGGATATTTGGTGGTCACTAAGGAATCCATGTCTCTCCTGGTTTCCACTGAAAACCTGCTTCATCGTCAGATTCAGTAATGCTTTCCAGAAAGTATCACTCATTGGCCGCAGCTCTGCCCTAGAGAGGTGGCTGTCTTCCCGCTTGTGAGTTATGGGAACCAGTGAAAACAGGAGACTCTTGGAGAATTCAAAGTGTACCTTGGAAAAACTATTATCAGCATTAAGCTGAAATGGCGGTGCTGGCTGAAGGCGTTTCTAAGGGATGCCAGATGTCTATAAATTAATCTTGACAAATTGACTAGGTTAATTTGGTGTCTGGGTGGTTGGAGAGCATGGTGCCCCATGTTGTCGGTTTAAAAATCTCGCTGGGCTGTCTACACCAACATACTGACTAGCATAATAGGGCTGCTAAAATCCCAATTGCTGAATTCTCTGTACCATTCTGCAGAAGACATGGTATCCTTATACCAATTTTAAGCCTTGAAGCCCCATGGCCTCTTGCTCCTGAGGTCCGGCTTGGTCCTGCGGTCCACAGACAGGACGCTGTTCTCGCTGGTTGTACGATGTTGCTCCATTCTGCCGCCTGTGTCTAACGCCCTTTTTGTTCCCTGGTCCAGCAGCTGGTGTGGATACGTCAGTGATCCCTGGTGTGAGGGTATGTGCCCTTGGACTACATCGTGGAAGCCAGCACCATGCAGTCCATGGGCATATACACTTGCCTCAAGGCTTAGTTCTTCACGGAGATCCCCGTCCCCACCCCTCCCCCCCACACGCTTGGTCTGAGCCACTTCCACCCACTCTTCATAATACACTGAAACCCGATAATCTCACACTGTCCTCTTCCCACTGTTTTTCACAGGGCTTCATAGGTGTCCCCGGGCTTTTCGGCCTACCTGGGCCTGATGGTGAAAGAGTGAGTGCCTCGAATCTATCCATCCCTCTAGATGACAATCCATGTAGATAGGCAAACCCGGCAAGGTGGGGGAGGCTGTCGGGTCTAGGAATGCATTCTTGTGTCCAAACTTCACACATACCTGACACGTCTGCAGGAAGCCACTCAGTCCACTTACGGAAAAAAAACAGGAACACGTCCCGTGCGCCACTTTTAGTCGCGGTGTCGTCAGTTTCCAGGAAGTTCCTCCGCAATAGTGATTCCCAGCCCTGAGCCCATCAAGAGGCATGCAAACAGTTCTGGCTGGTTGAGTGGAGCCTGAATCTGTACTTTATCCTGACGCTGGCCCTTGGCCGAAGACATTTTAATGTTGACGGTGTCTTAGCATTCAGTGACTTATCGTTTTCTTTTCATTTTTTTGATTTAATTTTTCTCTGTTCTTTCCTTTCTAGGGCACTCCTGGAGTACCAGGGAAGAGGGGGAAGATGGGTAGGCCGGTAAAGTTTTCTCTCAACATACTTTATAGATAACAGTCATATAAGATATTTACAACACCGCCATGTTTGTGTGTTAAAGTCTGTCGTAGCCCTTAAGGAAAATGCCTCTCTTTCAGTAAGAAGCAGTACATCTTATTAGAAGGGATTTTTCCTATCTCCTGAGAGATTTTTATATGTCTTTTTGCATCTCGGTGCCCACAAAAAGGGATTTCTATGATTTATGCTGTTTTGTATCATAAAGCCGTGGTGTTTGGGAGTTCGGACTGAAGGTAGATCAGCTATAAATATCCGTGTTCCAGATTGTACCTGTTGTTCATTTCCCCTCTGAGTTACAGAGGTGCTTTAGCTTTGTAATGGACATGCTGCTGTTTCCCTCTACTGGCATGCAGCGATCAGCAGCTACCTGCGTATTTCTGAGGTCCTCGTGGATGGAAAAGCTGTAGATGAATTAGCTGGTGGTGATGTGGTTGTTCGGTGTATTGCTTGGCAGGTTAGGATGCTGTACCTGTGATCAGTACGTTGTGGGTTTAAATCCCACGGTTGGTCGAGTGGTTTCACTGTTGGGCCCTTGAGCAGGGCCCTTAATTCCCAAAATTACTCCAGGGACTGGCTGACCTGCCTCCTCAACTGTACATCACTTTGGATAAAAACATCTGCTGAATAAATTATGAAAAAAGCTTTGAATGCTTTTCAGTGTTTCCGCCACTGACTAGAAAAAATTATTGTCTTTTCTGAAAATTTCAGCATAATCCATCCAGATGAAAAGTAGTCATAACCAGCTGAGGTCAGATTTTTTTTTAACATTCATGTCAAGGAGAGGTTTGAAGAAAACACTGCAGACAGGCATGCTAACAGTTTCGATAAGAGGCTCATAATAGGTTAGCAATCCACGTCTGTCTCCCTTCTTAGGCAGGGAATGAATGAGTCTCTACAAAGCTAAAGTCCCTGGTTTGTTAGAAACGTAGTGAACTCGTGTGGTTCTGTAGAATCATATAATTTTTAAATCTTCTTGTTGTTCATTTTTCACACTGGGGCTGTAGCTCGTGCCAAATTGTGTTGGCATCCGGATTGCGAACGTCAGTGCTTCTCCATATGTGCCAGGTCTCCATTGACGATTATTGGCGATTATTAAGTCACCGGCACATCAGCATAAGGTCAATCCGCAAATGCTCTCCAGGCCCCAAATGCCCAGCATTTTAAGTCGCATTACTCCCCATGCCATTTGCCCTTTTCTGCTCTAGCTTAATAATCAGCTGTCCGGCACAGGTGAATGTGGTGAGGTCTCTGAGTGTCCCTGAAGTTCCCTGCTGGAAATGGGCCCATGGGTTTGAAAAAGATGAGTATCTGTGTAAAAAAAACAGGCCCTAATTACTTCACCCATCATATAGTCACAGCGTGTAATATGGGCCTCTTTCTCAAAGTCACCCTGAGCTGATTTGGCAGGCGGTTTGTTTCACTTACTGGCCTATTATTTTTTTTCTGCCTCTCGCTCTTTGACAGCCGCTCATTTTTGTTTAGAAGTGGAGGATGGAGTGCCACCGAGGGCCAGTAGACAAAAAAATGATTTCTGGACGAGACAGGATCCGAGAGATGGGATGCAGCCATACTCTAAGGCCGTGCAGGCCTCGCTATTGCTAATGTGTCTAACAATACAGAACGAAGATGGCTGCCTCTATCCCACTGCGTGGCAGAATGCTGGAAGTCAGTGTTTCTCATCCCAGTCCCCAGGGATCCCCCAGACAGTCCACATTTCTGCTCCCTCCCAGCTCCCAACACACCTGTACCAGGTTTTCGGTGTACTTAATCACTTGATTTTTTTTTAATTCAGATTTGCTGGGAGCTGAGAGCGAACAAAATGCAGACTGTCTGGGGATCTCCTTGAACTGAGTTGGGGATCACTGCTGTAATCGGAGTGAAAGAGTGTAGCAGGACTTCGTTCTTGGCACTTAACTGATTTTTGTAGTTCAGTAGTTTGTAGTTTTACAGAAACAGTATTTCTGTTTATGCCACAGTTACTTGCCAGATTTAGTGGTGAAATTTTGCCCAGTATTATAGAATGATACGGCTGGTGTATTTATGTAAGGTGGTGACTTGACTAGAGACCTAAAGGCAACAGAGGTCATTTAACTTACTGTTAAATTTGTAATTTAAACGACTTGGAATTTCAATGAATTTCTCGCTGATTTGCTAAATCCTGCAATGTAGTTCTGAATTACTAGGGCATAACAGTTGTACTGTACAGTTGAACAATTTGTGATCCAGTGTACATACTGCTATTTTCGAATAGATGTAGCTTGACAATTATTCTAACAAGTGTTTCAAGATGTTATCGGGTTGGTCCGCTGTACTGAATATAAGCAGGCCACGTTTCACATTTGACACACTGAATAACACGTCTGTTGTTTAAGAAAATTAGCCTTTTTCACTGGTCTTGCCTACAACCCACTGACCACATTAACATGAAAAGTTGTTATGAATGGATTCCAACTATTCCTACAGTAAATTTACAAACAATTTCATGCAGACAGCTTCTTTTTAAATAACTGTAAAACACCACTTTCGCTGCGCCGACATACTTTACTGGGGTATTATTTATGAGCAGAATTAATATAATCAGTCAGTCTCTGGATAATGCCAGAGACCTAATTAAAGATTAGATATTAACCTAAATAGCTATAATTCTAAGCACATGCTATTTTGTATAGAGTTATTTTTCTCTCATTGGGGCTTGTTTCATTTTCTACATTTTTCTCAGTTATCCCAAGGAAATCTTCTGGAAAATGTGAATTTGATGTGATACACTAAAATAAACAAGTTCTTGATGAATTTGCCATGTAGTAGCTAATTATTGTCGGTAGCCAACTCTGCCAGCACATTGTATATAATTCAGCATATTGATTAGCATAGTTTTGCTTTTTCCTTCACAAAAGCTGAGTTCGAAAATATATATGTGGTTTATGATTATTTTTAAAAGATGAGAGCAATTTAGTGTATACGAGAAAGCATAATTTACTAAAAATAATAAATAGTAAAGGATTGCTGCCAACCATTGGCACCATCCATTGCTGTCATGATGTTTGATGGCAGCGGTTTGTCCCTAGAACATGTACTTGTACTAGATCTTATCTGCTGTCACCAGAGGGGTGTGGACTCTGGGCTGAGCGGTTCTGCGTACCGTGCCAGTTAGCTAGCGTTTGCATTCTCCGTCTTGCCGCATTGTTACAGCGAGCTGCTTTGTCTCAGTCTCTCTTGTTTATCTTGGTGCCAAGGTGCAGCATTGTCACATGTGACTTATCATGCTTGTGGGCTGCTTTTAATTACAAAGTCGTCCCTGCGGTGAGGAGCTGCTGCATGGACTGCGGCTCCCTGCTATGATGTAGAGCATGCTGCTGTGAATCATTGGGGGGGGGGGGGGGCACAGGCAGGCAGACGTGCACTGTGATTGTCAGATAAACACAAAAGGGAGACAGATGCTTTCTTACTAAAGTGGAGCTTATTCTCCAGAAGAGGCTGTGTAACTCTGCAGATTAACCCTAAACACATTTGTCTTCTCTCCGGGTCCGTAGGCAATATGTTTGTTAAGCTTCTTTATCGTTCTTTATCATAAGTTGCCTAATGCCAAAACCGATTTCACTGTCAGAAAGACAAAGCTTATCCCTCTCGGAAGGGCATCCATTTCGCTCTAAACTTAAGGTCACATGTGGTTCACTATGCAACCAGGATGCGTATGAATGAATTACAGGGATCGCATCTGGGTGTTTCTGGAGCCTTGCATGTCTCATTTTTATTCCTCGTTGAGAACATCTCGCAAACTCCATGATGTTTCGGAGGTAAAACTGGAAGAGCAAAGACCTTAACAGGGAAACTCAGCCTCGCCATCTGTCTAACACTGAATGGCTTGTCTTCCTAGACATTAGCCTGTTAGTTGTCTTCTTTTTTTGCACATTTATCGGGTTCAGGTGTTTAACATGAACGCTAATATATTGTAAACAAATGTAGGAACATAGACCCCATGCTTTTTTTACCGAGTATCACAGGATCTCCTTGTACGTTTCCACTTTCACCCCATCCTCTTCCTCTCACTCCTTCATCCAGCTCTTTCTTTTTGCCGTGAGAATCACATGCATGCTACTCTCAGCTACTCTCTCTAGTGCCCCCTTTTTGCTTGGAGGGGCCCAGTCAATTGAATAAGCAGCCAGCAAACACTCAGAATTTCTTGGCCCCGCCTGACTGTCTATCTTAGGAGAGCAGTGGCTGATTTTGGGACCCCCTTACCACTCTGGACTATAGAAGATAGTAGGGAAAATAACAAGAGTACATTCCGGAAATCCTCGAGACTCAGAGCCAGCTTTTTCTTTCTCGTAATAAGGCTTTGAGTGTCGAGGAAGGGGGTGTGGAGATCAATGAGCGAAAACCCCTGAATAAGGGCACAAAACCTTTGACTCTGGAGAGCCTAATTGGTGCTCCTCTGCGTTTCTTTTGTCCAGTTGACCAATAGAAGGTCTTGTGAAAAAGTTGAGAGAGTGTAATGCTTTATAGTTTGTGGCAGAGTCTAGAAAACAAAATATCACTGCTATTGAAGTATAACCAACATATAAAAGAAAATGAACTCATTCATTCTTGTTTTGGGAGCTAAAATGAAAGGGGTTGATATTAAAATCAGAACTGAGCTATTTTTATGGTATATTTTATGCCACAAGCTGGGCAGAGTATTTGGCGAACTAAGAGGTTGTTGAGTTTTTAGTGATGGACTTGCTAACGTGCTGTTTTCTGTTGTTTCGTTAGCTTAACAAGACGGGTGTGAGCGTGTGAGTACCCCAGGATCGGACGCCACGTGGTGTGGCCTCCGTCTGAAGCCAGTCATTATGAATGTAGCTGGTGTTTGGCAGTGAATCATAGACTGTAATCCCAAGCCAGGCTGTCTGCATCCATGTAGCATCAGTTCTAGGTCTGCGCTGGGCAGCTTGGTGGACAAACAGGATGGATGAACAGAGGGAAACACATTCGTCTGATTCCATCAGAGTAGCGGCTCGGCTGTCAGTCCACTTAAATACGAGTGAGCTTCAGAAAGAAGTCACTGTACCGTGCATCTTATGTTTGCAAAAAAAAATGGTGTCTATTGATGGGTGCCATCAGTACAGTGTTATACTGACTGACTTTGAGATGAATTGAGGAGTTCCGCTCACCCGCTCAGTTGAAAGAGAGAGAACCAGCGTAAATGCACGAGTTACTGTCTGCAGATCACTCTTCGAGGCAAAATGCTGACAGACCGTTAATTTTACACCAATGCAACTCCCGCAGCTTGTGGCCAGAGCTCTTGTCAGCTCAATAGCTGAAGAGTCCCAAAGCATACAGCCTTCAAATGATGCATGGATCCAGCTGTTCACTCTTTTCACAACTGCACCTTTTCTTTGTAAAGCTTGCCCATGGGTATTCCCGGCTTTGAAATCCCAATATGTATTGACAAACAGAAGTACTTGTACCATGGCAACACAGACTCTCGAGGAAATGGATTACTGCACTCTGTGAAAACCGACTGTAAGCCTGAGATCTTTCCATTTATTGTCCTCCGCTGGAGACAGAGGCCCCAACCAGGTGCGTGTCTTCCATCCCACCCCCCTGCATGTTCTCCACCCCCAGAGTGTTTGAGCCTCGTCAGTTTGTTGCTGTTCACAAGGTCATCAGACTGTTGTAGCACGGATGTTCACAGTCTTGCACCTGGAAATTCTAACCTCGACATTTTCCAACATGCCCGTGAGATGCACCACATGGACAAAGAATCAACAACCGAAAGCAAACAATGAAACGAATATAATCAGATGCATGTATAGCTGCAAAGAAAGTATGTTTTTGTTTTATGAGACGCAGAAATTAACTGTCCCTGCATTTTAACGTCAATGTCAGACTGATGTCAAGATATTGTAACATCAGATTTTCTGGATCCATCTCATGAATATGTGTCTTAGTCGTATATAAAATGGGTGCCCTAAGAAATACTAGAAATAATCATTATAGTTAAAATTATCCTTCCTCTGTTAACTTTAAGTCTGATTTTCTGCAGGATTTCTTAGCCATTGTCATTTAGGGTTGTTTTGCATGTGTGACCATTTACATAAAGAATAGCAGTGAATGTTGACTTTGGCACTAGGGCCCGCATGCACATTCAGACTTGTACACGTGTGGAGCTGTGCATTTTCATTATAAAATCCTTTACTCCTGGCACCACTGTGGGACGTCTTAAACTTGGAAAAGCTTTTCAGGAGTTGCCATTAGTCGTACACGATAAGGTAGGAATCCTGGCATCCTGGCCTGAAAAACCCAAAGCCATAATCTTGTCCTGAAATAGTGAAACATTAAGGAAACTTTGTAGTGGGGATTGTATTCTATATAATGTAACCATAAACCTGGAGAAAAAAGGACTCAGTCAGCATATCCCTGCCACTGGTTAGGGCCTCTGCCAAATTGCTAGGAAAGACTCAGCCATGGAATTTCCTGCTGGTCTGACAGGAATGAAGGTTCGCTTGTTTTCAGGGATGACTCTCTCACTAGTTTTCAAACAGATTTCTATAAGGACCCAGGCTTGAGTGCAGGGTCGCTACTGGACGCATACAGGTACACTAGCACCTATGTGCGTCTGTGATGCGTCCCAAAATGGTGACGCTCACTTACATTTGTGGAAATTAGTTTTGAGCACGTGACAGAGGCCTTATACACCATCAGTTCTGGACTGTCCCGGAGACTGCGGGTAGCCGACACTGCTGTATTCAGTGGGAAGGGACACCCACAGTCACACCTGGATTCAGTAGAAGGGACACCAGCTTCCTTAGCTAAGATAAAGCCTATTAAAGCTCAAACTGTTACTTTACGACTCATATTTAGTTACTGGCTGTCTCCAGAATGTTGAAGGCAATAATATAACAAGATGATTGTATTTGCTGCTAAACCACGGCATTAATAAAGTCTTCCACGACTGACCCTACTTGTTCGTTTGACACATGCACTCAAACGAGTGAAATAAGGCAGCGGTTATGTTAATTGTTTTTATTATGCTTATAAGCATTAAGTTTATAGGTGTTAATTTGGAGTTATTGTTGCACATTTTGGCGAAGGAATTACTTGCAGCTCAGGAATGTTTCCGACACGTTGCTTTTAGCTGCTGTAATGCTTTAATGCGCTTACCAGCCTAACGATGCCGGAAGCCATCACTCAGAACATCTCCTTGTACCGATCTATAACATCATAAACTTCAAACCGACAGAACATTCGTTAAAGCTGATATTCCATGAGACGCTAATGTTTAGGTTGCCTGAATTTCATGTGGCTGCTATTTGCGTCCCCATTTATTTCACTAGAGCATTTGTTTACAAATGCATGAAAATCATAGTCATTCATAGCAGAAGCGGGAGGTTGGACTGAATATGTTTTTCCTGTGTTGTACCCTGTCCCGGCCAAGAATAAGGCTTGAGTTGGCAGCTGGCTGGAGCCTGACATCGGAACGATGAGATATTTCTCTCGAAGCTAAATGGGCCACCATCAACTTGCCTGTCATTCGGAGATCAGGGCTCTTTTCTCCCTGAGGCCTTATCTGTCAGGTCAAACCTGGTTTTGCCAAATGTGGGTTCTCTCAGAAAGCTAAAGATAGAGGGATTTTATAGCATGTTTCAGGGGTCTTTGCCAGCTATCCCAGCTGTCTGTATCCGTCTGTGTCGATCTGAATTGTGACTATCGGTCCTGGCAAATGCAGGTGAGTTCCAAGGAAGGTTAGCGTGGCTTGGACGTTCGTGGGAAATGACATGTCACCAGCGCTATGGCCCACTGAAGCCCGTGATGGGAGCCAAGAGGGACACGGGGAATGTGTACTCCCCAAGATAGGCCTTTACATTTAAATTATTATGTCCCCTCAATGTCAAACTCTATCCTAAGGCCTTGCAAGAGGTAGACTCCCATATATGGAGAGGTTCTGCGTGGAACAAATGGAGCAAAATAGGCTGATGTTTTGCATTTAAATGGATTAGCATTAGATAAATAAAAATTTAGTAGCATAAATCTGTTAGACTTATTAATTAACCATGTCTGCTTTACTGGTACAGTTTAATTCTGCCGCCTGTACATCTGTCAATTCTCTGTAAATTCTGTAGGCAAGGAAAGCTTCAGACTGGACTTTCATAGTGGCTTATTGGTAGCTATTAAAGCTTTACTGCCATCTGACTTAGTTTAAATAAATCTTTGTTTGCTTAGGCATGTTCTGAATAACATACACAGCTAAAGTCCTCCCCAATTCTGTCCAGAAGGTAAACTGTAGAATTTCTAAACAATCCAGATGACAGCATGCATCGCAGTTACGTTGTCATCAATGCGAACTATAACGTTTTTTCTCAGAACTTTGTCTATTGAAAGTCCCACTTACAACAAAGGTTTTTATAAGACGACGTACGCTGCCTTTTGGTACGTTTGCAATAGCAATTCAGTGCACTGGGACTTTACAGCCTCTCTTTTTCATTCTCAGGGGTTTCCAGGGGATTTCGGCGAGCGAGGACCCCCAGGGCCTGACGGGGAGCCGGTAAGTGAACAAGCGGGGGGTCCCTCCCACTCTGGCTAGGCGCACATTATCACTGGGGTCACACCCGTCATGTAAGCATGAGATATCTCTATGGATTATTCCTGTAACTCATCTGTAACATTACACAGTATTATCTTCTTTACAATCTCACCATATTGACTGTAAAATTTTAAGGTTATTTATGGTGCAAATAGGCAGTACTATTCCAATGTTTTGCCTCAGATGAGTATTATAGACATTTCTGTATGTATTCCCAAATTATTCATGTGAAATCACCAAATTTTTCCTTATATTTCTTTACATTTTAGTCAGATTTTTGCAAAGGTAACCTTCCCTTTTCAGAGTTGTGTATTTTAGTATGAATTGCTTTGCAATTTCCTTTATGTCTTTCAAACAGATTGCATTACACTGCCAACAAACTGCCAAATAAGGAATAAGTTCATTAATCCCTAATTTGTTCCCTATTAGACCACATAGGGCAAATTCGGCCATTTAATTAGTCTGGTGTAGGTATAATCACCTCATGAAACTTCATCGAATTGTTGGTCATCCCAGGTAACTGGTGCATCCAAAAAGACAAAAACACTTGCACTCTGACTCTGAAAAGCACATATAAGACAGAATGTCGTTGTATTTCTTTGATTTTACACTTTATATTTTCTATGGTAAAGAGAAACTACAACGCACTGAATTAGAGGCTAAAAGTTTGAGTATCACAAGTTTTCCTGCCTGTAGATAATTCCAGTGTCATTATTAGCAATAATCGATACTTTATTATTCTCCATTGGGAAATTCTCTTTACAACTCCCCCAACATGCTCTCTGTAGAAGAGAGCAAGCTGGCAGTGAAGGGTAGCCACCCACAGGGAGCTGGGGGTTAAGAGCCCTGCTCAAGAATCCACAGATATGCCAAAGCCAGGCTTGAACCAGCAACCTTCTAGTGTCAGGCACAGAAGCTTAGCCCCCTAAGCCACACGCTACCCCCATAGCTCTTAAAATAAAGAATTTAGTCTCTAAAATGTGCGTAACAGGGAGCCAGTCTTAACCTTCTTATCAGGCTAGCTTCACTCCATCTGAAAACAACTAGGCTTGTTTTATTAACCTTTCCATAGCAAGGCCTCTCTTCAGTTCAGATCATGTGTGTATGCAGTCTTTGATTTATGTAGGTGTATTACTCTGGTTTTAAAATGCGCCTGTCCAGTTCTCCTCACTCCGGTATTTCAGATATCACCGAAGACATAAATCTGAGAATCAGCTCGTTGTTACCGCCCCGTGATTTGGAAGCATTAAGCACACCTATTGTATTTAAGTCGGGGGAAATGCATAGCCCTGCGTTCGGATATGTTTGTAACATGCAGTGAGAGTTATGGGCTGGATAGGGTGGCGTGGTCTTCTAAGCCTTGGCTCTGTTCTGTTGCACCCGAGACCCAGTCAGTAGCGCTGTCTCAGAGGGCAATGCACACCATCCCCGCAGGGTTCCCTGCGTCCTTCCAGGACGACACGTAGAAGGAGGTGGAAGTCTGTCCGGTAGCTGCTATCTTTGCTGCCTTAAAAAAAAAGCACTTTCTTTTCATCCTGACCGCTGGCGCGGGAGGAAGTAGCCATGGCACGGAGCAGCAGGCCAACTCAGCAGAACAACAAGAGTCTCTCTGTCTCCTAAACCAGGCGCCATTCATTAGGCTGGCTGAGGAGATGCAAGCTCCAGATCACACGAGCTATCAAGGGACGTGGGCTAGGGTCTTCCCTCCCACCTCGCCCCCACCCCCCTGCGCGGCCACGCCGAACACTGGGTCTCTCTTCAAACTCTGTTTGTTTAAAATAGAGCCAATAACCTTAGTAACCTGCTCTTTCTCCTAGGGAGGGCTGGGTGCCCCTGGTCCTAGTGGAGTTCCTGGACTCATTGTGAGTATAAACCTGACAGCAGATCCATCGC
The DNA here is from genome assembly GCA_011763525.2 of Mormyrus iriodes. Lineage (NCBI taxonomy): Eukaryota > Metazoa > Chordata > Actinopteri > Osteoglossiformes > Mormyridae > Mormyrus > Mormyrus iriodes. The sequence continues at coordinate 16,112,309 of JAAGVU020000113.1, read as the reverse complement.
TGCCTCCCCCCACCCCTTGTGCCAGTCCCCGCATGCTCGCTGCATGCTTACCTTTGCTTGCAAATACCTGGCAGTGGAGTTTCTCTCCCCACTTCTCAGCTCCTGGATACAAGCACTTCAGTGAAATAAGGGCTCAAACTTCACTTATTCCTTCTTAAGATGAAAACATCTTGTTGTGAGTCGTACAAATGCCGATAGAGGGTCTCAGTTTAAATTTGATTTTAAAACCTTTTGTTTGGTTTTAAAGTAATTCAACTGAAATTTTTAATTTTGCTTGTCTGTTTGTTTTATACAGAGGATGCCTAGTTTTAAATTGATTGGTGGATGTCTGGTCCGGGGCGGCACGGTGGTGCAGTGGTTCGCACTGTTGCCTCACCCTTTTGGGATCAGGGTTTAAGTCTTTGTCCGGGTTCCATATGTGTGGAGTTTGCATGTTCTCCCCGTGTCATCGTGGGGTTTCCCCCCACAGTCCAAAAACATGCTGAGGCTGATTGGAGTTGCTAAATTGCCCATAGGTGTGAATGGTGTGTGAGTGTGCGCTGCAATGGCTTGGTGCCCCATCCTGGGTTGTTCCCTGGGTTGTTCTCTGCCTTGTGCCCGCAGCCTCCGGGATAGGCTCTGGACCCCCCCGTGACCCCAGATGGGATAAGCAGTTACAGCAAATGGATGGATGGGTGTTTGGCCTGTCCAGTGGGTCAGAATGATGCTTAACTTGTTTTTTCTCCAGTGTGTAACACAATGAAAAGGCAGCATCGGAGGTGAATCATTTAGTTCAGTGTTTCCCAGTCCAGTCCTCAGGTACCCACAGACAGTCCATGTTTTTTTTCCTGATAGCTGGGAGGGAGCAAAAATGCGGACCATCTGTAGGCCCCTGAGGACCGGATTGGGGAACACTGGTTCAGATGCATAAACTAGACTGAAACGTTAAATGCAGAGAAGGGATATTCTCCGTGGCTAATGAGGGAGCCAGAGCATTTTAAATTCTTAAAATAAGCTTTCGAAGAGCTTGAAGAATTTACGAACCAGCACCAAGCCACATAATACATGTAGATGATATACTTCCCGGGTGTGCACACCGCCCTACACTATTCTAAGATGAGTTAATGCCAGTAATTGTGACGTTAGAGACCATCTGATTACAGCTGTTAAAAATGCCGCTTCTCCGCTGCAGAATCTGCATCTAATTGAAGGAAGAAAGAGTAAACTTTTTTTTTTTTTTTTACAGGAAGAAGTAGGCTTACATTTATACATTTATAAATATCCAGGAGAGGGATACAGTGTTTGCGCTTTGGGAATTCTCTGAAATTTGAAGAGTGTTTCTCCATTCGATATTCATCCTTCTACCGGTGGAAGTATATCAGTGATTCATGCTAAAATAGATCTGTTTATGTTGCCGAGACCATTTAAATTCTAATAAGTAAGGGAGAAGACTTCCTCAGCTTTCATAATATCCATATACATCGTATGTAATGTTTAATCAGGTTGGATTCTTGCATAGTGTATTTTGTGCTCTGTTTTATAATAAGGATGTTAAAGTATATTTGATTAAGCTTGTGTATACGATAGCCAGAAGAGCCATATAGGTATAACAGTAAAGTGTTGTATGTTGTTACAGAGGATGGCATGCTGGCTCAGCGATTTGCAGAGTTGCTTTATACCCCTATAATGTGTGTCGTCTCTAAATTGCCCAGAGTGTGTGATTGTATGTGAATGTGTGCCTGTATCTGCCGTGCAATATGCTGGCACCTGTCCAGGGTCTACCCCTGCCTAGTGCAGGCCTCCCAGCAGCCCTGACCAGGATAAGCAGTTGGAAGATGGATGGATGGGTGGATGGATGGATGGAAGTTTTTAGGGTGACAAG
>JAAGVU020000113.1:16066422-16100141 GCA_011763525.2 Mormyrus iriodes | reverse complement strand
GGCCTTAGGAAGTGTCCTTCCGCATGGCACCATCCCCAGTGGACAGGGACAGGCCTTTCCACATGGCACCATCCCCAGTGCACAGGGACAGGCCTTTCCGCATGGCACCATCTCCGGTGGACAGGGACAGGCCTTTTCGCATGGCACCATCCCCAGTGGACAGGGACAGGCCTTTCCGCATGGCACCATCCCAGTGGACAGGGACAGGCCTTTTCGCATGGCACCATCCCCAGTGGACAGGGACAGGCCTTTCCGCATGGCACCATCCCAGTGGACAGGGACAGGCCTTAGGAAGTGTCCTTCCGCATGGCACCATCCCCAGTGGACAGGGACAGGCCTTTCCACATGGCACCATCCCCAATGCACAGGGACAGGCCTTTCCACATGGCACCATCTCCGGTGGACAGGGACAGGCCTTTTCGTATGGCACCATCCCCAGTGGACAGGGACAGGCCTTTCCACATGCCACCATCCCCGATGGACAGGGACAGGCCTGTCCACATGGCACCATCCCCGGTGGACAGGGACAGGCCTTTCTGCATGGCACCATCCCCAGTGGACAGGGACAGGCTTTTCCGCATGGCACCATCCCCGGTGGACAGGGACAGGCCTTTCCACATGTTACCATCCCCGGAGGACAGGGACAGGCCTTTCCGCCTGGCACCATCCCCAGTGGACAAGGACAGGCCTTTCCGCATGGCATCATCCTAATGGACAGGGACAGGCCTTTCCGCATGGCACCATCCCAGTGGACAGGGACAGGCCTTAGGAAGTGTCCTTCCACATGGCACCATCCCCGGTGGACAGGGACAGGCCTTTCCGCATGGCACCATCTCTGGTGGACAGGGACAGGCCTTTCCACATGGCACCATCCCCGGTGGACAGGGACAGGCCTTTCCGCATGGCACCATCTGTGGTGGACAGGGACAGGCCTTTCCGCATGGCACCATCCCCGGTGGACAGGGCCAGGCCTTTCCACATGCCACCATCCCCGGTGGACAGGGACAGGCCTTTCCGCATGTTACCATCCCCGGTGGAATTCTCCATCCAGTTTAAAATCCTCTCTCTACAACGATCGAACGATCTGGGCTTCACAGCCTTGAATGCTGGCATAAAGAAAGATCAGCAGTGTCTGTACATCACCCACTAATCCAGCTCAATGTTGCCAGGTTTGCGCTTTACATGAAGGCCCCTTTCCTGTAACAATAAGTAACAAGGATTCCCCAATGACACAGCACCTTAGTGAATGATCTTCTCTGAAACCTATTAGACATTCTAACACAAAGCAGATATCCATCCAGTGATCCTGCTCAGCTGAAAAACGCCTTCTAAAAAGGGCCAGTGACTTGAATAATACTTCTTTGTTTGATAATTAAACAGGAAGGGCCAGATATCTCACTGTCCTACTTTGAATTTCATTCACTGCAGCAGTTGCGCTGCTTCAGGACTCAGAATTCAGTATAATAACCATGAAATGTTAAAGGGGAGGAAAAATACAATTTCACATGGTTTGCTGGACAGGCATCGAAGAGGCAAAATCTATTTTTCTGAAATTGTGACTAATGGATCGAAGATACTGTTGTGTTCAAGCAAATATATGTGTTTAATTGACTTAGTAGTAATGTGAAGCATATTTCACAAACACACAATGATTTATGTAAGATCACACGTAATGATAAACATTTACTGTAAACATAATTCTGGTCTTCATTATCAAGTAAGACCTCTTTTCTAAGTGAAATTTGTTGGCTGAAGTCTATTAAAACTTCACAGAACCAGAAGGCATTCACTCTGCAACATGTTGACGTTTACGCCCGGGGAACACGCAAAGAATCAAGGTCTGAACTTCACAAACGCAACTGGCGGACGTATAATGCAAAATACGACTGTTCTTTTGCACTTCAGAATTTAGGCGCAAAGGTCATTAGTGTACATTGTTTCGAGTATCATGCGCATGAATGGCGTGTCTATGCCCTGCGATGGGTTGGCATCCCATCCTGGGTTATTCCTGGTGGGATCGGCTCGGGACCCTCACAACCAGTTAAAGGACAATCAAGAATAGAAAAAAAAAATGGATGAATAGATTACATTCAGTAATGCTTTCCATTAACTGCACCTTCGTACTGCATTCAGAGAACATTCATATAATGTTCATAAGCAGCATTCCTTAACATCATAACATACCACAACAGCTTTAACATACAGCACAATAGTAACAAACATTATATGATTATATGATTATAATAGTTGTATATATCATATAATGTTTATTAATGTATATTAAAGCTGTTAAGGTATGTTAGGATGCTATGGTATACTTACACGCTGCTTATGAATGTTCTACGAATGCATTATAAAGGCATTATTAAGGTGCAGTTGATGTAACTAACCATACATTAACATTAATATTACAATAAACATTAACATTACAAGAAACCTTCAATAACTGGTTAATGTACTTTAATCAGTTATGAACTATTGTCTGAGAACAGGTAGTATATTCATTAAAGGATTATACTTTTATGTTGGTCGTACTATTTCAGATACTATTATGGAAATAGCATCTTTATGCAGTTGTCATTTTAAGCCCGACCATCTTCCAACTGCTTATTCCGATCAGAGTCCCATGGGCCTGGAACCGATCCCAGACATCATAGAGCACGAGGCTGGATAAATGCCATTTCGTCACAGGGCACATACACGCACACACGCGATCATACAGTACCGGCAAGCTCATGTGACAGAAGGAGAACATGCAATCCCTACTCACACTTAGAACAGAGGTGAGATTTGTGCCCTTGCCTGCAGCAGTGATACCCATTGAGCCAACATGCCTCCCAATTTTAAGTTTTTTTTTTATAATGCTGTATATTGCAATCTTAGATGATTACTTTGTGCATACTGACAGCAGCTTTGGGCTCAAAAATCATTAAAGCACTCAAGAAATAGTTATGTTTTTTATATGTTATGAAAAACACATTTCAGTTTGTTTATATTGTAAATGGATTCAATTCTGTGCAATAATCTTACTGGAATCTGACTAATATGATCTTACTTCACATTTTATTATATTGTATTATATTGCAGCATCCAAAACTTCTGGAATTTTACATACTTGTAGATCTACTAATGTCATTAAGTCAATAAGTTGGAAGATACTAATATCAGGTTTTATTTCGTGTGTTTAAATCATATCCGTATAGTTCAAGTCCATGAATGCCTTGGGAGTATTGTGTTAAAAGCTCTTTCCTCATTGTCAATTTGGAAATGGGTGGCATTCTGACAAAATGGGATTAGTCTCAAACATGGACTGAAATTGCAAATGAGATTATAAGCGATTATCCTCCTTGTATAACACAAATAATGATATTTATGTCCTTGGCCTATACTGTTTTGGTGACATTCCAGCATGCAAACGAATTCAGCAGATGTGTAAACCACACACCAGAACTGGGTATTCATCTTACAGTTCACTGAATTTACGCTACCAGTCTTAGTTGGGGTTACCACGGCAATTTTCTTTCTTTTATTGCTGAATGCTTTGGGGGGGTCTTATTGCTTTTACTGGCAAAAAATGGGTGATCTCGTTTTCTGTCGTCGATATATCTTCTGCTCTGTTTTAGGGACACCCTGGACCACCAGGTGAAAGCGGGCCCTCAGGACCTCCGGGAAAACCAGTAAGCTGATCCCTTTAATGTGTTTATAATGCTTTTGAATAATTGCATAAGATTTTTCTGTTTTTGCGGCGTATTTTGACTTGATCTGAGCCAGCGCTGATGTGGGCCATACTTTAGATTCCCTTGAACATGTAATAATAGGATTTCTTATTAAATCTTAACTTATAGTGGTCTCGTTAAAATAAAAGAGAACAACAACATAACGATGTTTGTCTGCTGGAGTTTTTGTTGTTTAACATACAAATGGCGTCTCGCCATCTAATGTAAATTGTTTCGTTTATTGAACTCCTGAACATTATTGTCAAATCATATTCCCAGACTCAAATTTTCCTCAATGTGGGGAACCAGAGCCAAAGTTCACACTATAGATAATTGCCAGCAGTTTCAAATTGGGGGGGGGCTCTCTTTCCATTAGGAGCCAAGAACTGAGGTGGAATCTCCACTTAAGACAGAAATTTCTTTTTTGTCTGCTTATTACTGCGAACTTCGTGGGTTGATAGAATCCGACAGGCACTAACAGTAGCCGGGTTACATCTTGCCAACTCGAGCTTCAACACCTCCAGCTAATTAGGCCCCCGCCGCCCTCTGCGTGCACCGTGCCTGTCTCTCCATGTTCGTTTTACCCGCTATGTAAACTGACATTGCAGTTGTGACTGGAGATGCCTCTTTGTGCGGCTTGAGTGAGCTTCAGCCGAGGCCGTAGCGGAGCCACTGACAGCGAGCATAAACACTGCACCTTAATGAGTGGCCCGTCAGCACCAAGATCTTAATTGTGACGAGCAAAAACTTCATAACAAGCCCGAGCTCCGGGAGTTGAACTGCTCGGTCAGAAAAAGGCCACAGTGTTCCTTCTGCTGAGAGACAGGCTCCTTAACATGTTTTTTTGTCCTTTTTTTTTGCAGGGGCCACCTGGGTCTCGGGGGCCGGTTGGCACTAGGGGGCCCAAAGGCAGACGGGTAAGATCGGCTAGAGCAGTTTGTTGTTTTGTTGTATCTCATGCACCCGAGTCAGCAGAATTAACATTACGTTGCCTGTCAGCAGCACCCAGGTCTCAGTGAGGCTGGCAGAGGGACAGAAAGTGAGTTGGGAGACAGCGATGTAAGCCGTGGTGATTCTGCCTTTCTGTGGTTTTCGCCCGTATGGCCACATGTGGCTCCTTGGCCACTTCCTGCCCACTGAGAGGAAGCCACACGACATAAGGCTTGTGTTGTTACAGAATCCCCAGGGGGAAATATTATATGGTGCAAATCTAGCCAGGTCCTCCTGGACATGCCATCCCACACATCACTGGGATGGAGACTCCGGAGTGGTTCAACACAGAGATTGTTGCTAAAGGATACAAGGCAGCAGAGAATGTATTAGTGAAACTTCATCTGCCCAAAGGACATTTTCATGACGACAGTGTTACCAATTTAAAACATATTGTATATATATATGATTAGGTGTTTTAATAGAGTTTCTTGCGGAATAGATCATGCTTGCCATTTTATTTTCTTAACTTCATGCTGATTTTAGCATGTCTTTGCTGAAGGAAAATATTGAACAGCATTGGGCAAAGCCAGCCATTATCAGGCGGCCCGTTATGTGAATGAAGTCATTGTATGTTAACTGGAAACAAATACTTATAAAGCACGTTACCAGCACCTTTTATGAAGAATGGAACCTTTTTCCACCAAGGAATGTCAAGGCACATTATAATTTTGGAAGAGATTCAGGTACATAAAACAGGGCTTTTTCTGTCAGAAGTGTATTAAAGAAAACGTTAATGTTTTGCATAAGGTTAAAGATGGCGGTGCCCCTCGTTATTGGCCAGCATGCTTTTATAGTGCCCTCGATGACATTTGAGGGCAAATGGTACTCTTCTGTTTCGTGTTAAAGCGGCAATTGGCGGTAATATATGGATAATTCTGATTTTGGTAGTGTTGAGAAGTGAAACAGTCATGTTTATATGGAACAAGACAGGCCTTTTGTCAAGGGACTGGCTGCGCTCCATCAGCCTGACTTCTGAAGAAGCAAAGAGTTCTAAAAGGGCGGCTCTCTAGCCCGCCCAGCATGTGGTGCGGTGCCGAATATGATCTGAGCCGCTCTCCCTTTGGCCCAGGGACAGCTTTCCTTTGTTTGCTTGGTTTGAATGGAACGGATTTCTGGCGCATATCCCTGAGGGTGACAGTCACTGAATGTGTGGAATTTCAAATGCTGCTATAGGGAGCTGGGACTTAGGCGGTCCTGCCAATCTGTGGACCCCGCGAGCCCATCGCAGTCCGTCACGGGGAGTTTACGGCGCAGCGGTTTTCCATATCTGTTCGACGGGGAAGGCCACGTGACAGTATCGCGGTGATTAATTGCTCGACAGATATTAGCGGTTGCACGGAAAACAGAGTGAGGGCTTCTTGCCTTCTTACGGTCGATTGATTCACAGATTTTTCCATTTGCCAGGTAGGATGAAGTAACACGAGGTTTATGAAGGAAGAAATCAGAGGCCTTGTTATTTTCACAGGACAGAAATGTAAAATCAGCGGTATTTACAATTAGCTATAATTGAAGACATTTCCTCACGTGATAAATTTCGCTGGCATTCTCTGATCTGGCTACCTTAAGTGTGGCATTCTAGCCACCCACACACAGACAGACGGGAAGAGGCCATCTGAGTTTAGGGGAAATGTGCTTGCAAGGCCGTACAGCTCCATCTCTGGTCAGATGGGTGGCTGGCGTTGCGGTTTCCCCCCGTAAGGGAAATCGGAGGCTGGTGCAGTGTGTTCTGTTAGCAAGCTCGTCTCCTCTCTGTCCAAAAACAACAGGCATAATTCCCGCTCATTTCCCACGAGTATTCAGGCTGCGGCCTTCTGCATCTTCCAGCCCCTCTCATTCCCGAAGCCGGCTCCATGCTGCTGAGGCCTGCACCTCCCATCCGCACGGGTGAAACAGATGCACTTATGGTGCGATTTCCATCAGTTAGCAGCGAATCCTATCAGGATTAGAAACGTTGTGCTCAGATGGGACTTTTTTGGCTCTTGAAACACTGTTGCGCTGCATGACCTCAAGTCTTTATGTAAGTGGAATGGGGGCATTTTAGAGGAGTTTCATCATGGAAACATGTAGCGAACAAGAAATCGTTAGAAAGACTGGTTTTGGGGGGAAACCACCCCTGCTAATAAACTTCGACGGTGACCACCACAGCACGTCCAAACAACGCTCAGTAACTAAGGAACTTGTGTGCTTACACATTACCGCAAACTTAAAGCCAATTAATTCCATATTTACTTCCATCATATCCAGTGCCCCTTGGTTTATACCCATCTATGTGATTTTTAGTGGTTTGGGAAATCTTTCTGAACTGTCAGTGCATGTGTGTGGGGGTGTGTGTGAGGGGAAGAGTGGCAGAGGACCCCCAAAATGAGGTGTTAAGGAATTACTCAGCCAAAAGCAATAGAAACACACTCGCACAAGGCTGGCTGAACACTTCTTGAGTTCTTGGGAAGACTTTGCCCCACAAGCTATTTATCAGAGAAATTAAACAAGTAGTTGGTATATGATTCTTTTAACAATACAACTCATCCTTAGTACACAATGTATTAGCTGACACATTGTTACTTTTTTCTGCCCAAAGTTCAAGATACACCTTTACTTGTAAAATTCAGCAGGATATCGCCGGGATATCTGTTGGAAGACTGGACTGTAATCTTTGTGGAATAGACAAAAGCCTGTCTATGTCTTTTGTTTTAATGTGTTCTTCTGCCTTTATAAAGCACCTTGAATTGCCATGCGTCTGCCTTGCTATATGAATAAACTTTCCTTTCTTTGCCTTGCCTTGTTGGGAACTTTTAGACAATGTTCAGGTTCTCAGGCCCAGTGCTAAGCAGCTGCAAAGCGTGCTGTTAACGGGCTACAACCTGCAATCGGCATGGCCGGAGGAGGAGGGCTGTCTGCTCTGCCCCCCACCTGAGGCCTAGAGCTATGGCCATTTGTCAGCATTAGCCCCTTAGCTGACCTGGTGCTTGGAAGTTTGCCAATGTTATGTTCTCTTAGAGGTTACACCAAAGCAGCATAGCTGTTACTGCACCCTCATTACATTTCAGGCTCATTGGAGATGGTCGTTAACTTTCTATATTAATTATACCTATTGTCCTTGTGGTTGAAGATAAATTTCCGAACTTAACAACAATTTAATAGCATAAATTATACAACCAATGGTAGTATGTTTAGTATATAGCATATTTTAATTAATTCATAATAATAAATGTAGCAATTATAATCCTAAAAATAGTTTAATGCATTTTATTCTGTCACATAACTGTCATGTGTGACATACAAAGTGATATAGTACTGCTCAATGTTAATCTGTTAGTAACAGCGAAAGATTAATTTTAACAGAGAAGAGGCTAGAATCATGTTCGCAATATTTTTGGGAAATCTACATTATAGAAACTTTGTGTGTGGCCGCTGTGTTTGGTGGCCTGTTCTCTTTAGCTTTCGGAGTACGTCATTGTGATTAGTTATATATTCATAAGGTCTGCACATGTTATAATTCGATAGCGCCAGTTCCATTGTAATCATATATCTCCCCACCCCCACCTCATCGCATTCTTTTCTCCACCACTGTCTGAAACAGCCTCCTATTAAGGTGTCATTCTTGGCCTTGTGTCTTAGTAAACAGAGCTACAATTCAGCTGCTGATTTTTCTTTTCAATCTGCTCCTTTGTTTCATTTTTCGTCTGAAAAGCTGCACCATTTTCAATCGCCTTCTACCGTTAAGACCTACCAGAGACGCTGTCTGTCGGTTGGCACTAAAATAAGAAAGCCTATTCCTCCAAAACTAGTGCACCCAGAAGTGTTTGTTTGTCCCAGTAAAAACGCTTCATTTTATCTGTCTCTCATGCATTATCACTCCATCACTCCTGCAGTTTAGTGTGTGTCTGGTGTGCTCAATATTAATGGCTTATGATGTACAGTCATGCAGAAATGTCCCAAACACAACCACTGTCTAGCTGCCCTCTGCCAAGTGGGAGAATAAACGGCTGATGAATCTCAACGTCAGTCAGACTAAGTCTTGTCCATTGCTGGAGATTGTTACCACATGCTGATCACCACTGGTACTATTAACCCGTCTGGATTACTCACATCTCACACGCAAACAACGTGCAGCAGTTCCTCTGAAGCTGGTGGCAGAGACAGAGAGAGAGAGATACTGGACTCTGGTGTTGCATTGTTGTGGTACAGAGATGACCCGGAACCCAGACTCTGCAACTGTCCCTCACTCTATCTGGCTGCACAAGAGAGCCCCCTGCTGTTCACACCAGTGTTGTGTCTTCCAGGGTGCCAGAGGGCCTGACGGTCCGCCGGGCGAGGTGGGGTCGGCGGGTGCAAAGGTAAATGTCACCGTGAGTGCAAAGGTCACGCCAGATCGACTTGTAGCAATCGCCTCGATACATAGGGGACCTGAAATTCCGGCCAGTGCTGCTAGCCTGCAAAGCAGCGGGTGTTGTAGGGGACTACAGGCCTGCATACCGACATGCTTGTAATTGTCGTTAAATTATTTCAAGATTTTATTCAACAGCAAATCCTATTTCATCTATTAATGTAACCAGGCACATGTTATATGAACAGGATGAGAAAAAATGTCACTTAACTCAATAACTTAATAATATATGACACTGTACTTAACTGCTTGCTGTACCGTATAGGGTCCTGACGGTCCACCGGGAAAGATTGGCTTTCCGGGGGAGCAGGTATGAGTCTCATTGTTACGGTATAGATTTTTGCTGCAGCTACTTCGCAGTACTTAATTCATTGTGTTTAGAACTCACCATGTCACTGTTTTGAGTCACTGGTGGTGTTTACATGGCAGCCTTGATTTATTTCACATCGGTTGTTGTAACAAACTTCCTTTCAGGTGTATTATTGAATGAAATGGGCTGTATAATTATATGCTTTCATTATGCCTAGCATCTTGGCTTGCTGCCATAACGGTCCCTTCCTTTGTTCTACGTTCCAGGGGAAGATGGGGGAATCAGGTGAAACTGGGCCGCAAGGATTTCCAGTGAGTCTGTTTGCTTTGTACATTAATTCTCTGACTGCTAATGGAATCACCTCACCCTGTTGAATAAGTGGCACCCAGCTATATGTACATTAATACTTCCGTGTTATTTCAGGGCATTCATGGCCCATCCGGACCTCCGGGGATGAAAGGAATAGCAGGCGAACCGGCAAGTTTCTCTTTGTTTTCCGGAGGGTTCTGTACGTTCACTGGGCTCCTCTGCTGTAGCTTTCAGAGATGGATCGCGCTTCCCCTCTGAGTCCTTCAAAAGGCTGTCAGTAAAGACAAATTTGCATTTGATTGTATTGTTTTTTTTCTCCGCCTATGCACAGTTTTCCTGTGTCAGATGGCAGCAAGTCTTTAAAGAGCGTTGTGCTGCTAGTCATTGAATAAAAACACAACTCGCTTATAAATTCTGCTGCCGTCCCACACAGGAATAACCACCTTGAGTCCGTTGTTTCTGGGATAGTCTCTGAAAGTATTACAATATTTAAAAAAGTGTGAGGTGGTGGGGAATATTTTTATTAAGGAAAATATAAATGATTGCCTCGTGCTTGTGTCCTAGCACAAGGAATAGTTTTGTTGTTTTTTTTGAGGAGGGATCCAGGAAGATAACGACTAATAACTATATCACGTGAAAATAATGAAAGTGACCACAGAGGCGTTACAGAACTTGGTCTCCGCACATATGCTTTATGATCATGTCCGTGCTTTGTTTGTTTATAACTGCATGGTGGGGCTATGGAAAAGAGACGGAAAACAAGAAGTGATGTCTCTGGGAGAGCTGCTGGGCATGGCATCACATTGGGGGCAAAAAAAAAAATCACAGCTAGGGGCGGAGTCAGCTGTGTCATACATGATGTGTGCTCTGCACAGTCTGCTCCCCAGACCACTGCTAGCATACACACTTGTTTGACACTGTTTCTTGTGAAATCAGCCTCTTGGAAAGGCTGAAAGTAATTTGCATCTCATTTGTTCCTTTTCCTATTGTTCTTTGTTAAAGGGACCCACAGGGCCACCGGGGACTGTTGGACCCCTGGGTGAGATAGGCCCCAAGGTGAGCAATGCTGCATGGAGTATCAATATGGTCATCCTTTCATAGCTACAGCTCCCAATATAAAACTGCGCACAATGTTGCAACCACATACATGAACTATTACTCCACACACAAGCGACGCGTGGTGATTCCCTCCTTGCTGGTCCTGGCAGAACCCTTCACCAAAGACCACTGCAGCTCTCACAAAGGCCACTTGTGTCCGAATGTAACAGGATACCTCTGCAGCCACTTGATCCCATGCCAGGCGGACATCTGGGCCGCTGTCAGCCAATGAATCATTAACGGGTCCATGATCAAAATAATGTGTGTAATTAACGTAAAAGAAGATGGAGAGACAGGGGCCAGCATCAGCTGGATAGAGTCGTGCCAGCACAAGCACGCCTGTCCTCTAAGCTGGTGCTGCTGGATCTGTAAGATCTCATGCCATTCCGGACAGCTTAAGCTAATACCCACGTTTGATCTTACTTCTGAGTCATGAGAGAGGAGACGTCTACAGTTCTCTGATGACTGTGTTGTCCTTCCTTACAGGGTCCCCCAGGCAAAGTGGGCGAACCAGGCCTAGCAGGGGAACCAGGCGAAAAGGTAATATACTCGCCCCCGACAAGGGGCACTGCGTTCACGGCTTCAGAAGTTACATGCTACACTAATCCTGCAGTTCTGCCTCTATGATTTTCACAGTGGAAAAGTCAACGGTTGATGCATATTGGAATTTCACCCTACTCTTGTTCCCTCGTTCTTTTAAAATTTTGCATGGATTATTTGTTAGACTGAGGTGCCATTTAAATGAAGGTTGGGTTTTCCAGTTATCATATAGGCCAGCTGCAGCAAGTTAGAAACTTCAAGCAGTATAACTGTACCCTATCCATCACATCCAACTGCTAGTAATTATATCGTCATTTCAGAAACTTTAACCTCTTGTGTACTTAAGCCTTATGGCACAGCACAGAGTTTCAATGGAGACTCTGACAGTAGAGTGATTTTTGATGCTCATGGGAGTTTAACTTACACAAAAATGTTCTGAGGGCAGGACGAAAAAAGATTGGCTCCGAGAGATAACCAATCAGACTACAGAGAAGGCGGTACCGAGACATCTGATTCATAGGTTTCTCTTTGAACCAATCATTTTTCGTTTTGCGTTCAGAACATTTTTGTGTAAGTAAAATTCCTGTGAGCATTTTTTATTATCAGCCCATAATGTAGATCATGATTGCAACAAAAGACAGGAATTGTCCCTCTATATTGATAAAGAGAATAAACTATTAACTGGTGGCTAGCAAGGGACTCCCTCAACACTCTGGGCAATAAATCACTAAATCAATGTTTAGCGCTCTCGGAGAATGGATCGTACTTTTATAGTGTGTACGCGGTGACATATTAAAGCTCGTTCATTTCTGTCATCTGTGCTTTGTGTACATCAGGGTGCACTGGGGTCTCCAGGAAACATCGGAGAGCAGGGCTTGATTGGACAGAGGGTAGGCATTCATAACGTATGCTGTCTTTAATGTTGATGTGATGATGAAACTAGAGTTTGCATTTGTTTTTTGAGCTTGCTTTGGCTTCTGGTCTGGTAGTGGCCTTGCACAGAACAGTGTAAGAAAACAAAACTCTCTTCTATCAGGGGGAACCAGGCCTTGAAGGAGAAGCTGGGCTCGCTGGGCCGGACGCAGCCAAGGTGTGTACAAAGGAGCAGTGATTTTACCCCAGTGCTGGTCCCTCTCCGTGACTATTGCCTCTGTGATGTTGTGGTTTGCAATTGGCTGTTGAGTAATACCCTTTTAATGATGAGAATCTTTTCTGAAGCTGTATCTAGCACTTCTACTATTACAGGGCCTTCATTAGAGATCCTTCCTGGAAAATCAGCTACCGTACCAATTCTGAGCATAAAGCCACACAGTCACCTCAAGGCTTTGTATAACACGATGTAGCATCATACAGACCCTCTCGCTTTGTTTTTATCCCCCCTTTTTACATTTTCATTTACTTGGTGCTGCCTTTATCTTTGGTCACGTTTTCCTAGCTTGTAGATCTCATTCTTTTGATTTACGTTCCAGTCAAAGCCAAGTATTGTTGCAAAGAAAATGATTTTACTGTGTTTTTATTAAATGTTAGCTATAACTTAATAGGTTATTAGTCGGCTTGCTATCTATCTAATCTTTTTCATATAATTTGACTTGTGAATTAACCTGAATTACATTAACTTGTTTTATTTAAATTAATATAAAAATTTTACTGCATTCCATAATTAAGAATAATTAATTTAAGCATTAAATAAAGTCATGTATTAGACCCTATGGGGTGGTGTGTGGCTCAGTGGGTTAGGGCACTGTGTCTGTGATCGGAAGGTCACTGGTCCAAATCCAATGGCCGACAGAGTGATGTCGCCATTGGACCCTTAAGCAAAACCCTTAATCCCAATCGCTCCAGGGACCAGCTGATCCTACTTTCTCAAATGTGTGTCACTTTGCATAAAAGCGTCTGCTAAACAAATCAAGTATAGTGTTGATGTTTTTTTTTGACAAAGAATAAGCAAGGCGCTGCATCAGTTTATATAATGGCCCTTGTTCCTCACTGCTCTGTAACTATTACATGCATAGATTGAGAGAAGGTTTATTTTTCCATTGTACTACATAGGAAATTTATCTGAAACTAGCGGCAATAGATGAAAGGTAGTCTAAACTGTCGTTTTCATTCACTACATGTTGAAATGAAGATTCATGCATTATTTATCAGTACCTTTAGATTATAATTCTGTGTTTATCTTTCAATATGATAAATGATATCAGTGGTTACAGGTAAAGTGCCATTGTATTTAATATATGACTTCATTTAATGCGGAGTTAAATTGTGTTTCATTAGAAATAGTTTTTAAAATAGTTTAAATAGCTCTTGAAATAATGCTTTTAGCAAGGCAGACTAGGAACAGTTTTTGAATGGGGTAAGTTACTTGAAGTAATCTTCCTGCGTAACTTAGATTCCCCCAAACACCATGGATGTTTGCAAACTAGTACAACTTTAATTTGAAAGTGAAAAAAAAAACCTTCTTTTTTTCCATTGTGTCATTTTTCTATATTGTATAAAAAATGTAAAATTTGAACAAATGTCCCTGGTCTCCCTTAGTCCTCATTGGTGCTTCATGTTAAGTCTGGATTTCATTATGTGATCTCACCTGCATGGTTGTGTCACCAGGGTGAGAAAGGTGACTCGGGTCCTGAGGGTGACAAAGGAGAGAAGGGTGTCATCGGTCTGCCGGGAAAGGAAGGACAGCCTGGGGACCCTGGCCTCACTGGTGTCAGGGTCAGTGTCATGTGCCCCGCATCGATTGCGATATCTGCTGATTAATATTAGGAGTCCATAATTGCTTTGATCACCTGATCTATTTAATCGCACGGCCTGGTTTATGTCTGTAACACATACACCCTATTCAGGTTTGCAGGGGTGCAGAGCCTATCCCGGAGGCTACAGGCCTAAGGCAGGGAACAACCCAGAATGGGGTGCCAACCAATTGCAGGGCACACACACACGCACGCACACACAAACCTAGGGGCAATTTTGTAACTGCAATTAACCTCAGCATGTTTTTAGCCTGTGGGGGGGAAACCAGGGTACCCAGAAGAAACCCCACAACAACATAAGGAGAACATTGAGCCATTGTGGAGACTCAAACCATGGTCCCAGAGAGGTAGAGGCAACAATGCTGACCACTGCGCCAAAGTGCCACCTGCAGGGCTGCATGGCATAGAGTCATGGGCACACAAGCATTTTTTCGCATATCCATGCATACAGAAACATGCAGGGAGCGAAGGATGATGTACCGGAGTTCCTAAATGGCGATGTTGAAAATGCAGTAATATCTGGCATCTATCTGAACCATAAAGTCATTGAGAAAGTATCAAATGACTTGGCTGTCACCAGTGCAGTATCCAGCTCATTGGCACTTGGCCACAGTTCCATGCACAGATATAAAAAATAACAGATCATCAGATAATACTGTACTTTGTTTTTTGGTGCCAAATCTGATGAAACGCATGTTCCATTTTCGGGGGTTCGTATGGCAACTGGAGCTGTCGTAAACTGGTTAAGTCACTGTTCAGGCATATTCTTTAAGGTGGTTTGTTGCCGTCGTCTGAGTCCTAAGTCTTCTACCTACAGTAGTGATGTTTCTCTTTTGGTTAAGCCTTCAACATCAACCTATGACCAGGTGTTATCCACCAGTGACCAGTGATCGGACAGCCAGGCTGAATTCCATAGCTGGGAAACAGTGAGGCAGAGGGCGGGATAAAAACTGATATCAGGCAGTCTGGGGTCTTGTTATGTGGAAGAGGAGGAATCTACAAGTCTTAAAGTCAGAGCCAAGCATTTTAAGCAGGAGATGCTAGAGGCTACAGACAATTGAAGAACAGGCGGGGAACAATGAATAAGGAAACTGGCAAGTATAAAAAGCCACAGAATTTCACTGGAGACAGCAGCGCTTTGACTTGAACTCAAGAGAGGACCTTCAGGGATATTTAATGGCAGACGTCCAGTCTTCCTTACATAGTCTTCTCCCACAGTGGTTTGGTTTGGATGATTTGGGTTCCCCTTTTGTATCTAAGTGAACCCTCAATGGATTCTGTCCTTACAACTCACCTTTTAAAATGTATCATTTATTCTCTAAGATATATCTACTATTTATAATGTGGTACAGGCAGTCCCTGGGTAAAGAACGTCCGACATACTTACTTGTATTTACGAATGCACTTCCATAAAGCCTATTATATTCAAAATTCAGGTTAAATACAATGGTTCATAACAACGAATGCAAACACTATTTCGTTCCACTAGTGAAAAGATCTTTAACAGTTTGTCAGCTCAGGGAACAGTACAGTACTGTATCATATTCTTTGTTATTATTTTTCCAGCTTAGCTACAGATTCAATTTAAAGACAGACTTAAGAATGTCGACCTCGTTCATAACCTGGGGACAGCCTGTAATCGCTTTCTTTGGTTTCAGGGCCCAGAAGGGAAACCTGGAAAGATCGGTGAGAGAGGCTTACCAGGACGAAAGGTATAATGACACACAAGTCAGCACATTTGTCAGCTGGTTTCCCTTTCCTTATTCCAGATCAATAAATATATAATGTGCACTGTTATTTGTGTTGCAGATGTCACAGTAAAAACATTGCACTGCATTTGTCGGTTTTGACTTTGTGCTTTCCAGGGTGCCAAAGGTCATCAGGGTCACCTGGGAGAGACAGGGTCTATTGGAGACCCAGGGCCGGCGGGCTTTGTGGGGCCAAAGGGGTCCCGAGGAACGATCGGGCCAGCGGTAATGTGGAAAAACAAAAATTGATAAAAGCATTTTTGTGTTCAGCTGGGAAAACGTTGAGAAAGCTTATTTCGTTGAAGTGCTGGATTTCTTCTTGTAAATATTCAGCTTGACGTTTTGTATGCAATCTTTGTTAATATGAAAATAAGACGATTCTATGATGATTATTGAGTATGAGCGATGCAAAATACTAGAGGTCAGAAAATAAAACAAACCTTTATCTTGTTGAATTTTTTTTGCATTGCCGTTAATTTTGGAGTTAATCGATGGTGACTACTGACCTTCTGTCAACAGGGTCCTCCCGGACGCATGGGCCAGCAGGGGGAGCCAGGCTTAGCAGGATATGATGTAAGATCAGCATCGTCATTGGATATCCCTCAGGGCATTGTTTGCTTAATCTTTAATCTGTCGTACTACACAGAAGAAAATAAACTTGCAATTTGAAATGTGTCAGAGGACAAACAAGGAAATTACTAGCAGCATCGGGACAGCATATGTGACACTAGAGCCCAGTATTGAGAGCCAATAGCTGTAAGACAGTGAAAGCTATAAAATGAATCCGTTTGTCCTTGTAATTATTTATTGTGAATCTACCACAGGGGCAGTGCAGTGGTTAGCACTGTTGTCTCACACCTCTGGGATCAGGACTCGAACCTCTGTTATGGTTCTGTGTGTGTGGAGTTTGCATGTTCTCCCTGTGCCATCATGGGGTTTCCTCTACTCTAGTTTCCCTCACAGGCCAAAAACATGCATGTGGCTAACTGGAGTTACCAAATTGCTCAAAGCTGTGTATGAATGGTGTGCGAGTGTGCCAGGTGATGTGTTGGCACTCTGCTCTGGGCTGTTCCCTGTCTTGTGCCCGCAATCCTGAATAAGACATGTGGGTACAGAAAATGGATGGATTGATGGATGGATGTATGGATGGATGGAGTCTACCACAGAATGTCAAACAGAAATGAAAATGACTCAAATATACAACAATTAGTGATTAATAAGTGATAGCAGGGTATATTTTGGCTCACTGTGTTACTATGTACTAGCATGTGAACTGTGTATGCCTTGTGTTTTGTGTTCTTTCTCTCTTCAGGGCCACCAAGGACCACAGGGCCCAATGGGGCCTCCTGGACCTAAAGGTGAAAAGGTAGCCTTCCTTCACTCTCTCAATAAGTGTGAATTTAACTTGATGTAAGCTTGATGCTGCACGCATTCTCTGAGACCAGGATCATAACCACTTTCATCCTTGCTGTTTAAATCACTCCTATGCGGGTTTGTGAGAAACGTATTTATTTTGAACTCCTTTTTTGCTTTTTAAATATCCCAGTATTTACAGCAAAATCACATCACAGTATTTGATTTTTTTTACAGTATTATGCAGTCGTAGTATTTTATAGCAAACATTTTTTATGTTTTGTCATGCCGTCCAGATCTTCTTCTGGAAATCGCAATTAAAGCCTGGGTCTCTTCATTTGTCCACACATACATTATTATTACTCTTTTGTTAGCTTTATTTACCATTGTTTTCTGAGTTTGTAACTTTTTTCAAGATGGCAGTTGTATTGTGTTTCACAGGCAGGCTATTTGCACAACCAATCAACAGTGAAAACATTTGCAAGTCCCACCCAAGAGTACAAAAAAATTCCCCCATTGGTTTGGCACTTTAGGTACTGGAAATTCTGGTACTGGTACTTGACTGGAAGTTAATGGAAAAGGGAAAGTTCCTAAAGTGCAGTACTTGGTGCAGTGGAAAGTGCCCATAGACTTGAACCTTGTTATCCTTCAAACACTTAAGCCAATGATCTGCAGCCTTTGTAACAGCAAGGAAGCTGGAGGGTGAATTTGGCACATTTCCTTTGTGAAGGACTCATGCATTTTCCTATATATATTTATGAATGATGATCCAA
Source organism: Mormyrus iriodes (assembly GCA_011763525.2). Lineage (NCBI taxonomy): Eukaryota > Metazoa > Chordata > Actinopteri > Osteoglossiformes > Mormyridae > Mormyrus > Mormyrus iriodes. The sequence continues at coordinate 16,082,167 of JAAGVU020000113.1, read as the reverse complement.
AGAAAATCAGTTCAGTATTATGGGAACAGATACACAAATATAAAAAAAAGCCACGCAGAACTTATTAAAATTTGGCTTGAGTTGCTCTTTTCATTTTGTCCTACTAAGGAACCAACCAAGATATGTCTGGGCAAAGGTGATAAAGTATGAACCAAGGAGTATATGGAATGGCTCAGTGGAAAAAAAACATCAACCAATCAAATTAAATTAATATTTTTGCAGTTTCTAATGAATAATTATTGGTATCAGACTTTTTGAAACAGAAAAATAAAATTAAAAAATAACTGTTATTTAACCCAGCATTATGTTATATACAGTACAGTGCCAAATATTAAGAAACTTTGTTTTGGATATTTCATGTCAAGAGCTCAATACTGAATTAAAATGCACAGATTAATTTAATAATATTTACTTATGCGATTTCTTAGTATAAAACAGATGTGTGTGTAATGTTTCAGCTATAAGGCAGGAAGTTATAGTTAACCATGCCACTTTACTTTTGCTTATAATAACTGTTTGAATTAAGATAAAAAAAATCCTCATTTTAATTTGAACGGGTCATTCCAGGACAGCACTCTTGATCTTAAATCCAGAGAAAGCACATTTTATCAGATGCCCCGCTGTTCCAATGCATGCATTATGATAGCCCCTCCCCTCCCCCCTCCCTATTTTTAACGCATGGCCTTTGAAAATGATCCCAAGCACTCGTCATTTTGCCAGGAAATTACAGAACAGATGGGCAGCAGAAGAGACTTCCCAAATCCCATGTCAAATTAATGTTCTCCCTGCAATTCTTTAAAATTGCTGTTTATATACTCTTCTGTGATGAGGTTCCTCATTAAAGTCAAATGTTTTGAAAGTCCCTTTCTAGTTAATCGCACGTATAAAGCGCCTTTGTTTTGATGCACAGTGAAAATACTACAGACCTTTAATGCTATTCATTACCCTCATTGAACATAATAAGTGATGAGCTCATGTGTTAGATTCACTGCCGTTTTGTGAAACCACAATTTCCCATACCATCAATGAAACTCACCATTTACCTTTCTGCCAAATATTTTCTCCTGGGTCATAATTGGCCTGGTACCATCACCGCATGTTTCACACCTAAAGACAAGCCCTTCTCGAGGGGAGGAGTCACCACACTTTCTGTTTCTTTGTCAGGGAGAGCAGGGAGATGATGGGAAGGTTGAAGGCCCTCCTGGTCCTCCGGGTGACAGAGTGAGTGTTTGACTTTCTGTACCCTATTTCAGCTGGGGCTCTATGGGAAGGTCTCTTACATCTTACTCATTTTTGGTCCTCTGCCTAGGGCCCTGTTGGAGACAGAGGGGAGCGAGGAGAGTCAGGGGACCCAGGATACCCTGTAAGTCACTGGAGCACCATCAGGTGATCAGTGGTGGTTTAGTGAAGCAGAACTTTGCTTTGTGTACATGCCACGTTTTTAAAGCTATGTGCTGTGTTTCTGTAGGGTCAGCAAGGTGTGGACGGAGAGAGAGGCAAGCCTGGAGCCCCTGGTATGCCTGTGAGTACACAGCAGTCTGCGGAATGTGTTTCTATGTCGCTCCTGGCATGTAGCGACACCTGATTGTATTTGGTGTTGCTGTCTAACTTTCGGCATGGCACTGTCAAAACCAGTTCCTTTTTCACGTTTCACTTTTTTGTAATATCATAATGCAAACCAGTCGCATTCAGCACAGTGGCTCAGCTGATAGTATCAGTGCCAGCTGGTAGCATTAGTGCGGTATGGTTATGGGGTTGAACCCAACCGCAGCTGTGTATATATTTGTGAGTCGCCCCACATTAAAAAGGGGACTGCCATTTCCTCCCACAGTTCAGAAACATTTGGCTTTAGATTTGGATTTAACATTTGACTAGGCCAATTTTGACCGTGTCTTGGTAATTCGATTATTATACCCTGTGTGGTTTACTTTAAAAGGCTTTTATGAGATCGAAAAGCCATGTGCAGTTGACATACAAATGTATTCCAATGAATTTCTTTAGGGAGATCCTGGACCTCCTGGGCAGCCGGGACCAAAAGGATCCAAAGGCAGTGAAGTAAGCTCTCAGATGTTCACATGGGACCAAGACTGCTGCTGGTGCATGATGTTCACGCAAACACCTAATCTGGATATGATCATTTCTACTTTGCACCCGTCACAGTGAAACCACATGAATCACAACATGAAACTGTTTTGGAATATGTTCTGTCAACATATTTTCCAGTGGTACTGGAATGCACATGTCACTTGTTAAGCTATTGAACACATGGAGGAGGGTTTTTGTGTGTGTGTCCCATACATGTGTTCAGACTTAGGGGGACAGAAGATCCCCGGTGATCAGGGTGCACGTAGAAGCCTTTAAGGCTGAATAAAAGGCACAACGTTATCCAAGCCTCTGTTGCGTGCTCTCTCTGTCTGAACCAGGGTCAGAAAGGCAAGCCAGGCCCACGAGGGGTGTCCGCAAACAGAGGGACACCGGTAAGCCCAAGACTTCAATGCACCTACTGCGTCTTTTTGTCCTTCATTGCAGTTTTATTGGACCAGCCTATGTTTGGATTCTGTTCCCCAACAGTTCTGGCATTGGGCTAGATTTTATGGATGTCTGTCAATATAATTCAGATGTTGTATAAACTCTGACCCAAAAATGAACATGTATTGTTGATGAAAACACTGTTAGCAAAGTGCCAATAAAGGATGGAACCACATGCAAACTTGCATGTGTAGAGGCAGCCAAGCAGGGCGTCTGACGACAGATGAATGACCAGCAGAGACGTTGTCGACATATTAGCATCAGGGAGCGCAAACTATTTCGCAAAAGCTGACGGTTTATGCTTCTGCTTCTGGTTCCCACGCAGGGTCCCGTAGGCCCCCCTGGCCCAAGAGGAGTGGTGGGCAGGGAAGGATTGGAAGGTAACCCAGGGATCGATGGAATTCCAGGGAAGGACGGGAGCAAAGGAATGCCGGTAGGAGGATAGCAGGCAACTCCCAGCTTCTGCTTCATATCATCCACCCTCTCAAAGGTTGTGATGCTGCTTTGACAGTAAGCAACTCGTCCCTTGTCTCTTCGCCGTAGGGCGAGCAGGGCGACGACGGGGACATTGGACTTCCTGGCAGTGCTGGTAACCGTGGAAAAGTGGGCATGCCGGGGTTGCCAGGCGACCAGGGCTCCTTTGGACCAAAGGTGAGGGCAGGGCGAGCTTTATGAATGAGTGCGTGGTGTTATGTAAAGATGTTATTCTGTACTCAGTTAGCCTTTTCACCAGTCCACCGGGTCATCCATGTCTTGTGTGATACCACTTCCCTTACACCTACTGTAACATGCCCACAGGGTGAGAGGGGACTTCCTGGCCAAGCGGGACCTTCAGGGAAGCGAGGGTCTATAGGAGGAATGGGCCTGCCAGGGAAGCAGGGGGACCAGGGTGCCAAAGGACAGCCTGTAAGCATGCCGAGTGTCACTGGGAGGCCTGCCAAGCAGCAGGGGATCTGTCACTGTGATCTGCTTTCTTTTGGATGACAACAGAGTTTCATTCATTCATTCATTCATTCGTTCAGTCAATCAATTTGAATAGACTTTGTTTAACATTATTTTCTTACACAAAGTCTGTATAAAATCTATGAAAGAGTGATGTACTAACCGGACATTTAGGTGAAGTCTTAACATTTATCCAGAAATGCAACCTTTTATCCTGGTGAGGGTCATTGGGGGCCTAGAGCCAGCATAGGGCACAAGGCTAGGGTACACCCTGGATGGGATGCCAGTGTATTAATTTTAATAATATTTAATAAATTAAAAAGTGATTTGTCATAAAACACAGGCAGTGGCTGATGACTATTTTCTATTGTTTTTTAATTCTTTGATTGTCTTCTCTATTTTTTTGTTTAAGGGCGATACTGGAGAACCGGGCTTCCCTGGCATTCTTGGCATATTTGGGCCAAAGGTATCATCTGTTCTTAATACCAAAGCTGTGTCCATATTGTCTCACTTATGCAGGGTCTTGTCTGTGACCCAGCTTAAGTTCTGTCACACCCTGTAAGCGCCACTGTCCTCCATGTTTCCACCATAAACACCTTAAGGCCTAATAATCTGAATATGGTTATGAGTGCCTGTGAAAAATGTGCTTCAGTTACCACTAAACATTGCTCAATAGTGAATAACATGTGTAGCTTGCCTTCCACAAAGTAATACAGTGCGTTCATGATAGATATTACTGTAAGTGTACTAAAACGGACTTCACGGACATTTTAAAGCACATAACATATCCAGCTCCTGTATGGTTCCTCTGACAAATGATGATGACAGATGAATCCCTCCACACGTTAACCCTTGTCTATTTTACTTCTTCCGTTCTAAATTCTAGAATCTATAGAATTTAACCTCATTTTGAAAATGTACTGGGGTCACTTAAACCCCAAAAATAACACAGGGGTTAAGTGCAAGTGTCCAAATGCAATCTGTTCTGGCAAAGTTTCAGGTATCTTTCAGCTTATTAACTGGAAACTTGAGATTTTTAGACTGAACACTAATTAGTTTGTGTTTTCTTTCAGTACAGTTGTCACTAACTGCTTTATTGTTCTGCTCTGGGGTATGAAGGTCAGGAAAGAGTAAAATGCTTCATTAATAGAGGTGCTTCAGCTCTTCCATAGAGACACGTCCTGTCCAGAAGCTTATATAAGCTTCATGTTTATAGTGGAAACTGTTTGACTCTTGTTTGGCTTATCTGTTGTTACGAGAGTGCTCAGGTCATTCCTTACCCTGAAGAAATAATAAGGGGGCATTTGTGGAGTTTGATTTGAGGTGATCGCCGGCTTATCGGCCAGTTCTATTTCAGCGCCATCCTGTTGATGGATAGCTTATTTTCGTTGGGTCTGTTTCTCCCAAACAAACCTGCAGTCTAACCCCAAACATATTTTCCCATTTGTCTTTTTGAATGTGTCAGCTGCAGAGGTGGAAAGTTCAGGTCCACAAAGTACAAATCCAGAACAAGGTTATGTTCCAACCAACCAGCTGAATATAAAAAGTCACAGTCACAGAGTACTCAAGTGGTTGGTTGGAACAAAACCCTGGTCTGGATTTGTATTGTTTCTGACCTGAACTTTCCACCTCTGGTCAGCTATCCCATTGCTTTGGCCACCCTTTCCTTTGCCATCTTCATTAGCTGTTATCTTCTGGCAAGTCTACCGTCCTGTATTAGAGCTTTGCTTCCCTGTTCCCTCCTCTAATTAGAAGGCAACTGTATGCCACTCAGATGACTTTGTTCTAATTAGACTTCTCTGGTGAAGTAATTATTGTACATATAACAGTGGCATGCTAGCAAATTTAATTCTGCTCCGGGACAAAATGAGAGTCACAGTTAAAAGCAAGGGGGAAAGCTCTTTATTTAGGTCAGTGTGGAGGCCAAAACGTTACACTGACAGGCCCATCTTTTTCTCCATTGCTTTTGTACCTGGGAATCTCTGAGTTTTTAATGAAGACACATTTCCATGCTAGTCTGAAAGTCCGATTTATTTTGAAATGGGTTTTGTTTGATGGTGAGTTTTTACCCCTGAGGATTAAACTATGTTAGTGTCTGTGGTGCCAATGAATTTCAAAATGCCACCCTCAGGAAATACATTTATACTCCTCCATGTTCCTTTTATGTTAAAAGACAAAAAAACCACACGGAGACAAAATTGAATCCAGGTCAGTGCCTGACAGCCTTGGCATTCCCACTTTACTGCAGTGACCAGCATTGCTGGGATATCCTATCTCCCCATCAAACCTCTGTGCTTGAAAGAGAGCAAGTTCTTGCAGAAGTAAAGTTATGGAAGCAGATATAGTTAGTTTATCATGTGATTTTCTATTTAAAAATATGTATGTTTACAGTCTGTATTGGATTTTCAGTTATGGAAGATGAATGGATGCCCGCAATCTAGTATGTATTATAGACATATGTCAATAATCAATGAATGTGTACAATTTCGAATATTGACTTCTAAAAGGAATGCGCAGTAGATATTGCTTATTTTGTTTGCTGGCATGTTGACCACAGTCACTAGGTGGCATTTTTGAACAGTTCCACGTGAGGGGATAGAGACTGTTACATAAACGGTTTTTAATTCTTTGTATAATTTTTATTGTTATTTATGTATTTGTTTGTTTGTTTGTTTCCACTATTTTCTGTCATCATAAATTCGTGAGAAGCTAGAATGAGATTGGAGAATAATCCTCTCTATCAAATATAATTCCTATGTCAGTATAACAATTCTTTAAAGGCACCGAACTGATTTTAAGTTGATGTCACATTATTGTTGATATAAAAGGGTGTTTTTTTAAATAAAAATAATAATGAAAATAAATCCAACAGCATTCACTGTATAATCCTGTTTCCTTTTGATAAGTAGGATATACTTTTTTCAGTGGCCTGCTTAAATATAGGTGAAAATTAAGGCACATTTTACCTTTTTCCAAAATATCTAACAAATACACATTGGTTTCAGATTTTCATGCCTCAATACAATTTCCATTTTTATTATACAAAAGAGGTCTGTACATGGGGGCAGTATGTTTCACACATCATGTGGTTGTCCTTCTTCTGACTAATGCTATCATGCTGTTTGTAGGGGCCTCCTGGAGATATGGGGCCAGTAGGAATACAGGGGCCCAGGGGCCCACAGGGCTTGATGGTGAGTAAGGACACACATTTCTGGAAGCTGTGTAAAAATGATCTGAGCAGCATGTAGCCTGTGAGCTAAAGAATGTCAGTGGATTATGCTGTTGTAGCTCAACAAGTAAAGCATTGTGCTAACAGTACATAGGTTGTATGTTCATGTTTCCATAATGATTTGACTGTGATAAGCCTGGAAAAAAAAATATACTAAGAGCTAGAATGATCTTATCTCACTCCTCCATTTTTAGGGGAAACAAGGTGTCATAGGTCCAGTTGGAATAATTGGGCCCAGTGGTAGTCCAGTAGGTATCTCACACACATCTGTTCAGGTACCTGATATAGATATACCTGCAAATAATAAATATAATTCTGTTTTGTTTTAGGGACCTAAGGGAGACAAAGGCAGTCGAGGGGAGATGGTCAGTATATCAATAATTCTACTACCTATTTCGCTGGCAGAAGCTACTCAGTCTGCATTGGTGATTTTGTCTCCACAGCTGCACTGGTTTGGTGTGGAGTTCCTCAAGGGTCCGTTTTAGCACATGTTCTTTTCTCTCTGTACACGCTTCCCTTAGGACCCATATGTAGGAAACAGGATTTCATTTCATTATTATTGTTGACCATACCCAGATTTATTGTCCCCTTAAAATGGAATAACTTAAATTCATTAACACCATTATTGGAATATCTTGACGATGCTAAGAGATGGATGGCATTAAACCTTTTATATTTAAATCAAAATAAAACTGAAGTTGTGATTTTCTTCCCCTAATAAACGTAATATTTATAATACGGACCTAGGTCCCTTGAAATCTCGCATCAAACCCTTTGTAAAAAAATCTAGGAATAATTATGGACAGTGATTTTAAACTTCATAAACAAGTAAACTGTGTGGTTAAGAAGAGCTTTTTCCAATTAAAGCTCCTGACAAGGTTCAAGCCCTTCCTGAGCCTCTGTGACTTTGAAAGGGCCACTTTATTTCTTCTCGCCTAGATTATGGTAATCCTCTCTATGCTTGAGTCAGTCAGGCCTCTATCTCTCGCCTACAGTTGGTCCAAAATGCGGCAGCATGGCTGCTAACAGGAACCACGTTTCCCCGATATTTGCTGCACTGCACTGGTTCCGGGTGCATTTTAGGATTGAATTTAAAATGCTAACATTTGTTTACAAATCCCTCAGTGGCCTTGCTCCCACCTATCTGTTAGAGCTTTTAAATCCATGTTCCACACAGGACTTTGAGATCGGTAGACCAAAGCCTTTTGTAGATCCCAAAATTTAGAATGAATCTTAGGGGACATCATGCATTTGCAGTTGCAGACCCAATATTGTGGAACAATTTGCTCCTGCATATTCGGCAGACTCCAACTGTCCTCTTTTAAAGCTCAGTTAAAAACTCATTTTTATTCTTTGGCTTTTAATTCAATATAGGAGCTGTCTAGTCTTGATGCTGTATGTGTTTGTCCTCCTTGCTATTCTGATTTGTACAGCACTTTGTGTCAACTACAGTTGTATGAAAGGTGCTATGGAAATAAAATAAACTTGAACTTATCAATGGCTACAGATATTAGGGGTTTAGGGAAAGATTTAATGATGGCCTCTGTCTTCAAATATAAGCATCACAGTTTGTGTAATTAACACTGGATTACAACAATAATGCAGAAATGCTTAAACCTATTGTGTTTTATTCTACTTGACAGGGAGTGCAAGGCCCAAAGGTTTGTTTTGTATTATTTTTACTATTATTATTAACTAGTTATGAATTTACTGTTACGTAAATAATTTTTAAATGTTCAAGGGTGATGTATAAAACACAGGCTTCTTTGGTTAAGGTTAGACTGTATGTACATATATTAAAGAATTATTGAAGGTGGTCTCGATTTACATTATGAATGTTCATTAAAATGTGCTGGTATTTTTGTTGATTTTAGGGGCCTCCTGGACCACGTGGCCCCCCTGGACCTCCAGTAAGTTCTCTGACCTCCTTAAATGTACATTACCCACTGTACTTACTGTATGGAAGCTTTTGAACTATGTATTAGCATGTTCCCAATGTGAAAGTCAGTCTTGTCTTCCAGCCTGACTTGCGTTTATGACGATGGCTTGCTGTTTGTAAGGATGTCATGCCATAAAATTGTTCAGTGACAATGCAGCTTTTAAAGCTTGTCATCAAGGCTGTTGCATGAAATGTTTTGTGATCATTGTGTTTTCATTGATATTAAGGGTCCCCCAGGAATTCCTCTGTCATTCGTAAGTTCCTGTTCTTTCTTTCATTCATATCCCTGTAAATGTCAGTGTAGCTACTGGATGCTGCATTGTTAACAATACAAAAGGTATTTTCTTCCAAATTAATCTTTAATTACAATTAAAAATTTAAATTAAAAATTAATATAGTTGGAAATTGGAGGTGGCACAGTGGCACAGTTGTTAGCACTGTTGCCTCACACCTCTGGCACCAGGGTTCAAATCTCTGCCATGGCTCCATGTGCGTGGAGTTTGCATGTTCTCCCCCTTTTGCCGTGGGGTTTCCTCCTGGTACTCTGGTTTCCCCCCACAGTCCAAAAATATGCTGTGGTTAATTGGAGCTGCCAAATTTCCCATAGGTGTGAGTGTGCCCTGCGATGGTTTAGTGACCCCTCCTAGGTTATTCCCTTCCTTGTGGCCATAGGCTCAGGACCCCCTACAACCCTGATTAAGATAAGTAGTTACAGAAATGGGATGGATGGATCTCAGGAAATCAAATATACAATATAGCCAGCTGTAGTCTTGCGTCTGTTTCTTACACATGCCTACGCAAAGCTTTCCCGCTAAGAAAAATATAAACCTAAAAATAAGCGGTACTATAAATAGTGCTTCATACTTTAAATGCATTTAATAATCCAATCAGACACATTGTGATGTTTTGTAATATTATAATATGCCAGTATGTTTACATTGTGTCATTTTTATGTTACTCAGGAACACGAAACTCTCGAGGCTGCATTTCAAGTGTTCATTGAAACAAACACTGCACTCAGGAAAGAGGTATGTTTAATGATTACTGCATCTTCTCAAGTTCGGGTTTGGGGCAGTGCTGCTGCTGTAAGAGCCACATCAGACAAAGAAACTAACAGATGATCTCTTTATGAGAAGGAGAAGCTGATACCACTGCTTGTTACCTGTAATTTTGTGCTTGGGATGTACAAAGCTTTGGTAGGGATGAAATAGACGCCTATTGAATAAGGGTTATATCAGTCTGCGACAGCTGGGAAGATTGCCTTGTGGCACATTAAGCATTGCGATGTCCATCTGTTGCCCATCCAGCAAAACCACCAGGGCATGGACCTTCCCATGCTGGACCAGGGAACAGAGATCTTTAAGACCCTCCACTACCTCACTAACCTGGTGCAGAGCCTCAAGAATCCACTAGGCACCCATGACAACCCAGCCCGTATCTGTCGAGACCTCAAGGACTGTGAGCAAAGGCTGAATGATGGTGTGTCTGGCTTGCTGTCTTACTGCCCTGTACTATTGCCATACAGATTCTCTATACAGCTCTAGAGTCTATGTTTGCATGTTTTGGACAATCTATACTGAACAGAAGACACGTATGCATGCAAAGTATCTATTGTTTAATATCTCAGGTACTTACTGGGTGGATCCAAATTTGGGCTGCACCTCGGATGCCATCGAAGTGACCTGCAACTTTACTCGTGGCGGACAGACCTGTTTAAGACCACTGACTGTCTCGAAGGTAGTATTTTCTAAATAAATGAATTGTCTTCAAAAATTCAGACGCTGCTCGCCTTAAGATGGTTTGACTTATGATATTTTGACTTTACGATGGTGCAATAGCGAGGCACATTCAATCGTCACCGAACTTTGTATTTTGATCTGATCCAGGGCTAGCGATACGCCGTCCGATACTTTCTACTGATGCTGGGCAATGGCAGCATCCACGCAGCCATGCTCCCAGTCTCTGAAGAGATCACGAGCATAAACGTCTCATACAGAGTTTAAAAAAGTATCACACAATGTTTTTTTTTCTGTGTTTAACCACATGAACTTGTATTAATTTATTTACTTTTCAATTACTAGTATTTAGTTAGTCACAGTAATTATTTATTAACTTATTCAGTGACAGTGGTTATTTTTTCATTTATCATATCACATTGATATTCGACTTCAGATATTTCTACCTACGACGGGTTCATCAAAATGTCGAGGAACGGTATAACAGTTTGGCATGCTATACACATACCATACTGGTTAGTCTTTTGTTAATCTACCTGATTTTGTTATTTGTGGACATGAAGCTGGAGATGGCAGTGGGCCGGGTCCAGATGAACTTCCTGCACCTGCTGAGTTCTGAGGCTGTGCAGCACATCACCATCCACTGCCTGAACATGCCAGTGTGGAGATCCGGGGTTTCTGAGGAACCATCCCAGAATTCTGTGCGATTCACGGCTTGGAATGGCCAGACGATTGATGTAGGCAGGGCAGCGAAACCCGAAGTTCTACGAGATGATTGCTGGGTACGTCTCACTTCTTCCTGAGTACCCTTTCAGAAAATATATATATTATTTTTCAGTAACTGTTTATTTGGCAGAGATTGACAAACTACGAAACACAAGGCAAAAAACAGAGCACATTCTGGACTAAAACATTGTTATTCAGTTTCATATAATAACATTATCCTCTGATGTACCGCATGCTGTATAATATTAGCCAGGTCTTCGACAGAACTGCTTTTGCGGACACTCTTTAAACACCACTGAAACGAATATTGGGGAGTTCTGTGGTTTTCAGTAGTAACTGGATTGACTAGTGGCCAGTGCTGTGGGCAGCACTGTTTCCTTGCACCTCTGGGGTTGGGAGTTGAGATCCCACCATTGGTCTGTAATTTATGTATTTGTGCATGTATGCACAGAGCTTGCCTGTTTTCTAGGCTTCTGCAGGATAATTTGGTTTCCTTACACAGGCAGGCTAATTGGCATTTCTAAATTAGCCATAGTGAGTGTGCGTGCCTGCGTGAGCACCCTGTGATAGACTGGAATTTTGATCGGGCTGCTCCTCTGCCCCGTGCTGCCTGGGGAGATTCTCCAGGCTCCTCACGGCCCTCTAGTGGCTAAGCAGTCAGAAGATGGGTGAATGAAGTAGTATTATCCATCCTTGCTTTTTTGATATATCCAGTCCTGCTGTGTGCTGAAGCCTAAATGGGAGAGAATATTAACTCTGTGGAATCATGCAACTGCTTGCCAAAACTATAATACCAGAACCATCCATCCACCCATTCATTATCTGCCCCTTATCCGGGGCTGGGTCATAGGGCCAGCAGTGTAAGTACTAAAACCATTTACTGTGAATACAGATTCCTTTTTGGCTGCGATCTTTATAACGATGTCACTCTCCCTTTTAGGTTAAAGACGGACGCTGGCATCAGACCCATTTTGTGTTCCGCACGCAGGACCCCAACCTGCTCCCCATTGTAAATGTGTACAATCTGCCAGCCACCAAGCCCGGGACACACTACCACCTGGAGGTAGGGCCTGCCTGCTTCCTGTAGGAGGCCGGGACAAGGCAGAGCCCCTCTCTCTGCGCCAAGAGGGAGTAGGAACCCCCCATGAAAAACAAAAAAAATCCCCTCCTTCTGCTTTTCAGCTTTCTCTGAGACTGCATCAAGTAGACGCGTGGGCCCGGGTGATGGGGCACCGGGGCGATTTCTGAGGAATCGGGATTTCTCACACATCGGTGACATTGTGGAAATTAAGCTTTTTTTGTGCATTTCAGGAACTTTTCTCTTTTGTTCAGACAAGTCCTGGATGTTCCAGATAGTTGGAGGAAAATCTGCCAAATAATCTTTCTTGGACAATATGATAACTTATTTGTACCATGTATTTTAAATACCAAGGATCTACATATTATTAAAAAGAGGAATTAAAGTAATTGGGAACAGCTGTACATGTTTGTACATATATAGTTATCCCCATTACATAACTTTTCACATTTATATCTTGTGTAAAAAAATTCTTCAAGTGCAATAGAAATGAATGAAGAGTCTTGATATTTGTTTTTTTTTGGCAATTACTTTTCCAGGCGATTCAGGGGTACAATATCAGTGATTTTTGTGTTTTCCTCCAAGTCTAACTGTTGTTCTTATTCTTTACCTGGAGGTCTAGCAGTATTTGTGTAGACTGGTGAAGATAATGGCTACCTGTTTGTGTTCTAATTACACGTGTACCCACATGGGCCATGAACAGGTAAATACACCCGTGTCTCTCCGTACGAGTCATGTGCATGTGTGCTTATAGGCTTGGGAGATGCAGGGATGGATGTGCCCTATTAGCTCCTGACAAGGCAACATCAGAGCATCTGAGGGAGCTCGCTAGCCTGCCCGAGCCATGCCCCAGGCCTCTCAGCATCCACATCTTCCTGGTGTAGGTGTCTGTCGCATATGTGGGTCTGGACAGGTGTCATAGGATCAGTCTACCTCCCAACTCTCATCCATGGTGCTCGGGGAAAATCCTCAACAAAACAAGAAAAAAAACCAGAAGGATGTTACCCTGGTGCTCCTCCACAGCACCAGGGTAACATAAAGTTGAAGACTTTGGTAGGTTTGTCTTTTGAAGCCAGTTTTTGCATCTAGACTATTCAGCCAAAACAATATTCATTTAGGTGCCTACTGTACTCTAAAGGGAATATTTTTGTATAAACATTTTAAAAATGAAAAAATCATTTCAGTTAACATATTGCATCCAAACACCTTAGAGTTTAAAAGCATTTTAAACAATGTTATTTCTGTTCTTTTGTACAAATCCCCTTATAGCTGTAATTAATATCTAAAGACATTAGTGAAATTTTAGTTTTCAATAGTAAGCTTTTTTTAAAACAAATGTGTATAATTATGCAAGCTTTGTTGTATACAGTGGATCCCTTCTTGCTAATTTAATGTTATTTAATTGTTGAAATGTTGTAAACCTTACAAGGTTCTCTTTATTAAGGCGAGAGTTCTTTTTAAATAACTTTATATATCAGTTTCCCAACTGGTCTTGGAGTTTATAGATTTTTATTTTATGTGTAAATGTGGAGCTCCAGAGAACAAATTTATTTGCAAAATTTCTGTTTATTTGTTTGTTTGTTTTCCATTGTATTTTTCTATATGATAATCAAACTGTACTGTACGGGGACTGTGTTCTATGCTATTATTATGATTTTTAAAGAAAGGTATTGACAGTATGTGAACGTTCCATGTCAAATTCACTAGTAAATTGAGCTCAGAATACCTCACATTGATACACTCATTTGGGAGAAATTGGTTGCTATTACCTGTCTTCTTTGTGAATTGACTTCTATGTCTGTATGTGAAACGTCAGCTAAAAAAGGCCCCAAATCATTGCAACCTGAAGAAGCAGAATGATGTCATCGTTTGCCCACATTCGTTAACATTTGTTTTCTCGTATATGCCATTTCCAATACCTGTCTTGCATTAACTATGTTCAGATGTTCAATAAATATTTGAAATCCACACCGGTACTGGAGTGTTTACTACTCTGTCATAAAAATATCGTTATTTAGGTGTTTCCTTTTTATTTTGGTCCTCTGGAGGCTAATAACTACAACTCAAATAAGGTTATTTATCTAGTGGCATTATATAAAAAACTATATACAGGAAATTTAAAGGGGGGAATTCCATCTTTTGTGAAATAACTATTCACAGGTTCAGAATATGTTTATCATCTACATCATATCTAAGGTGAAGAAAAAGTGTGACTATGACTGGTGATGACCAGGGCCATAGAATTACTGGGGTGGCCAGGAAATTGTCCGGAAGATAAATTTTTATATCTCTCCTTCAGTCAGCATGGCTGCTTAGGCTCAGTATGCAGAGTTTGTGTGCTGATCCTGTGATGCATGAAGTTCCTCTGGGTGCTTTCGCTTCCTCCCGCAGTCCAAAGATGTGCGCTTAGGTGAACTGGTGTCCCAGAGTGTGTGAGTGCGTGTGCCCTGTGAGAGTCTGAGTGAACTGGTGTCCCAGAGTGCGTGTGCCCTGTGATAGGCTGGGTGAACTGGTGTCCCAGAGTGTGTGAGTGCATGTGCCCTGTGAGAGGCTGGGTGAACTGGTGTCCCAGAGTGTGTGAGTGTGTGTGTGGAGTTAATTTTGTGCCAAAACTATTAATCAAAATTTTGAAAACCGCAAGCAATTTAATGTCAGAGACAAAAAATACATCGCGAATATGAAAAAAAATGGAACAATGTTTCATTTCACTGTATACTGTGTATATGGCTGAAATTACAAATAAACCTATTTGACTTGACTTTATCCAATAAAATCGAATTGATCAGGGGCAAAATGAATTAATTTATACAGTAACCAGTGTTTGGCTGAGTTGCGTTAGCCTAGTTACCAACATGTCTACAGAAGACCAAGGCTTTAAAGAGATGTGCAATAGGTTTAGAACAGGGGCACACAGACAAGTATAAACCCCTTCTCCTAGCCAAATGACGAATTCAGGTGATTGCGGCTGTATACAATCAATTAAAAAATTAAATTATTTAATATCCTGTAGTTATTTAGCTTATCATTATCTAAGCAAGTTGCCATTTTGAGCGGTGCAGATGGATCTGATTATTAATTAATGATTTTATTAAGATTAGTTCGATTTCTCTTTAGTAACTATCCACTAGATTTCTGCAAAAGTGCTACAAGCAAACCTGTATAATCCATGATTACATTACATGCACTTTAACAGTTTTTTAAGTGCCGAAAATCCAATATCCGTGAGCAGCGAAGATTCTGACTCTAATATGCTTCACATAATTTAACATAAAAACATTTCCGAAGTAAACTGATTTATGGCAGTTTTCGAGCCAGACGGGAAGTTAACGAGGCGCTCCGGGAATTTTAATTCTGACCTGTTTACTGTTTATAATGAAAAAGGAAAATGCGGCAAAAAGGTTGTCTGTAGCTATCAAGTACACCATTAAATATTCTAATGGGGAAAAAATGGTCTAAGCCAATTATCTTCACATCGATCACGTTATGTATGTTACTATAATAGCAAAAAAATGACATAAAGCCCCATTTTTGTGCATTTCTGGAGGCCAGGTCTGGATGACAACCAC
>JAAGVU020000113.1:16034566-16054999 GCA_011763525.2 Mormyrus iriodes | reverse complement strand
TGCTCACTCTAAAAGGAGGCTGTGCTCATGTGTGAATGCCTCTGCTGGCCAGGGAGCCGTGTTTGGGAAGCTGTGCTTCTCTGCTCGGTCTAAAAGGCAACTGTGCTCATTTGTGAATGGCCCTGCTGGCCAGGGAGCCGTGTTTGGGAAGTTGTGCTCCTCTGCTCACTCTAAAAGGAGGCTGTGCTCATGTGTGAATGCCTCTGCTGGCCAGGGAGCCATGTTTGGGAAGCTGTGCTCCTCTGCTCACTCTAAAAGGAGGCTGTGCTCATTTGTGAATGGCCCTGCTGGCCAGGGAGCCGTGTTTGCGAAGCTGTGCTCCTCTGCTCGGTCTAAAAGGAGGCTGTGCTCATGTTTGAATCTTTGCTGGCCAGGGATCTGTGTTTGGGAAGCTGTGCTCCTCTGCTCGGTCTAAAAGGGGGCGTAACTGAATTAAAGGAAAAGGGGGATGAACAGGGTTAGGGACTAAAGGAACACCAGTGGACTCAAAGGGTTTCCTTTTTTGTGTTTTTGTTTACACATACAAAGATCTTTACACCCGATGATAACTTCAGGAGTGACCGTGGCTAAAATAACTAACAAAACCCCACAACTAACCTTACCTACACGCAGAAGAGAAGGAAGTCAACAGACACTGTTCCTATTTCCGTAACCAAATAAACAATAAAAACCCACTCGCGAAACAAACTGGCCAAACATCGATACAACCACACATTCTTGTGTATGTGTGTCACCAGCCAAAGCTAGTGGTGGGGCAGCGAACGGTGGAGATGGATGGGGGGGCGAAGGGAAGAGACTGGGCGAATGTGGGGGGAACCGAAGGGAGGAGACGAGTGGGCGAATGTGGGGGGTGAAGGGAGGAGACGAGTGAGCAAAGCGGGAGGGGGCGAGGGGAGGAGATGAGTGGGCGAATGGGGGGGGGGGCGAAGGGAGGAGATGAGTGGGCGAATGGGGGGAACTGCAGGCAGACCTGTAACAAAAACCTCACGGGATAAACACGGATCGTAACACTCTGCTCGATCTGTAAGGAGACTGACTGCTCATGTGTGAAAATCTCTGCTGGCCAAGCAGCTGTATTTCAGAAGCTATGTCTCAGATGGAGCATCCACTCCCCTCATCAAAATCAGTGATGTCACTGAAAATGAAAGAAGTCATATAAAGACCGAGCGTTTTGGTCATGCGTTTTGAACTTCGGTGTAGCTTCACTTTTATGGTTTTGTCCTAATCTCCATAATCCTCTTGGGTTTTCCGAAGCCAAATGTCTAGCAGTGAAATCAGTGGGGTATTTACAGAGGGGTTGTTATTGAAAACTGCTGGCTGTGTCCTTGCTTACAAAAATACTGTATTTGAAAAGAATTTTGTAAGCTGGTTATGTGGAATGAATTACGGAAGAATTTTCAGTGGAGAGGATTGGTAATGTGGTGAAACCAGACCATGTTTTGGTAGGAGTTCACAACTCACATTATGAAATCGTGTAAGTTTTTCAATTGAGGTCAAACTGTAAACCATTCAAGGTCCATGAACAAGTTATTATAAGTATCTTGTGATAAGCAAAACATAAGAGGTTTTGTTACATTTGCTTCAGTGTTTGTGATGGGGAGATGTTGTCAATGGTTTGACCTACAGAGTCAAAATAATATGGCTGAAGGCGGATAGGTGACGCCAGATGATGTACTGCTTAAGCTAACGGCGATCGTCTAGCCGCTTTTGTCAGTCGCTGAGCTTCAGAAACGCCGTGCCCCAGAAAGGATGGCTGTGCCGTCACGAGAAGATTACAGGACCAGGTGCTGTAATGTCGGTCACGTTATGCACAGAGGATTGGGCTCAAGCGTGCCTATCGAGCCAATGGGATAGGATTACCAGATTTAAAGCAGGGCTTGCCCATGCTAGCTGCCCTTTCTGCTTTCGACAATGTCTGGAGAGACACGGCTGGCATCTCTTCGGAGAACCCCACATGATGCCGGGCGCGGCCGCCCCGTAAGCATGCGGGACCCCTGCCGAGTCTGTGGCAGCCTCCTCCGCGGCAGCCACTACCGCTGGATTTTCAGCCCCTCGGGGGGGACGAACCTGCAGGTGGTGCTGTCCTACGTGCTGGGCCGCGAACTACCGCGTGATGGCTACAGCGAGTTCCTCTGCGGCAAGTGCACCCACATGCTGGAGCGTGTGCTCCAGTGCGACCTGATTATCGGTCAACTTCAGATGGCTTACAGTGCCCAGGTACAGAAGCTGCAGGTCGAGAAGGAGAACCTGATACAGGGCATCACCCGCTTGTACGGGAAACACAATGACTGCGTGGTGGCAGCTGAAAGGGATGGTAGGAGCCCATCCAAGACCAGCACTGACGTCCAAATTGCTTCGGAGGGGTCAGTTTCAGAGGAGCAGCTCTCATCTGCAAGAAGCTGTGATGACGCGCTTACCAAGGTGGCGCAGGTATCAACAGAAACCAGGGCTCCAGCAGAAGGCTCCAGCTCAAAGCAGAAGTCTCTGCCCTCCCAAAGCATGTACATGGAGCTCGTCCACCGCAAAAGCAGCACGTCGGGCGTATATCAAGAGCGCTCATTCTCCATTCAGCCTTTAACCTCGGAAGGTTCCGAGTCCCCCTCCCTTCCTGGGTCATCAGGCTCTGCAATGCAGAAAGCCAAAGGGGATGTCCTCGAACCCACTCTTCCGGATCCCATGGCCAGATTTAGGAGAGGGCATCTGCAGGGAAGCCAGTTTACTCAGACTTCCGTTATCTCCACCGTTCTCAGTCTCCTTCGAAGCATCTCAAGAAGGCCCCTGTTATCGCACCCGAAGAGTAAGATACCCATTCTTCGGAGATCCTTCTCCCTGGGGCCAGCGTCTGGTACTGCTTCAGCTCCGAGTCAGACAGACAGAGCCAGAAAGCAGCTGGCTACAGAATGGGATTTTTTACAGGATCTCGCAGATGAATTTAACGATGAATACACAGTCCTTAAAGCTGAGGTAATCTGATCACAGGCCCATGTGCTTCAAAGGGCTTGTTTGGTTATAACAAGCGAGGAGCTTCGTGCCTGTGTTTGTCTTTTTATGTGTTTATAGGGCCTTATGGGAGCTTATAAAATTTTTACTGTGCTTGTGTTATTTCTATCAATATTCACATTTATGTTAAATGTCCTTTCAGAACTTTGTGGAAAAACAGAATGACATAGCTAGGATGGAAGCTCTTACCAAGCAGATAACAGAAGAACTAATCAGCAGCAAGGCAACCATCCAGAATCTGACCAAGACGCTAGAAGATGGAGAGAACGAAAACAAGGTGAGCATTGGAGCAGAGAGTGGGGATTTGTACGGCCTGTATGACTGTCGCCTCATTTCATTAGACCCTAAACGATTGTCTCATCTGCTTTTCAGATTCTGCATGGGAAACTGGAGGAAAGCGAGATGGAGCTGGCCTCGGAGAAGAAGAACGCTCTGAAACGAGACAAAACAATCCAAGGCCTTAGTCTGCTCCTGAAGCAGAAGGACAAGGAGGTGCCTGACTGTAGTGGAGCCAAAATAAATTCACTTTGATTCATTTCATCTCCTGACCTCTAATAATGCCTCGTCCTCCTCTGTTGACAAGATGGAGGAGCTCAATCATGAGATTGAGGACCGTGATGCGGCCTTAGCCAAGGCCCGGGAGGCTGCACACAAGGCACAGATCCAGAAATACCAGGCAAGTTTGTCTTTCCCTGATGGAAATTTAAGTGAGTGTGTGGTGCTTTAAAAATGTGCTTTATGATAAGAAATGTATTCCTTTGTGTAGAAAGCTTTCAGACTATATTTAACACCCAACAACATAATTTTACAGAGTGATCTGTGTGTGTTTACCACCCCCACATCCTCTCCAGGGTGCAGAAGAGCATCAGAATCTTCTGATGGAGAAACAGGCAGAGCTGGAGAAGTTGCAGCTGGAACACCACGGCAAGGTGCTGGAGACTCAGAAGCTCCAGCGAGCTTTGCAGCTTCGGGAACAGGATCTGGGGGACGTTCAGCAAGCCAAGGAGCAACTGGAGCAGGAGCTGGAGGATCTACAGCAGCTGAAGAAGAAGGGAGACAAAGCTGTCAATGTGCGTTGCTTCCTGTGTCGCTGTGTGCAAGAGCTCCACTACACGGTGACCAATGAGATTCCAGAGGTGCTCTAGAAAACCACCCAAACCATGGATCCAATTCTAATTTAGGCCAGTCCTGCATATGGCTGCAGCTGGCAAATAACTTGGAAAACGTGACTTCCTTATTTTATAATCGGGACCTTTTCTTAAACAAAGCTTTTGTTTTTTTTCTCCTTTATTTATTTATGTTGGACTGGCAGTGAGCATTCGGACCTCGCCGTTTCTGGGCTGATCTGCTCATTTTCCTTGGCAGGACCTCCAGAACCAGCTGAAGAAGCTGAAGGGCGAGCTGGGTGAGAGAGAGAGTTCCCTGGAGCAGCACTATCAGAGCCTCCTTAACGAGAGCAGGAGGACGCTGCAGGGCCACGAGGTCACCATCCAGCGCCTCACCTGTAGCCTCAGCGACAAGGAGCATCAGCTACAGGTGTCTTTTGTTAAAGAGACGGCCGGGCTAGCAGGTTCGGTCAAAAGGCAGGGCCCGGCGTGACACCGCTGTCTGATTGCAGGAGTATATGAACATGATCAAAGACCAGGAGCAGAGGCGAAGCCCTGGCGGTGGGGACGTCCTCCTCACCAGGCTGCGGGAACGCCTCAAGGAGAAAGAGCACGCTCTGCAGGTGAACCTTCTAGCTGGAGCTTTCATGGTTAACATGGTCTCCAATGTAGGGATGCAAATTTGAAAGTGAGGTCAGTGCCTGATATTGCTTTTGATCTACAGGAATGCAGCTTATGTTGCTTAAGCATTTAAATGATTTTGTATTTTGAAAGATAGCGGGGACTGAAGTCTTAGTTGAGATAAGCATGCTTTGTTTGTGTATATCATTATTTTCCTAAGTGTTATATTTGGCAAAAGCCGCTGAATTTAGTTGTGTAGTTTTTTGGCAGTATTATTCCATGAAAGTTTGCTGACATACAAGGACAATTTGAGGATTTATTTTGAGGGAGGCTATAAGAGCGGACATAGTTTATACTGAGGGGCCAGCTTTATCATTAGCCAATGTTATGTTTTGAATCAGTGAGTGACAGGGGAGGGAACACTGGGGTCCAATCAGCTTTCATCTGGGGCCAGTGCCCCTGTGACTCCGCCCCTGTTTACATACCTCATTTTTGCGGTGCACTTCTGTAAAGCCATGGTCTATCATGTTACCTCTTCTGCAGCAAGCCCTAGATGAGAAGTTTGCTGCCATTGAAGAGAAGGACAATGAGATTCACCAGCTCCATCTGTCTTTGCGCGAAAGGGAACGGGACCTAGAAAGACTGAACAACCTTCTCTCACACAACGAGGAGACCATTAACGTAGGTTACATGCTCAGCGGGTGCACGCTCTTTCAGAACTCTTTTGGCTGGTCTCCCTCGCTGAATCTCTGCTGTCATTCACCGTAGAGTTTTGATGCCATAATTAAGGAGAAGGACGTGGAGCTCCAGCACCTGGCCAACAGCTTCAAAGATCAGCAGAGGGCCAAGCAGGAGATGGAGGAGAACCTTTCTCGCACCCTACGGGAAAAAGACACCATCATCTCTCAGCTGCAACAAGCGCTTGAGGGGAAATCCAAGGATTTGGATGTAAGCCAGACCGTCTCGCCTGTTTTGTGACGGGATGCTACCAAAGCAGTGCCCCTCTTGACAGCCATGCTGCCCATATCTACTTCATCCTCAGGAGATGAACAGCGCCCTCATCAGCAAGATGCAGAGCGGCGCCGTATCGGAGCAGCTCGGCCAGCAGCTGAAGGTGGCAGAGGCCTTGCTGGCCGAGGTGATGAAGGACCGAGAGAGATTGGTGTCGGACAACGAGAGCGCTGTGGAGGGACTTCTGAAAACCATCAGCAGCAAAGACCAGCTCCTCAACGTAAGGCGTGATGTTACCGTTAGCTTTAATCACTGTTTCCCCCGCGCACGGCCAGAGCCCCTATCTGCTTTGCTCCTTTAAGCTGACGGCACGCAGCTAATCGGCAGAGTGTTCTCCCTCCTTCAAAGGATTCTGTCGAGCACTATAAGCGCATCCTGGCTGAACACGCCCAGGAAATGAGAGACCTGAAGCAGCAGCTGTCCGAGAAGAGGCAGCAGCTCTGCGAGGCCGAGAAGCGGAGCTCGGCGACCGCACACGCAAAGTGCTTAGAGACTGCGGAGCTCAGGGGCCTGCTGGCTGAAAAGGACACCGTAATAAACGTGAGTGTGTCCACCCCACTGGGCTTTTCTTCTTCCTGTCTCAAAAATCCTGGTGTTATAAGTTCTGATTTAAGTATGTCAACTCAAAGTGAGCAATCTATTCAGTGACTTTCTGTGCCATTCTTTGCAAACATTGACAGGCTTTATTATGCAAAATGTCCTAGACAGCCACATTTTAACTAAACTGTATTCGTAGTTCGTTATGCTGTAGCTACAGTAACGGTATTAAAAATGATAAAAGTTGTAGAGAGATGACTATCAAGAATGGAGATGCTTTCTCTCATGATATAATCTTGTTTGATTTTTTTTTTCTTTCTTATGTGTTAGAAACTGGTGGAGAGTAGCCAGGAGCGAGAGAAGTTCCTGGCAGAGCTGAAGCGGACGGAGGCGGCCGTGCCACAGGTGGTGGAGCTCAAACAGACCATTCAGGTGTTACAGGAGCACCTGCAAGAGAAGGAGGGTGAGCACGTAGACATGGCTGTGTTTTATCTCTTTCTGAGACACAGCTATAGCGCTGGGTGACCGTTCTGCTCATCCAACTTTTTGAACAGCTGAGCTTTTGAAGAAACACGAAGACTCGGACACGGGCAAGATCGAAGTGAAGAAGAGTGCAGTAACTCTGAAGAAGGATCTGGCACAGAAGACAGAAGCCCTGAACAAAGCCTTGAAGAAAGAGAGCGAGCTGAAGGTGAGGGCAGGCCCTCTGCAGCATTCTTGGCAGTTTGGGAGTAAAATCAAAATAAGCCCTCCCGAATGAATTATGAACATTGTTAAGTTGCATTT
This sequence comes from Mormyrus iriodes, assembly GCA_011763525.2. Taxonomy (NCBI): domain Eukaryota; kingdom Metazoa; phylum Chordata; class Actinopteri; order Osteoglossiformes; family Mormyridae; genus Mormyrus; species Mormyrus iriodes. The sequence goes on along the minus strand of JAAGVU020000113.1, from coordinate 16,047,938 downwards.
TGATTTATGGTGCACGCTGATGGGACGCTCGTTTTTTCCAGGTTGAATTGGCTGAGCTACAGTCCGTGCTGGCAGATCTGGAGAGCCGAAATGAAGCCCAAGCCGCTAACATCGAGTCCCTAACAGCTGTGCTGCAGACAAAGGACGAGATTATTCAGGTGATTATTTACTGCTGGACCTTGACCTGCATGGGCAAAATATACTGTGGAGTATGGGCTGTAAGTGGACAACTGTGCAAGAATTCTTCAGTTGGTATTAATGTTGTACTTTTGCTTTCTGTTGGACTAGAGCAAATGCTTAATAGATCCTTGTCTCCACGGAGATAGAAATAATCTTAACTGTTTATGTGGACTCTTGGGTCGGCTGGCAGGGTCTCCATGAGTATCTAGGAAAGCCAAGGGACCGTGAAGTATCTGATCTCCAGGGTCGGGCCGCTGAACAGAAGGAGGAGAGACCCCTACCTGGCATCCCACAGAGAGAGAGAACCATCATAGGAGGGAACAGCCAGCAAGAGGTACAAAATTCAACAAATTTAACATGGTCAGGATTGTGCAGTTGCTCTTCTGAATTTGCGGTTACTGTTGTTGATTTGTGACGTGGTATAAGTAAATCCACGGGATGTGTGAGTATGACGGGGTTCTGCCCAGGCGGTGCCCGCCCTGTCCGTGCTGCTATCTGAGCATGAGGCGCTGAACCGGGCCCTGAAGGCCGAACAGCAGGTCTACTCCAGCTTGGTGCGGACCGTTAAAGAGTCAGACAGGTACTGCCACACAGCTCTCTCTCATCACTCCAGGATGTTAGTATTATCTGCTGATGTTACTAAGCCAAACCTGCACTTTTAAGGCAAAATGCATAACTGCATATTTTATCAAAATCGAGTTATGACCGGAATCAGGTCTCTTAAGCTGTTTTACCTTGTGACAAAATATCTTACTTGTATTCTGTTTGGCTTTGAAGAAAACATTTCACCCTTTGCTTACATACTACACATACAGAGGAATAGTGAAAAAGCTTCGACGTTTATGGCAGTGTGGTTACGGCGTTCTGCCTTTGTAGTGCAGTGTAAATATGGGAATACTAATTTTATTTCAGAGTTCCATTCATAAATGATACATTATAAGGGCCTATGCAGTTCCATCAGAAGTGCGTGTCAAGGAGGCGTGTGGCGCCAGTTTCTATGACCCCCTCTCTCTGCCCCCCGTCCCGTGTGCGACGCAGTGCCCAGCGGCTGCATGCCCTGCAGATGGAGCTGACAGCCGTGCAGCTTCTGCGTCAGCAGCTGGAGGAGGGCGTGCGAAACAACCAGGACCTGCGGAGGGACCTGGAGACAGAGCTGCAGCGCGCCAAGCAGAGAGAAGGTGCGGTACCCGTGGAGTCCCACATGTAGCGGCCGGCCGGGGCTCTCCGGCGCCCTCTGCAGGTCTTGTCTGCTTCACAAGCTGATAACACCCTCGTCTTCCTAGGGATTCAGCACGGTGTGCGCTGCTATTTGCTGTTTGCTGTGTATGTCACTAGTGTTTAAATTGCACAGCAGTGCTCAACAGCCTGCTGTTTTTCCTCTAAGACGTTGCATCGGCTCTTCACTGTTCAGTTCTTTGAGTTGTGTGCAGATTCTTCCACAGCCCTCAGCATGTCTGTCCTTCAGTCCATCGTCACCCATTTCTCTGCAGTCGTCCTGAAGGGGCCATGATAGGTTCATTCTTCATTTCCTGCCATACCATCTGTCGCGTGTCCTGCCTGTCTCATGCATGCCTGTTTTATTATATAGCCTCCTTTCCCCTACTTTGTTTTGCAGGATTTCATTCACCTTTTGTAAAATAAAACTTTCTAAAAACAAGGATGCCATGGAATAAATCGTGCTGTCTGTGCGTGTGCCTGTCTTGCAGTTCATCCTCCTCATTATCCGCGTCTCCATTATCAAAGCTTCCTCATTTCTCATAATTTCCTGTAAAACACAATGGCATAACATCACAAAGCTGTGTTCCACATGTGTGTGTGTGAGTGACCAAACACAAGCAGTTCCATTCCAAGTATCATCATAAACCTGCCCGCAGCGGTTAGCAGATAAACTGCCAACCTTGTCTGTAATGTAAGAAAATAAGCTTATTATATCTAGACTCATGCATGCTATTATGAATTGTCCCCTATGAACATATAGGATGCACATGATCTTTGAAATGGGACTTGTTCCCTGCCAAGGCTGTGGTAAGATCCTGGCAGTTAATCCCAGTGCCTATAATCCTCTCAGGCTCTCTGTCACTATAAATGCCCTTTCCTAACCTCTTTCCAGGGAGGCACAGAAATAGCTAAATATCTAAATGGACTTCACTGCCTATTGATACTGCTGTAGTCAGAAGCAGATGGAACAGTCTTATAACTGTCAGTTTATATAGTTTATATTTTGGTCCGTTTTCATTCAGCGACACCTTTCCAGTTTCAAGAGAAATCGGGCTCAGCACTGAATTTATTCCAAAGCACAAGTTTATCTGCATGTGTCCATTGTGATTTAATTAGTCCGTTTAAAGCCGTGTAATTAAATTATCAACCTTCCAGCATTCATCGCCTCATTCAGCTAGATGCAGGAGCAGATAGAATAATACATGGACTCTTTGACAGAGTAATTACTTACACCTTAGCCTGTTTTACTTGGCGATGAGTAATTTATGGAGTTGTGCAGTCATTTCTGCACTGTTTATTGTGTGATTGAAGATTTATTGTCATAATAATTAAGCATTCCAAGTTTGGGAAAGTACATTCACATTCTTTTCTCTGACCCTTATGATCCTAAATACGTGTTTAAATATATTGTTTTTGGAGATACACTTGCAAAAACATGATCCCATTCCGTTTGTCATATACTGCTGCCCTGTGTGGATCTTTAGGGAGTGAGTCTCAGGCAGAACCAGTTGACCCTAAAGAACTGGAGAGTGTGAGACACCAGCTGGAAGATGCCCAGCGATGGAATGCCTCCCTGCAGGCCCGCCTTGGCGCCATCCAAAATCGTGGAGGAGGGGTGGGTGGCACCAATGACACCGGTAAGGTGTTTCCCAGCATGCATTCTGTTGTAGTGCATTCATCTTAGTTGTCATCCAAAAACTTGATTTGGCCGATTTGTTTAATTTGTTCTTTTTTTAGCCGACACGTTTAGCCTTTTGGCCGATCAGACCTCCTACATGAGCATCTGCGTGGAAGACAGACTAGATGAGGAACTGAGTCACCTTTCAGTGCCAGAACTCCGACAAATGGTGTGTCCCCCAACTCATTCATCACACAAATGACATCATTGTTGCTACATCATTTTCCCAGTCATTAATTGTGTCAGTTTTATTTATTTTTTTTTAAATGTTGACCACTGAGATCAAGGCTGATTTGTATTTTCTCAGATCCTTGAACTCAGGGATCATATCAAACGACTGCCAGCACCAAATGAAGACCATCAGAAAAAGGCCTCGCTAATCAGCAGAGCAGATGCCAAACCTGAGGAAGATGATGTTTCCAAGCTTGTGTATGAGAATAAGGTGCCGTTTGTGTCCAAAATCAGATCAATTTTGGTCACTTAAATTTCAGTTCAATCCTGTCAGTAACAACTGTGTCTTTCACTTCAGTGCAACATCTGTAAACTAATCCCTGTTCTCTTATCTTCTTGTTCCATTAAACAGATTTATTGTTTTTGTTGCATTATGTACATGTCATGCAGCTTTTCTCGTGAGGTGTTTATGGATTGCATTCCATCGCTGCCTTTTCTTTTACAAAGCCATGTGTGTCACGCTCCATTCCATTACTGTAGCAACTCGAGAAGAAGCTAGATGAAGTCCCTCACATTAGCAAGACCTCGGGGCTTCGTAAACAGTATCGCCAAGCTGTTTGGGATCAGGTGAGCGAATGGGGAGGGCGGTGCATTAAATGTGAAATGTATGACGCTGATGAGCTGGTATTAAGTGGCATGGGTGTTGGGTAGCTTAAGTTTTCTTCTTTTATTGGACAATTTTCAGTCAAGCGACGAGCATGCCCAGTCTTCTGATGGAGACAGGTCTAAGGAGGGATCGGCAACAGAGCATAAAAGTGGCAGGGTGTCACAGCCCCAAAGCGAGGGAGGGCGGCCCAGGAATGGCGGTAAACGTAAGCATGACAGGCGCCAGGAGGACCTGAGCAAGGACGTAGCGCTCCTGTCACTCCCCAAAGAGAGAAGACTGTCGTCTGTGACTCAACTCAGGTGAGACAGAGCTGTGAGCAGCCTGTTCTCTTCTGTTTGAACGTGGGATATTCGTAACCATGGTGAGATTAATGCAATGTTTATATTGGCCACGTGGGTGTATTAATTGAATCTTCATGGGGTTGTAGTACAAGATAGTGGAACATTAAATCTCGATGAAAAATCAATAAACAGAAGTATACTTTTAAAAATATATATTGGTTATAGAAAGCACAATGTTTACAGCTATTTTAAATTAAGATTTATCACCTACTTTGATCATTAGGTATGTAATTGAAATTGGTTTGTGCTTCAGGGAGGAAATTATGAGACTACAAGCTGAGAATGCTTCTTTGAGGGGCCTCCTGAAGGAGGAGGAATCTGTCGAGTCCAAAGAAAGCGCAGACAGCTCAGGAGAAAGCGACAGCAGCAGAGATCTTCAGAAAATGGTGGAAAGGCTGAAGTCTGAGGCAGTGAGCCAGCGCAAGATCATAAGAGTGCTGAAGGACCAGCTAAAGCTGAACTTGGCTGCCGAGGGTGGGGTCACTTTCAACCCCGATCTGATAGTGAACATGGCGAGAGAGATCGAGCGGCTGAAAGCAGAGCTGGGATCCTCCAAGAGGCGAGCTGAGAGCCTCCAGAAGGATGTGCAGAAAAAGGCATCCCAGCCGATCATCTCCAACTCGAAGGATGCCCCTGTCGGACCAGCTCAGCACAAAGCGCAGAGACCTGCCGTGAGTATATCAGCTTCATACCGCCCCTTTCTGATATGAATCTGTGAATGACCATTATATTAAATATAATTCTTTGTTTTATAGGCTGGAAAATCACGCCTCCCTGTTCCCATAAGGCATGATAAGGAGGTCGTTAAAAGATCTGTTGTCAACCGAGCTACTGATGTAGAGCTGCAGTCCTTAACAGAGGAGGTCCTTGAGATGGAGAAAAAACATCTCAGGCAACCTCAGCCATGGGCTTCTGATCCGGAAGAATCCAAGCTGAGGCCAGCTTGCCAGGGGTCCGCAGAAGATGTCCAGAAGGCTGGAGGTTTTACAGCCAAGCAGATGACAGACACAGAACTCCTCAGTCAGTTAGAGTTACTCCATGACGAATGTCAGGAGAAAGAACACGTGATTGCCCAGCTCCAGGAGAAGGCTGAAAAGTGTGAGGAGCTACGGGCAAAGCTCATGGAGAAAGATGAGCTGAACAGAGAGTTTGTTGAAGCCTTACAAGCTGCGGAATCCACCATAGAGTATCTTACTGCCTGTAACATGGATAAGGAAGGAAAAAATGACCATGTCCCTGAGTCTAACCTCCACAGCCACCACAGGGAGCTTCAAAGAGTGCTTCAGGAAAAGGAGACACTAAACAAGCAGCTGTTGGCTTGCCTTCATGTCGCAGAGTCTGCCCTAGCCTCTCTGAGTACCTTCCCAGCAGGCGGGGTCGGTGCGGACCCACAGGACAGCTACTGCGATCCCCAAGAGTTGCTGCACAAGCTTGAGAATGTTCTGCAGCAGATCGACGCATCTGTGGATCAGGCAAAGCCTGGGGCAGTAGATCCTCAGGACTCGGCCTCAGATTTGCAGCGGCAGATTGATCAGCTGCAGGAGGAGCTGTGGGAACAGAATCGGCGAAACGCTGAGCTGCAGGATAGACTCATTGAAGCGGAACGGGTAACCATACCTGGGACCACCAGCGGGAGTGCTACTGAGCAAGACTTAGTAGACAGTAACTCAGCCGAATACAGACAACTGAGGGATGTCAAAAAGCTTTTAGAACAACAACGAGAGGCTCGGGTGGGCCCGATTAAAATAGAAGAGTGCTCAACATGTGGCACACAAAACCAGCATATTGAAAAGATCTCTAAGGACCGTGAAAAGCAAGATCAAATAATAAGACAGCTTGCAGAGTGCCTTTTTACTGCTGGGTCAGCCTTAACCTCACTCAATGCTCGCTACACTCATGGTAACTCCACAGAGAAGCCAGTTAGTAATGAGAGCCTTCAGCAGGAGCTACAAAGGCTTGAAAAAGTTTTTCAGGACAAGGCTGAGTGGCAAGAGCATTATGTAGAATACTGTACACAGAAACTCAAAACTGCTTACCATGAGGGCCAACATATGGACCTATATCATAACGTATGCAGACTTCAGCAGGCTCTCACAGAAAGCAGTCAGGTGTCCTCAGAACTTCGGAAAGCCCTGGAAAAGCTCAAGACACAAAATAAGCAGTATCAGAATGAGCTGAGAATAGCGAAGTCGAGTCCAAAAACCTCAGATCTTCCAGAGAAGCTGGAAAACCTGCAGAAGGCACTTGGAGAAAGAGAATGCACATGCAAAGAACTTGAGCAGAAGTTGGCCACTGCTCAGGAGATCATTGCTATGCAGAGGTCCATCCAGGAGAAACAAGATGGAAACCATAAAGGTAGGAAGGTCCTGCTTAAATGCTGTACAGCTTAACATTATTTTATGGAGTGTCAGCAGAACGGTTTTTATTGACTAATCCACACACTTAAGTGAATATCAGATTTCTGTTCCTTTAATTAGAAACCTATCTATGACTCCTGTGTAATTATCAGGCACAATATTCAGTTAGCTTTTTTGATTATTCCTTTCGGAGATCCTGGATTGTGATGTCTTTAATAGTGCCTTCATGTTTATTTTATTTTATAGTTTTTTTTAGAATAGAAATTCTCACTTGAGACTTTGTCTCCTAAGGGGAGACCCTAAATCGTATGTGCTGATTTGGTATGACCTTCTGCTCTGAAGGTAGCTAACGTTTCCCTGAGCTGGGCAGCTAGAATATGCATAGTGGCCTCATACGCCATAGCCATTGGTTCACCATAGATACAGCCATGGAAAAATAGTTTTTGGAAAGAGTGATTATGACTTCACTGACTGATTTTTTCATCTTTCTTAATTTCTTAATTTGAATGAGTTTAGTGCAGGGAAAAAACAGCTTATGTTTATAAGAATTGAACAAAGAACGCTTTAAACGTGATGCAAGCGTTTCAAAACCTGAGTATGTAAGATGTGCGGTGAGACGAATCTTCAGACTCCGACTGACACTCAAACTCCAGCTCTGCTGACCTTCATGTGTCGCCCATAGCAACACCTCTGGGACAAGATGACAAAGAGGTACAGGTGGATTTACAGGACCTGGGTTACGAAACAAGCGGAAAAAGTGAAAACGAAATGGATAGGGAAGAGAACAGTAGCTCAGGTAGACAGCATGCTTGCTGCATGTTGACTAATCCACAGTTTTGGTCCCTGGCATGACATTGTCTACTGGGCTCTTTGCTGCCAATTAACTCTGGTGTGCAGTTCTCACCTCCAGACTTGACATACGGTTCTTGCATAACTTAAGTACACCTGTTGAATTGTGGTGTTCATTCATGTCAACCTTTTTCATCTGTATTTCTGCATGCTTGAATCCCGGTCTTTGGAATGGCTTTGCTCCTGATCCCCGTTTAATTAATTGTCTTTGTAAAAAGATCTAGAAATTTCTCTATACTTCTGAGATTGTATTACTAGTGTGTTGTTCTTATTCAGGTACCATAGACAATGATCAAGACTTGCATCATGCCAGAGGTACAAGCATCTCTTCACTGCTTGGGCACATCCGTGGTAACTTCTCCTCCACGGAGAACCTCGACACGAACTCCAGTACGTCATACCCCAGCTCACCTACCCTCAGTTCCCCAAAGTTCAGTTTGAAGAACGTGCAGATGTTTGAAGACTATGGAGTCACAGACAACCCGGAGCACCTGAAGCAGCAAATTCTGGAGCTCAAAGGGCAGCTGGAAACCCACCAGAGACTCAGTCAGTATCTTCAGAGTCTCCTGCGTCGAGCCTCCCAGTCAAGCGATCTGCTGGCCGTGGTTTCTGACTCGCCCTCCACGACCTTGGAAAAACACAGCCAAGGTCAGACCAAGGAGGCGAGACTGAGTATTGGTTATGAAGAGGACCGCTCTTCTGAGGGCACGATCCTGAGCCAAGATGAGGATGAGAAGCAGATGATGAAGGAGCATATCACCAACCTTAGCACTGAGCTGGAGAAAGAGAGAAACCTCAACAAGAATATGGCAGAACAGCTGCAGCAAATTCAGTTCCGAAGTAGATCAGCTTCACCTGCACGGTAAATTACAAGCTTGTTTGCAACTTTATGAAAAAAGATTCATTCTGAACATCATAGATGGGGAAGCGTCAAAGCCAGAAGGCCCTACTATGCGCTCGTTTAATCTTCTATCTAGAATCTTTGTTTTGTGTCAGTGGTCGACTAGTGACCTTAACCACAACAGATTAATTGAATATAAAATGATATGATGTACATCAGATACCAGCATTTTGATCCTCACCCTCATTTTACTTTTTTATATGCAGTTTATTATGTATGATTTTAATATGATTTTGTCTGCTTTTAAGAAGTTTTTTGATTGCTAGAAACTTGACAGGACAACTTTGAAGTGAATCGAAAGTATTAGAACAATACTGTTAAATATAAATTGAACACGAGGTACCATAGTGTCTGGGAACTCGTTTTAAGAGCAGCACTCGTGTTTTTATGCCATTGGGTGGGTTAATGAACATTATTTTTAGTGCCTGAATTTGGCTGGGAAATGGATAGAACATATGTTCAAAAGGGTAAAAGGGTCTGCTGAGAAAATCATTTGTTATTTTTTAAATATAATTGTTATTCTGAAGGTTGGTTATTTTGGTTGTGGAGTTTCGGTTTTGATGTGGTAGGCTTTCCTGTAGATCAGGGGGTTCCCCTTATCCAGCTTACCAGCTAGCTTCTACCTTTAGTAGGTGTGTTCGAGCGGGGAAATCTGTAAACTGTGTTGCAGACTGGCTCTCCAGTCTGATGTAGATTGATTTCAGTAGTTTTTTGTCCTTTGGGGGTACATCAGTGTGCTGGTCTGTCTGGCTTACATGGGCGCTCTGGCGTCGCCTTGGGCATCTCCTGCAGGATCGATTCACTGGTGCAGTCTCAGGCCAGGGAGCTCTCCCAGCTGCGGCAGCAGATTAAGGAGAGCCGGGAACTTGGCGCACTGCAGCGCCAGCAGCTGGAGGAGCTCGGCAAGGCATTCGAGGAGCTACTCCAGGCCAGCGATGTAGACCGCCACGCGGGAGATGTCTTCCGCGAGCAGCTGGACAAGAGCCTGACTGTGCTGGAGCAGCTAGAGGAACGGCTAGAGAATGGTACACTCTTCCCAGGCAAGCAGCTTTATGTTTCCTGGCAACGTTCTGTCTGGCAAATTAATAAACACAGTTTGACAGAAACAGCTGTTTCGTTCCGATGACCTCCAGAAATTAACACCTGTGGGTCACATGCAAGCAATGCTCTTACAGGAGAAGTTTCTCATGACACTTAGCACCAAATGGATTGCACCATCCATGTAATTATTCACGAAGCTCAGGATAAAGTGTAATGAGCTGGAGCTGATTGAGAAAGACAAGGCTTTCATAATCAATCTTCTGTACTTTCTTCTAGGAGACAAACATTTGGATAATGAAGATCGAGCCGTTCTCGACCTGGCACAGAGGTGGGACTTCCTCTGACTTTTTGATGTTCCCTGTCCGTAACAATCATTTATAACACCGTCTAGCTCTCACTGCACCCCTTTATGTTGAAGCACATAATGCGCTCTCTCTCTCTCTCTCTCTCTCTCTCTCTCTCTCTCTCTCTCTGCCTCCCACCCTCCTCACTTTCGTTTTGGCAGCACTGTATCACTTCATCTCTCATCTGAAGATTTTTTTATTAATGCTGAATGATATTTAAGAACAGGACAACAAAGTAGCTTTTAGTGTGGTAATTTTCTGATTTACGGTATTTAACGTTAAGAATAACATTTATCAGATGCGTAAAATGAACACCAGTCAGTGCAAGTACAGGTGGGGACTTTTATGCTTTGGGATAAAAAAAACCTGTAATTTCATTTTGTAACCGTTTTATTTTTGATCAGTAGCTCGGGAGGGAGGTCATTTTAAATATTTGTTCAATAAGTTGAAATTTTTAAAGTGGTTAAAATTTTTCATGTTTACACATACACTAAATTAATTGATGATATGCTATGGCAAGCACCACCTATATGGGTAACACTACTTGAGGGGGCACAAATAATGTACTTGTATAGTCTTAATTAGTCATGAACTAGCTCTTACTTAATGTATTAATTAACCACAAACTATATTTGTTTGTGATTTGTACTTAAGTAGTAACTGAGCTGCTGTTACTGAGTTAGTAAGAAAAACATACTGCAAAGTGTCACGGCGCCTGGAACCAGCTGTCAGTGCTGTCTCCTGGCATGCAGCGCTGGGCCCCCCCGGGGGCAGAATGTCAGAAGCTGGGCTTTGTCACACAGAGAGAGACAAGCTGGGTAACTCTATAAATACAGTTCCTTAGTAACTTACTAGTAACACAGTTACTAATCAAGTACAAATCATAAATAAATATAGTTTATGGTTAATTAATACATTAAGTAAGAGCTAGTCCATGATTAATTAGGAGTATTTTTTGTGCCCCCTCAAATCAGGTGTTATCCCCATATGAAATGGGGGACAGCAGGATTGTTCTGTTCCAGTTTGGTAATTTTTTTTTATATCATATCAGTTTCTTTTCTGACTGTGCGTTTTGTGCCTTCTTGGACATTGTACTTGTAGTGTTTTTAGAATAGGAATTTGTATTTCTATGGCACCATTCAAAGGGTTCTCTCAACTTGCAGAGAGCCCCTGTGTCTCTCACATGATATCCCCGGTAGCTCCCTGCCATCACAGTTAGATGGTGAAAGAGAGCTACTGCAGCAGCAAATGAGGTATCTGGTACAGCAGAACCAGAACTTAGCAGAAGTCACTAAAGAACAGCTGGATCTGTGAGTGCTGCATCTTGGGATTGACGCTGGAGTGAGAGCATGCTTGTGCTGCTTGCTTTTGTTTAGTCTGTGCTTGCAGTTTGTCACATGCTCATTTTTCAGTTTACTGGTGTCTAGTGACTGTAGGAAAAATGTAATAGCGTGCACAAAAGCTATTACTTATCTGCTCGATGCTCGGAGTGTTAATGTTGACGTTGGCACATTTTCCTTTCTTCAAATCTCTGCAAATGTTGGAGAATGAGCAGTCCAGGTTCGTCAGTAAAACTGTACATGCAAAGCTGCTTTCTAGTTTAATGTTTCGCTTACGTAATGACCATAATCAATAACTCTCGACGGAAACATTAAACTAAATGTAAGAAAACGAATATCAATTATACCTTTCCATTAGAAACAGTTCTTGATTCAGTAAAATGATTTGTCAGAGCAGAATTTTAATCTTGTATATATAAGTGCAGCAAGGAAGGACTGGCATGCAGATGACAAAGGGAATTCGGACATGGAGTCTGGATTTGTATTTCTGTCTCCTACATTACAGGGCTGACAGACTATAGAAGAAAATGTAAAATGTACACTTTCCTCGTCCATAGTCCATATCAGCCCTGTCATGTAAGAGGTGGCAGCTCAGGTGTTGATTATCTAACATCGCTCTAACCAGGGGCAATTCTAGGATCTGACCCTTAGGGGGCGCTCCCAAGAGAAGGATTTAGAATAGTAATTTCAGGGGAGTGAGACATAAAATAGAATCTCCTGCCGCTGTATATTGCATTGCTTTTCATTGTGAATTGCTTGTGCAGCTGCGGTTTCTTCCTAGCGCCCCGTCCTGTGCAGATCCCGTCTCTGACTCTCTGAACCCGTGCTTCAGGCTTTCCAGAGAGCTGCATGAGAAAACGCAGCTGATCCAAGGCCTGCAGAGGGAGCTGCGAGGTCATTGCCCCGGCAGCCACCACAGCTCTGCGCCCGACCTGTCCGACAGGGGCTCCCACAACACCGGCGCCGTCACGCCTCAGACACACACTGTCAGCCGCATTCTACAAGGTACATTCTCCAAAGGCTGGCTGTATGGATTGGCTTGGCTGGCAGGTCACTATGTATCAGCAAACCTGAGCAGGAATCAGCTAAACAGCCAGTGAGTCATTTAAGATGAGAGACAAAGCACGCATTGGATGATTCATTTGGATACAAATATTAAATGTTTTGTCTTTGGTCTCGTTGTTTTGATGCTGTGCCCCCTATAGGTTGGGGTAATTATGCTGAGGACGGTACACCACTTTCTTCTCAAAATCAAGTGTTATGTAGCAGTAAGAAGTAGGACAGTGATAGGGCAGGTATTCAGTTTCCCAAACACTTTAATGAATTATTAATCATGAGTATCCAGTTTAATAGTCTTCCCAAAGCAGAGAGAGTGGCTGTCTGTGTGGAATGGTGCGTCGCTGGTGTGTGAGAGGTTCATGTCCAGGCAGTTAAATAGCTAGCTTGAAGTCCCAGTACTGAGCTCAACCAGGAAATGGATAAACATGAGGCAAAAGCAATTCAGAAAAGTCGTTCGCGTGGACGGTGGAAAAAGGTGTGGAAGGACAGTAACGCAGGTATCATGTATTCGGGTCGTCCAGTTATATCCAGTTGTTAAGGGCTTTCCTGAGCACATATATCACTTTCTTATGTGAGTCTGTGTTATGGGAAATGTCTAGTCATGTATCTTAATTGCAGTGAGCTACCACAGAGTGAATGGCTTACAAAGGGGTGTTACTTCATGTGATTTCTGGTAAATAATGGAAAAAACAATGAATTGCTAACAAAACACCTGTACTTTTATAGCATTGCCCATGTATCTCTGCAAAATAAGTCTGATTAGTAGCTCAGTTGAAATGTAGCCTTTTTTGTGCATGTGTAAACCAAAACTAAGGTTCGTGAACAAGAATTGCAAATTTTGAAAACGCATATGTGCTGTGTTACTTGTATTAGTTACTGTTGGTCATCCACCATATTTATGAATTTGTTTAGTGCCAGTATTTACCTTTTAGATCAATGAACTCCTGACCGTCTGCTGGCTAATTTGAAAAAATGCCTTATCACCGAGTTAGAAAAGTACGTGGTGGGATTACTGTTATACTTGCAGAGGAAGTGTGTGTTTGTGTAACCAGTAAAATGCATGTTTATGCTGCATGAGCAAGTCTGGACAGGGGAAATAATTGCACATGAGCTATTAGTGTTTTTGTGGTTTATCACCAGTGGGACTGTTACCGTATACACTCACCTAAAGGATTATTAGGAACACCATACTAATACGGTGTTTGACCCCCTTTCGCCTTCAGAAC
>JAAGVU020000113.1:15986694-16031662 GCA_011763525.2 Mormyrus iriodes | reverse complement strand
GGTGGTAAGTTACTCATGTTCTCTACTGTGAACACCCGTGTAAAATAATCATTAAACTCCTTTACTAAATCAATTTCATTTTCGATTATAAGGCCCTTACTATGTTTTGGCTTAAGGGTAAGTTTTGGAAAATGCCTGGATATGTTTTTGTATATAAGGTGCCCAGAATTTACTTTACGTTTGTTTCAAAGCGATATGATGTTTAGCATATTGTTTTGATTTATATAATTATTCCTAAACAATAATAAAAAATAGTTGGTAATACTAGTGTTACTGTTCATTACAGTACAGTAATAATAAAATATATTTTGTTGATTTTCTACAAGCTGAAAGCAGATAAAGTGACCGGCAAACTTTTACTGTTATTTACTAACACTGTTATCCGTATTATCAGTATCATTTGCTTACCAGTCTGCCCATCTGGTGTAGTACCTAAGAAATACAAGCTTTATTCTAAAGCCAGAACACATGGAACTGCATGTCAGGTTTTTAAAAATAGTGTGAAAATAGTTTCCTCTGATTTTCCATGAGATTTAATTATTCTGAAGTGATACGCGGTTTAGGGTCTGTCTGTTTAGAATTTGTCTGTGTGCACTGTTGGTTTACTCAACATGTCTCTTCACTTTTTCTGTTTATTATGTAATGATACTGTATGCAGAATCACATAGTTGTATAACTGCCTGTTATCGTATATAACAGTGAAATCACTCTGCTGACTGAGACTTGAACCAGTGGCCTTGCAGTCATAGGAATAGCATGCCCCCCCCCCCATTTTTTGTAATACTTTCATTTTATTAAATAGCAATAAGTATGAAGATAATCAGTTTAATGGTGGTGGTTATTGAAATAGTGTTTTTCTGCCTGTTCCATGTCAGATCCCACCCAAGAAGCAGCGGCCCCCTTTGCTGGGCCGCTGGACCTGAACGTTCTCCTGTCCGAGATTCGGCATCTCAGGCTCCAGCTGGAGAGAAGCATTCACACCAACAACGCCCTGCGGCAGAAGCTGGAGGAGCAGCTGCTGAGAGGATCGACCCAGCCGGATGGCTCCCCCTCCACCATCAACATCAACTACCTTCTGTCTGCGGAGTCGAGGCCCCCCTGCCATGGCCGCGGAGGAGGTACCGGGCAGCTGTGATAGTGTCTTGCTGTGTCAGGCCAGCACCACTGACTGACTGCTAAGCCTCAATTTATGTTTCAGACGATGGTATGAAATCCTCAACCCAAGATGTCGGTGATGTGACCCATCCATCTGTCATGGTTTCCTCAGACATCCTTTATGGTATGTTACGCAAAGCTTGATTTCTACTGGTAGCCCGAAATAGCCCTTTGTGTACCTGTTTTTAATATCCAGGCTGTCTACATAGCAATGTTTTACTGGTTAAGAAATATGGAAATTAGAGTGGAAAGTTTCAGTGTTGCTGTAAAATTATGCTGACTGTTCTGGCTTTAGGTATTAGTGGGGAGGTGGGGAGGAGTTCTGGACGTACATCTCAGAGCAGCGGAAGCTCTGCGGACAGCGCCTCCACAAAACCAGCCCGGCTCGTCCCCGGCCACCACCTTTGGGCCAACAAAAAGGGCCGGCACGTCCTCGGCCTCATCGAGGACCACAATGCCCTGCGCAAGCAGATTTCCGAGGGAAGGAAGTTGATTGGCGGGATGGAACGGCACCTTCAGGAGTGTCTCCACGCTCTGTCCAAGCAGGACTCAAAATCCACAGTAAGTCACCTGTGAAGGTGAGACGAATGTGAAGAGGAGCCAAGATGGCCGACTTACTCAGCACAAACTTAATTCTTGTGTGTTTGTCAGGTTCTAGATCAGCAGCTGCTAAAAGGCTTTTCCACAAACATCAACACGATGCAGCAGGTCCTCGAGGAAGCTGCTCGCTTGCTTAAGCTGCTGTGGAGAGTTTCCATTCCGACGTGCTCCTGTGCTGAGGGCTGTTTGGGCCATCAGGTGCGTTCGCAGAGCCCAGGCTTGGTTCGGTTTTTCTGGACCCATCAGCAGTCGGGCCATGCAGATAATTCTCTTTAATTGTGGTCCTTCTTATTTCAAAATGTAGGACGAGGCCTTAAAGAGTGAAATCGCACGACTTAAGGCCAAGTTAAGCGAGCAAGAGAGGTTACTGTCGGGGGCAGTGAAGAGGCTTCGCACCACCAACCAGCTGAAGGAGGGAATGGAGAAGGTCATCATCGAGCAGCGTAAGTGAACATAAATCTCTATGCGTTTGGTGTCTATACTTAACAAAAGGAATTACAATGAGAGAAATTTAGATTTCATTATAGTTTGCAATGCTTTCCTCATAGTGTCATTAACCCATGATGTACTCAAGAAAGCAAGAGGTAACTTAGAGGTGAGTGATCGACTTTTTTTTATGGATTTCAATAACCATGATAGTCATTTTGGTAAATTAGTTTCTTTGAGTCAATTTTTGTGTCTTTTTTTATGTAATGTTTTTAATATCGTGCATCTTAAATATCCCGATTATAAGTTGTATTAAAATATTATAAAGATTTTATTAGGAGTTTTGTTGTGATAATTGAACTTTTCCCCCCCTTGACATGGCACCTGTTTTTATATGAGCAATTACAGACAAATTGTTGTACACTTTTTGGCCTTAATGGCTTACCAGGACCAACTGAAGGTCAGTTTATTAATCTGGAGGTTCCTTCCATGCATGGGTTTGTAATTTGGGTATTGAGGTTGTTTCCATTGTGGAGTCTTCAGCTGCATTACTGTACCACTAGATGCATGCTGTAAGCACGCATTTCATGCTGCACGTCAGGGTAAATGCATCCAGGGTAAGCACATCCTGTACCAAGGAATGCTGTACTTTTTTGAACATAATTCTGTAATTGTGGTAGTTTGCATTCATTTTTGATGTATGAAATAAAAATATCCAGACACAAATGACTATGACTCATCTCTCCTTTTGTACCCAGGAGGTCCCAGGCAATGGCTAGAGCTCCCTAAGGCTGAGGGGGGGTGGCAGCATCTGTCCGTCTGTCGTTCAGCAGCTGAGCAACACAGCTGCAGCTCAAGCTCCTCTCTTTCCTGTTAGTCGTGTCTCCTGCTGTGAACCTGCTGGGTTTTTTTTTTTTTTTTACTCCTTTTTGTAATACTGTTGAGGTACAGTTTCAAAAGTGCCTTTGAAAATAAGGCAGTGCTTGCACCTTTACTTGTGACCTATTTTAATATGTATGCTGTAAAACGTTATTACAGAGCAATAATGTAAAGGTTTGTTTGTAAATATTCAATCTGTATTTAGCTTTTAAAGTTTTCCTTTTTATATATATAACGCAGAAGTGTTTTTTTTTCCTTTTTAATTTTGAGGCCAATTTGACTCAAATCTATTTTGGCAATACCAGTTCACACCATGGCCAGTACTTGGATACAGTGGTTTTTAAATGACAAAAATGTATGTAAAATACATTACGTTTGCTTTAATTGTATTTAGATGTGTGTTTGTTTGCTGTTCCTTTCGCCCGTGCCTCATGCTGAGTGCATTTTACTATAGATATAATTATAGAACCTTTCCGTAGTCAACGTCATTGGGTATGAACTCTGAAACGGTAAAAACTTTAACCAGTTAATGCATTTCCCGCTCGTCTTTAACCTGACTTCTGAAGAGACATACTTTCAGCCTGATGAATTCAATGTGGCAGTTCTGAATCTTTCATGAACACAGTGTTGTAAGGATAGAACTTAGTAATGATTATGAAATTACTCATGCAGTAGGTGATTCGCGTTAACTAGGGTCAGTCCTGCAGTCCTTTTAAATTTAATTGGAAGGGGAATCGGCTCTTGTTGCATGTCCTCAGGACAGCCGTTGTGATTCTGAAATATACTGCAAAGTGTGTTCTTAAAAAAAGGTTTATTTCAGTATAAACATATCCTGACAAATACCTCAAAAGTACAAATCTTGAATGCTTCCAAATATCATATACAGAGGCCTTCAATACAGTACAATTGTAATAGTATACTTAAGAGTACATACACAAGACAGCACGCCAGCTCACAAAAATCACTACACAAGTACATTTAGCAAAATGGACATCCTTGTGTGAAGTACAAAAATTTCTAAATTTATCATAACATGCTTACATACTTTATATAGATCAAATACCCACGGCAACACACACATGGCTCTGGAACAATCCAACCATCAACAGAACTCTAACAAAGATGCCTAGTCATCAGTGGACCAAAGTAAAACCTATAAAACTAGGTGTAAGTGCCTTAAGGACTGACCGGGAGTGAGAAGGGGCTGCAAGATAGGCACAGTTCTTGAATGAAACATCCCTTTGAAATGTGGCTTTCATGTAGTTATGAACAGAAAAAGACAGGGGCCATAAAGCAGGTAGCCATAACTGCAGTCACTCTCACTGCACTTCCCCAAGCATGGCTTCATTAATGACCCAGAAGCCCACAGTGCAGAGATGCTGGTAACTCTTAGTCCAACCCACTTAAAAATGTACATACCCATTGAACTAAAATTCTCAGATTTTTGAGGCTAATCCAATACACACAAAGCCCTGAGACAAACTTTCTCCAGATTCCCAAAAATCTCCTCTGTTCCTTTGTATAAAACTTCTAATACGTCTATGGCTGATCAGTAACGGTTGGCTAAGAACTGGATAACAACAATGAAAAATACCCTTAGAGGAGTAGCTGATAGCCACATTTGGTCTTGATATCATTAAACGTTTCAAGTTTGATGTCAGTTTGCAATAAACCTAACAGAAATATATCAAAGGAGTTACTGTGTTGCCTCAAGTACTGAGAAATAAATCGCATCACTGTGGTAAGCAGAAGCTCTAGTGCTGCCTTATCTTACCCTGTGAAAAAAATTCTAAATGTATCAGAAGCCTGTGTTGAGAAGTCCGGCTGATTACAAAAACCAGAATGTGTTTTAAAAGAACAAAATGGCACAAAATTCCCCAAATATCAAACCGGCATTCCAGACACTGCGAAATCGCTGTCAGTTCTTCAATCTTCTCTTCACTGAATTCTGCTGATAACTTGAAAAGTCACCGCTCCTTATGAGTCTGGTGGTTACATGTTGCTGGTCACTGGTGTGGCTATAAATTAGACCAGGGATCTCCAACTCCAGTCCTAGCGAGCTACTGTCCAGTAGGTTCTCAGATAAATACCAGGAACAGGTGTGGCTCAACAGAAGCCAGGCAGAATAATAGTTCCCCAGGACCGGAGTTGGAGACCCCTGAATCAGACTAAGTACCTTGTAGAGGTGAAAAAAGCTTCTTTGAAGCCCATCAGGGGGTTTATAATTGATTTGTAAAGGAGATGGTGGCCTTTAAACACAACACTGACTTCCAGCATTCCTGAGCAGAGTGAAGCAGAGATCACAGCGTGTGGCTAAATTTCACCCAGCAGGGGGCAACCATCTCTCAACCGTCTATCTCTGTACGTGTCGGACGAAGGCTTGGACCAACTGGAGAAAGGGCTCCTGGCCCTCGGGTACTGCCTTGGCACCTGGCGTGGAGGGCTTACTCTGCGGAGAGGGGAGTAGTCCGCTGGCCGGAGACGAAGGGGACCCTCGTCGGAAGTAGCGAGATAAGCTAGACAGCAGAGTGCTCTGGAGGAAGAGGGGAACACGGGGACAAAAGGATCGTGAAATCATGCTATACCCCTCAGAAACCAAGCAGTAATCCATAAAAGCATCTCTGTAATAAGCAGGGAGGAACAGCGCATGGGAGCAGTGAGGTTAGAATGTTACCAGTTCTGAGCTTAGCTCCTGTTTCATCCGCTGCTTGTCTCTCAGGTGCATGCTGGGGTCCTTCAGAAAACGCACGGCTTGGGAGATTAATACATAGAAGCAATTCTCCATGGTGAACATCAGCAGAGACCTGGATGGGGGTAGGGAGTCCAGATTTAGCCAGCGGTGGAGGGGTAATGCACCGTACCGAATATAACCATTCTAATATGGTCTTACTTGAGAGCCTGAACTTCCTCAGATGATGCAAAGGTCCCTACGCTCAGGGAGGCTGGCTCCTTTTTCTTCTCAACCTAGAAATGCCAGATCAAATTATAAATCAATCCCTTAACTAACATCACCAAATCAGTAAACTAGCTCAGAATAATTTAAGCAGGAAAAGATCAAAATAATGCTAACTGTCCCACCTCTCCCAGCATGCTTAGTGCCACATTGATGGTGGCCAGAAGCGTCCCAAACGAGGGCGCAACGTCAGAGTCAAAGGCGGGCGTAGTAAAGCTCAGCACAAAGAGGGTGGGGTACTCCGCCAGGTCCAGGGACTAAACGAGAAACAGCAGAATGAATTTGACTTCAGTAAGAAATGTGCAAATCTGTTACATATGAGACCTGTTTCTGTGGGAAAACATGAGAGACACAGTATGATCGATCCCCGGTCATCATTTAAGGAGCATTTTAAGCAGCAAATTGTAAATATTTTTGAAGTCCACACTGATCACACATTGCTGAAGTGTAATCTTTCCTTCCTACGATCTCTCGGGGCAGCACGACGTGTTCAGCACATCAACGGCCCAAGGGCTACCTGGTCCAGTAGGATCTGGCAGCAGTCGGGCGTGAAGTGCTGCAGCGTGGCCAAGGTCTTGCTGAGGATCTTCAGCAGGCTGCACTGCACCGCCAGCAAGGCCTTCTGCTCCGCCTCCTCCCGCTCGCTGCCCCCTGGGGCCGAGCCGGCCGAGCCTGCCGAGGACACTGCCGAGGACGACGTCGACGTTGAAGCTGAAGTTGAAGCTGAGGCCACCCCCCCTGCCTGCTTAGATGGAGTCTGAGGCGCGCGCTGGCTCCGGGGGAGGGGCCCCGGGGGCAGCATGTCACCGTTTTTAGTCTGCAACACGAGGGAGGTGAAGGTGACCCTCTATGAACTATCAAAAACTGCTGTACCGTAAATACACAGCTCCCTACCGCCAGACCAGGAAACCAAAGTTTGTTTCAAGAGATAATTATAATGAGTTTATATTAGGAGAACTCTTTCAAAAGTGAATGAAGCCGCAGTGATACAGAAGGCTAATTTACATCCAACGGGAACCATTATATTAATCCTCATGTTTTTATTTTGAAGCGAGATAAAAATAGAGCCCTCTCACCTGTAGGTAATGATGGAGCATCTTTTTGCTGTGCAGGAGGTACGTACAGGTCTGACACAGGTAACACAGATTAACCTGTAGCGTAAATGATGAACGAAGGCACTCAGGGAATTGTCTTAATGTAAGTCAGCGCAACTCGATAGCTAACAAGCAAAGCCCTGACAAGGGGACGGGTCACTAAGCCTCACCTGCACGTCCCTTAACAGCTGAGGGAGGTGAAACTGCCACTCCTTACAAAAGCTGGAGAGCTGAAGGAGAAATCCTACGGTGTGGTCTGCTTCATCCAGGCAGGCCAGGCTCTGTACTGTCCGTACAGCATTCAGACACTGAGGGAGAAACAAGTAGGTTTATGCTACGCTAACATCGTCCCAACAGTACTCACACACTATTCTGTTATACTCGCTGATTAATGCACATAGCCTCTATGGTACTCACACTTACACTCGCTACGCTAAATGCACATAGTCCCTACAGTACTCACACAATATGCTGCTATGCTTGTTACGCTAACCAGACATAGTCCCCAGAGTACTAACACACCATGCTACTCTAACCGTACATGGAATTGTGTTACCCTGACTTCACACAGTGTCTCTATGCTAGTCTAGCTCAAAGTGCAGGAGCAGTGTATACCTGGAGGATCCTCTCTTGGTGAACACCCACGAAGTCTAACGCCTCATTAACAAAGTCGTAACGTAGCGTCTTCAGCAGGCTCTCCATGAGGGACAGGCAGAGGCGATACACTCCCGGCCAGGAGGGCATGTCCTGAGACTTCCGGGAGAAACCTAGGTTCTGGAGGGCCAGGAGGAGGGGAGAGGATTCACGTGTCTGTTGAACAGCTCAGCTGGTACCAAAGCGTGATGGCGAGGCGGGTCCACAAGGCTCCTCACCTGCGAGGCTCCGTTGGCGCTCATCTCGTATACGCTGAGCAGGGGCAAGCACACGCTCTGGATCACTCCGGCACCAGCCACAGCCGCGGCTCCCTGGGAGGCAGGGCAGACATTACACGTTACTCAACACACCATACTGGGTCAGGCAGAAGAAACAGCAGGTTTCATAAGCTATTCAAACTGTAATTACAAATGTTATATCATCTTATTCTAAGAGAGTGTCGTATAGGCAATTCTTCAGGTATATATGCTTTACTCATAATGCCGTTTCATTAAAAACACTTATTTTGTAAAATAAGGAACAAAACCTGAACAGGCATTTTGGTATGCTGCGTGGCACTTGGATTAGGACGCGATCAGGTGGCCATAGGCTCAAATCCCAGGGGCAGTAGCCTGATGCCACCGTTGGGCCCTTCAGCATGGCCCTTAACCCCCAGTTCCAGGGGCATCATACACTGGCTGGCCCTGTGCTGTGACTCTTAAGTTTGATCTCACCTGTATATGCATGTCCGTGTGTCATGGAGTGCAAGACGGGGTAGGTAGAGAAAGAATTTCCCCACAAGAATGAATAAAGTATCAGTATTCTATTAACAGCTGAGACTGGCGCACATAATTTCTTACTTTCCTCCTGTACAAAAAGTACAGTTTCAATTCATTTGTGTTTCCACATAAAGCTCTGAAAATACACATGAATGTCTCATGCGGATAACCGTTCCTCAAACAGAGGCACCACAGGCGTCTGAATTTCCAGCATCCTTTCCAGAAATATTCCAGTTTCATTCACACATGTACCACAGGCTCTGCTTGTGTTGAGCTTGGCTGAATGATAGTTTCCATTCCTTAGGTCTCATTTATTATCCGGGACTTTGCCAGAGGCGGCTCAGCACTTCTACCCTGCCAACATCCTATTACCGTAAAGCTCCCTAGCCAGTGTCCCATTCCCCTCGAGCTCCCTCGCCGGCATCCCATTCCCCTCGAGCTCCCTCGCCGGCATCCCTAAAGCTCCGTCGCCAGTGTCCCATTCCCCTCAAGCTGCCTCTCCAGCATCCCATTGCCCCCTCAAGCTGTCTCTCCAGTGTCCCATTGCCCCCTCAAGCTGCCTCTCCAGCATCCCATTGCCCCCTCAAGCTGCCTCGCCAGCGTCCCATTCCCCTCAAGCTGCCTCTCCAGCGTCCCATTGCCCCCTCAAGCTCCCTCGCCGGCATCCCATTCCCCTCAAGCTGCCTCTCCAGTGTCCCATTGCCCCCTCAAGGCTTCCACCTTCCATGATTACTCTTGCCTCCTCTAATTAGACCAAGCAATGTAATGTAGTGTCTAACACAGGAAGCCCAGAACAGGCCATTGGACAGCAGGCTTCTGGCAAGAATGGCCTTTCAGACAATCCAGGCTACCGAGCAGCATGACTAGGCTGGACTTTATCAGCCTCGACGACTGAGGAATGCTAACAACAGTGGTGACTGACTTCTCCAGCTGGCGTTAGCAAGGCCACATACAGGCTACACCACCAGCCTGCTTTTCAGGAAAATAGCAGGCTGGAATTGCTTGCTGAATTTCCCACAAGTAACCCTTTCTTTCCAAGCTCTTTTGGTCAGCCAATAACCGAAGAAATTTTCTAAGCAGCTTCCTGAGTCCCGTCTGCAGCCCTTAGGGTAGTGACAGTGGAAGGAGCCCCAAGGGTGCCCCTTACCTGCGGGGTGCGTGCGAGTGTGAGTAGCAGGTGCAGCGCAGCCTCGGTGAAGTAGAGGTTCTGTTTAAGGCGCAGACTGAGCTCCAGGGCGCTCAGCATGGAGGGCAGCACAGGCAGCTTGCGCAGCACCACCAGCCAGTGCTCGCCATCCTCATCCAGGCGGCACAGCTCCTTGGCCAGGTGCAGGGCCAGCACACACACCTGGGGGAAGTGGGAGGATCAGCTGGACCATCTGCCCCACGCAGGCAGACACAAGAAGCCGGAGCACCAGCTGCATTCCTCATGCATCTCAGAGGAACCACATGATGTGAATAGTGAATAGTAATAGTCAATCAGAACAGAGCGCCCCTCACCCCGTCCCTCTGGTCCTGATGCAACAGCCGTGGCACAGCGTCAGTCTCCATGCTGTCCTTGTCGTCAGGAGCGCTCCCCGTCAGTGCCATGTGCCGCGTGCTATCCATCAGTGCCAGTGCCTCATCCTGCACGGTCTTGCACACGGACAGCAGCAGCTGAGGGAGCTGGGAGATTTCGCCACCTAGAGGACATGGAGGGGAATGAGTCAATGGGTCAATGATGGGTGGCTGTGCTGCAATGTCCCATGGCCAGAGATGCTCACTGTTGAGGCCCTGGATCTGCAGGACAGAGATGAGCGCAGAGAAGAGCTTGGCCTTGGTCCTCTCCATGAGCTGCTGGTCTGCTTGCAGTACGCTCTCCAGCATCATAGAGAGTGGGGTCAACACATTGGGGGCCGACGCCACCACACTGCGGGCGTGTGGAATAGAAGGAATACAGCTGTAGGAATAGTCAGTCCTACACACACTTCCAGGCAGAAAACACCTGCCAATGTACCTGGCAGGGCCAACCAACAAACCATCTTTCCTCTGACCCAAACAACCACAGTCACAGCCAAGCTGAACCCCAGATATGACTACAGACCTCCTCCACTGTTTCAACAGTATAAGCAGCAGGGTAGCCATCATGGAGCCCAGGCGGAGGCAAGGCACTGACATGGGCACCAGCAGCTGTGGAGGAATGAGATGGCCAGGGCTGAGCCTTAGACCTACAGGGGCATACAGGGCCTTACAGGCAGGGGGCATCCTGCGAAATACTCACAGCAGCTTTGGTGCCTTCCAGCACATCTAGGAAGAGTTTCAGGCGGGTGGTATCCTCCGTCAGCTGCATCACATCAGACTGGCCGGACGAGACACTTTGTTAGGCTAAAATGAGACGACATCACCCGCTTCCTCCAGTGACAAGGTGTTACAGTGCGGGGAGATACGTACGTGGCTGGTGGAGAGGATGAGCGACATCCTCCAGGCAGAGACGAGCATCTGGCACTCGGTGAAGGACCGCATGCCGTCCCCCTCCGTCTCCACCATGTGACACACCAGGGACTTCACGTACTGGGACCAGTACTCATAGCGTTTGCTGGAGGAGAATTTCTTCAGGGTATCTTTTAGGGACTGCTCCAGGGAACCACTGGAATTAACAGTCAGAAAAAACAGGCACCAATATAACAACTCAACAACTCAAAAGGTCATCCAGCAAAACTCAAAACTCACCAGAATACTGAAGTCACAGGCAAAAATTCTGCTGAAACCATCAAAACCATTGGGCAATTATCCAGGGAGAAGCGTAATGTAATATATATGAAATTACCTGACGACATAGTAGATTTCAAGGCCAATAATTTTCATCACAAAGGCACATGTCTCAAGAACAGAAGGCTGCAAAGGCAGGAAAACAGTATTAATGAACCTGTAATACCAATATTAAAAACAA
Source organism: Mormyrus iriodes (assembly GCA_011763525.2). Lineage (NCBI taxonomy): Eukaryota > Metazoa > Chordata > Actinopteri > Osteoglossiformes > Mormyridae > Mormyrus > Mormyrus iriodes. The sequence continues at coordinate 16,020,214 of JAAGVU020000113.1, read as the reverse complement.
GCAGTTCAAGAAGGTGCTGACTTACTACATTCATTGCTCTGCTTTTCCATCACAAACGCAGTGGGTTGGGTAGGGAACAGACTTACTCTTACAGACTTACATACTGAAGCTCATTCCCCAACACCTGCCCCGGAGACCGAACTCTTACCTCAGTTGTATCCGATGGGGGAGGCAGCATTCCAAAAAGGGGGGTCGTCAGATTGTCCCAGAACTTCTCTCTGGGGCGGTTACACATTCCAGCTTTGTTACCAATCCACTCCACAGACACAGGTAATCACAGAATATGCAGTATCCTTTGTATTAAGACACCAGCAGGACATTACTAATGTAACCATCACAAATGTGTCATAAACAACAATAGCAGCTTTCATCTCGATCAAATTACATGCAGGCGCTTCAAAACAATTTTATCCGTGTGATTAACTCCTTATGCAAAAAGGAACGGCAAATTCAGAATCAACTAGTCAGGTCTGATCTTTGACACAGAAAGATCACAGCACCAAACATCAGTCACAGACAGCCACACGGTTGCAGGGGAGGAGACTGTTCTCACTTGATTCGCAGTACAGAGATAGCGCTCTCTCGCCGGTCCTGCCACAGCGCGTGCAGGAAGGCCAGGGCGGCCCGGTGGAGCAGTGGAGGACACCAGTACTTGCCCTGCTGCCGGGAGTCGATGAGGTCCAGGACCACCTGGAGGCAGGACCACTCGCCCAGCAGGAACTCCTGCACGCAGCGGGAAGTAATGCGGCCACATTGCAGACATGACACACGCGCAGGGCATGCGCAATGGCTGTGCCCGCAACATCCACATAGCGGAGTAAATGTTTACACTGCTTAAACAATTAGGTACACAAATCAATATGGGCACAATTCTGACAGTTACAGAAAATCCAACTATTAAAATGCTGAACTTTTCCAGTTTAATGTACATTAATGTATAAAGGTTTTTTGTAAATTCAGAAATATTTAGCAGGCAACATGAACACAGATGTTACAATATGTGAAACAAACGTTGTTGACACATAGTAGTAAAGGAGACTTGAAGTGCAGAAAAAAATAAAACGTTAATTTAAAGTAAACAAAGACCAAGAATCAATCAGCAAGGTCTGAAAAAGCCAGTTTGAGCAGTAAATATTTAAAAGTACTGGGGAGGATGAGGGTAAAAAAAAAAAAGTCTCTCACCTTTGACCCATCAGACCCATCTTTAACTTCGAGGTTGAGGAATAGCTCGATGAGGCCAGGCTGTGTTTCCACAGCAACTGTCAAGAACTCCAGAATCATGACCTTGATCCTCATATCCTCGGTCTTGCTTTGCAGGCGCGTGAGGAAGGCGTCTCGGATGGCAGCCGCGTCGCTTCCCAGGCAGGCGTACACTGACATGGGCGCCACCTGCGGGGGCGAGCACCACATTAGCTTACAGCCGACGCCGAGATGGCCTGGCTGCGGCATGGGATCCCCACAGGAACCGCAAGTGGCACATGGGTACCCGATGGCATCAATTAATGTGTCACATGACAAACACTTAGGGAAGCAGTAGACGTCATCCCCCGGCAGCGGATAGCCCCATCCCATAAGCCGACCCAGTCCACTAAGCGTGTGCCAGGATGTCATGCAATCCAGAGAGGAGCCAGCGGATAGTCCCATCCCGAATGCCTGGCCCGATACACTAAACGTGTGCTGGAGTGCCGTACTGCCCCACTCACCGTCGCCAGCCTCTTCAGCAGCTGTATGGCGAGCCGTGGCAGTGCTGGGTCATGCTTGTGGTAGATGTACTTTGCCAGAACCGCAATCAGGTTGTTGCCATGCCCCCCTGAAGATATACAATAAATCTGTTGTAATTTTACACAGGCAGGTGTCATCCCAGTAAAAAACGCATCTTGCTAGTCATTTTGGTGCCTTGGTCCAAAGTGAGCACTTGCTAAATTTAAGAAATAAAAGATCACAATACGATTCATAGCTATCAGTCTTAAGTGATTACGAATATCCCAACCAGTACCTATGTAATACAAGTCAGAGTCATACAAGACAGGGGCCCTCAAGAGCTGTAGACCCTGTAATAATGCAGCCTATTAACTAAAGTATTACTCAGTAACATGACATACATTTCCTCTAACCACAAAATCTGAAAGGACTAGTTTATATGTAAACACTGCATTGTGTTTGTAGTATTGCGGATTGACAAATTGTGTATTAATGACTCAGCATGTTACAAAGTTTCCAGGCAGACTTATCCGAGGCATTACTAATTGCTTTAATAGTACTACAATCACCACGCAACAGACTGTGCGTGGCCATGAGCGTGTCAGACTAGAATGTGAAACCACTCTGGGCTCCTGCCCACGGGATAATTCCCACAGAGCAGGCAGCTAAAGGAGCAGGGCGGTGACCTCGGGAGTCACTCACCGTGCTGAGTCAGCGCCTGCTCCAGCGGGGACACCCCATCCCCCGGGGGCTTCAGCCGGATCACATTGTTGGTGACGGAGAAGGCCAGTTTCACAGTCTGGATGAGGACCTGCCCAGGCCCCTCAGAGCCCCCGCTGTAATGAGAGCGCAGCCAGGAGGGGGCGTTAACCCGACACGTGTTTTACATAGTGGCGGTGCCGGTGGGGGCTCCGCAGGCCTCACCTGCTGGGCTGGGCCGCCAGCACCACGTCGATGGTGTCCACGCCAATGCCCATGATGTTCACCACCGCCCGCCCGGCGTCTGTGTTGGTCAGGCTGTAGATGCACAGTGACTGAAGACTGGGGGCGCTGTGGGGTCGGGGGGAAACATTAAACATGTGATACTAGCAAACTGATGAATGAGAGAAAGAACGGTCTTACCTGTCCTGAGACTCCCCCTCTGGGCTGAGGTTGAGGATAGCATGAATGAGCTCCAGAATAAGACAACCTTCAAACAAACAGCAGGTGACGCAGTTACCGGCCTTATCCACTTGAGGGCACACTGTCCTCGTTAGGACGAAACAGCAACGTGCTCAGAAGATCCACACACACAGAAAACGCATTAGTGTGCAATAGTAACTGGGCAGCCCATGTTTTAATTTTACCACCCAGATTGGTACTTGGTACTCACCGATCCTCTCCCTCACGCCGTAAGCGTTATAGCGCCACTTGTGGTATGTGGGAAGCATCTCCTTTAGCACCAGCAGCACGCAGGGGATCAGCCCCTTATTCTGGGTGCTTCCTAACTGGCCCTGGGGGGGGGGGGGGGGGAAAGATGACATATTAAAGGGGCAGCATCCAAATGATCTGCTGATGAGGCTTTTCAAAGTCAGGGTTGGGCTACACCTGAATATCATATGATTTGCAGACTAACGGCGAGGCTCTAACTGATGGCTCCATTACCTTAACAAGGGTGGTCACCAGGCGCAGGAAGGCGATAGTCACTGAATACTCTCCCCGAGGCTGCTCGATGAGGACAAGGAGGTTGCCATAGTTACCCGCCCTCATGCCCTCGGCACTAGATGGGAGAGTGAGTGGAAACAGAAGGGGTTCAAAAACCCTCAAGGCATCATATGGATATTTCACTGCCTCCCTTTAGTCTTGGAGGCCGGCTCGAGACACTCCCCCATGGAAAACCCAGAACGCCGGTGGTTCAGGGCAGGGGAGACGCACCTAATTGACTGTGCCATGTTGGTGGGAGGCGTGGAGGCGAAGGGCAGGAAGCCAGTGTGGTGAAGGCTGGACCACACCTACACACGGGGGAGGGGCATACGTAGGCATCATCAGACAGGAGTTTTCAAACAGCCCCCCCCAACAGACACACCGGCAAGCTCCACATACCTTCCCTGGCATCCTCGAGGCCAGCACAATGAGACAGTTCACACAGGAAGCGATCACATCCACCGGAGGACTGATCACCGACGTCAGTCTGAGCAAAACACACACAGCCAAGCGGTAGCTTTCGGATTATTTTTAAACATAAATCGATGGCTGACCCCATTTTCAATGTACATTTCAGGTTAAATTACACTTAAATAAAACAACATGAGAGTGATCACGTCACACGCATCCAAAGAAAGCAAATGAAGTACAGCAGCTTTTCTTAAAGGTGACTTTTCCGGGAATCATTACAGAGTTTTTGCGGACCCAGGCTCAGCCTTCGGCATCTTGTTGAATCACTAACCTCTGCAGCAGCATGTATATACGAGAGGTGATGGGCAGCAGGCAGTCGGACACGGTCCAGTCTGTACTGATGACCTTGTGCACCAACTCGAGGATTGGCTTGACTCTCTCACAGTGCAGGATGACATCTGACAGCCCAGAGCGCAGAGGACAGGCAGAGTTATAGATTTGATGATATTAAATTGTGAAATGATTAAAATGCGTCCACGATCTGCCTTTACTGAGATCGTTAGTATCATGCTACAGTGCACATTCTGTCAGCTGCAGTTCTACGGCTCACACACATCAAAAGTTGTTTTGTCGGCAAAATCTGTTTTGATGCACCAATAAGCCAGTAATAGCAAACAGCAGGTAGTGCCTTGGATTTCCCTGTCACACCCTCGTCCCAACATGCAATGCAAAATACGCAGCACAGTCCCTATTTGCTACCGCAGCGGCATGGACGACATGGAGGAGTCGGTACCTAAAAAACGTTCCACATGGGTAATATGGGTAATACGGGTAATATGTAATATAGAATTGTATGGATTTTCCAAAACAGACACGGCGCAAAAACGGTTATTTGTGAAATTCGCAATGGTCAGGTTTGCATGTCGGACGGAAACACAACGAACCTTTTTAACCACCTCAAAAGAAAACAGCCGAAAGACTATATAAGTATGTTCGTCTTTTCAGATGTTATCTAAAAGGGCTATATTTTTTAAAATAGGGGAATTTGTTTGGTCGTACTGTTCAGCAACTTGCAAAATAGTCTTAAAAACCATCATGAAAAAGAATCGTGATAAGATGGTGAGACGATATATGATATGATATTTTTGCCATTCCGCCCACCCCTAGTCAGATCGAGCGGCTGAATTAAGGGCAGTGAGAGATGTGAAGCAAGCCTGGCTCACCTGCTGTAGACACTACATGCAGCAACATCTCGATCTCGCACGTGAACAGCGTCCAAGAGCTGAAGGAGTAATCCCAGCGCACCACGTAGCCCTGGTCTGCAGGCAGCACCTGGCCCAGGCAGCCCTGTGGCATGCGCAGGTTGGTCTGGCCCAGGCCTGATGGGAAAACCATGAAAACACCAGGGAACCACAAGCGTCACTGAGCGCCCTCTGCTGGCTGGCAGTTCGGCGAGTCTGCAATTGAGGCGACACGGCTCCGTACCGAGAGGATAAAGGAGTTTTGGCACCTGTCTCCTCCACAGCGTCTCGTCCTCCCGGGACAAAATATCATTGGGCTTATGCTTGTAGACCTCCGTGTAGAAAGACATCTTGTCCAGGAAGCTGTACACCTAGAGTTTATAAATCAAGGATACTCAAAAAAGCGGCTGAAATGATTAACAGATGGTCTGCGTTAAACAGACCTCCACTCAGCCAGTCCCTCTAGGGGAGGCTACATCAAGCAGTCCATGGTACCTTCTTGGCTGTGGATTTGTCAGACAGGAGAGCAGCCAGGATCTGGAGCAGTGGACCGATCTTGTGAGGAAACATCCCCATCGCGCTGTCCAGGATCATTCCCAGCCCCATCTCCGGCTTCTTTCGATGCGTAAAGAAAAGTACAGTGATCGATGATTTATGCTGACAACTCCATAAAAACCGCAAATATCTAATGTGAAACGCACATTCCAACTTCAACGGGCTGTAACAAACAGGCACTGCGCTCCCGGGAAATCCCGGATCCTACGGGCACTCACCGTCTCCCAGAAGAGCTCTGCTAAGCTGGGAGCCGCTAGCACCTCACAGGCCAAGTTTATCAAGTGCTGGGGAGACAGGAAACACTGGTCTCAAACCCGAAAGACAAGGAGCAAGGACAGCATTAGGCAGAGCATTAAAGAGATACGATCTGCGGTCAGGTCCAACCTGCTGGCTGCCGAGGGTCTCCTCCTCAAAGGAAGTTATGACGAACGAGAGTAGGCCATAAATACACATGCGGGCTGTGCTGGCGGTGCACTGAAACGAGAGGCCAGCAGGGGGCATGTGCACGGTTCAAAGACACTTAAATAACCAGGGCTGGGTACAGGCGAATTACAGCAAACATCATCATTTACATCACAGGTATGACCCAACTGCCTTCCTGCCCTTAATTCCAACTACTCCATCAGATTTGGAGGTAAGTAGTCAAATTATCATAATACCAAGAATTTCCCAAAGCAGGTCTAAAATACCATGTTCTTACGTACAAAAGGCAAAGAGGCTGGAACTTTAGGACAGCAAATCAAAATAGGGGACCCAACAGAGCAATGTACTGGATATCAGTAAGGATATAAACATAGATACCAACATAGATATCAGCATGGATGTCAACATAGATATCAGTATTGATGTCAACATAGATATCAGTATAGATATCAACATAGATATCAGTATTGATGTCAACATAGATATCAACATAGATATCAGTATGGATGTCAACACAGATATCAGCATGGATGTCAACATAGATATCAGTATGGATGTCAACATAGATATCAGTATGGGAAGATGCTGGGCCAAAATGCAGGGACAGCTTGGCAGCTTTTGAAAGGTTAAGACAAATGAGGAAAACAAGCAGGGGAGTAGGATGGGTGGAGTTGGGGGGGGGGGACTCACATTGTTGCCACTGCTGCCCAGCGCCTGCAGCATGGTGGTGAGGTACTGAAACACGGCCAGCTGCAGTGAGGTGTTTCCAATCCTCCGGATTACTGGGCTGGAATCGTCGGGGTTCAGCGTGTGCCGCAGCAGAACCCATGCCAGCAGAACTGGGCCGTGGTGTGGGATGTCTCCAAAGGTCAGGAAGATCTGGTCCAAGTCCTGAGAATTAAATAAAAGGTACACACTTTCTGCATGAAGTTGGGTATGTGTGCTCAAAGATGTAAAAGAACAACACATAAAACAGACAGTCTCCAAGGCAGCCTTTTGCGGCCTGGCCATCAAGGACACTACGCTGGATAAGCAGAATCACACAGCTAAAAATAAACAGCAGGTTCGAGCAGACGTTCAGTCTCACTTTGCAGATTTCAGGGGTGAGGGAGAACTGATGCCTCTCAGTGCGGTCTTCAAGGGCACACTTGTGCAGGAAATCAATGTCCATTCCTTCCACCAGGATGAGAGAACTGAAATAGCTGAGGGCGGATCACAGAGAAGACATTGAAGGTACAATACAAGGTGAAGTGAACCATTTACCCAGGGTGGGGGGCTCACCCTATGCGGTCGACTAGCACGTCCATGCTCTTATCCACCAGGTGCCTGTTTGTCTGTCGGTAGCCAAAGCCCTGCTCCTTAAACATCCGGGTGAAGGCCAGCAGGTCAGGGGGGGCCATCTCAAAGTAGGCATAGTACAGAAAGAGGATTTCCAGGAGGAGGGACTGTTCCCGGAGACACTGCAGGAACCAGCGGGAGACCTGTCTCTCGGTCTGCACCCAAAAAGAAGACGACGCGGATAAACACCAGCAGCCACAAACAGAATGAGCTCTTCAAACACGGAATGCCTGCTCAGGGATTATTTGTACAAGGATACGGACTTTACCAAGTAACAAATACTTCTCATTTGCATTCTCTGAATTTCATTCACTTTGTTTTCCCCAAATATTTCCATTCAGAAGGACAAGCAAGCAAACTAGAGCAGAATTGAAAACATCCTTTCTGTCAGCAAGGCAGCGTGCCATGTGTCTAGCCAGTGACTTTCTGTCAGGCATCTGCTCCTGCATAACATCCAGCAAATTACAGAGAAAGACCAACACATTCTGGAAGAGCGCGAACAACAGTATTTAAATCAGAAAATGTGCAAAAAGGACACAAACAAGGAAAATGATCCGGCACTAGCTCGACTGGCAGAAATGTGAGAGTCTTTTCACAAAACATAAACACACAGTCTAACGGGGGGGGGGGGGAAGCAGACCATGAGGTTTCCGTGAGTCTCCCATGTTGGCGCCTCCGCTTTGGAGAGGGTCCCAAACTGCTCCTGGTACTTTGAGACCAGGTCCTTCTCCAATTTGCTCACACAGTTTGCATACTCCGCCTGAAAAAAACACCCAGCCACCATCCACAAAAAAAGGCAATCAGGGCAGGGCTTCCCCTTTATGAGCGGTCAGACAGCAGACGGTTGACTCCTTACCCTGTATGGGTGCCTCTCATCCTGAAAATAAGTCAGCAGCAGCAGAACACAGCGCAGCAGGCAGATTCGCTCCTCATAATAATAATCGGCAATCTACGGGTCACAAGCAACGGATGTGTCAACCTGGAGGCCTATAGCTTAACAATATGTATAACACAGAGGGAATAACCCATACATACTATCATTGACTCAGGCTGTTCAAAAGCAAAAATAAGCCAAATTAGGCAGCAAATTAAAATTTGTTAATTTGTTAGATTATTATATAGCCATTTTGCTTGTTCGTTTCAGTTATAACATAAATATGTTATAGCATCCGTTGCACTTTTTACAGTAAATGCTGTTGATCCTGCCTGCTTTTTTTGCAAGTTAATTTATACGGCACGTTTTCAAACACAAAAGTCATTCGAAGTGCTTTACATAAAACAAGCTCAAATGAAAGCAATCATCAAATGAATTTTTTTTAAAACTACAAGTAGAAGACAATTAAAATAGTAATTAGGAATTACACATAAAAGACAGTGGGGGGAAAAAAGTAAAAGCATCGCCACTGATTAGCAGATCAAAGGCACTGTGGAATAAAAATGTTCTGAAGCCTGGTTCTAAAGGTGGCAACATGTGATGCATTTCTAACCTCCTCAGGAATTCAGTGCCAGTTATGAGTGGCACAATAGCTACATGCCATTTGGCCTTGCTGACTTTTCACTCTTTGCACTATTAGTTGAGCAGCTCCTAATGATCTTAGTGGCCAATTAGGTCCATATTAAGTCAGAAGGTCTGTGATGTAAACTGGGCTGAGACCACTGAATAATTTGTAAACAAACAGTAGAACCTTGAGTAGATTTTAGAGGCAACTGGAAGCCAGTGTAACTAGAGGAATGTGTTCACTCTTCTTTGACCTAGTTAGCAGTAATGTGTTTTCTTTCTTTTTTCACCTAGTTAGCATTGTAGCAGCAGTATTGTGGATTAGCTGGAGCTGTCATGCAGATTTTTTGGGAAGTCCATATAGGACAATGTTACAATAAAGTAAGCGAGGGGAGATGAAAGGCAAGCTTATTAATAAATGTCATACGTTTGTGTCTGGAACTGAGAAATACTCACTTTCAATAAGAGGGCTTGGCTCTGCCTCTCATCCTGAAGGAGAGACTGAGAAAAGATGATGGAACATCAGAACAACCTCACACGGAACACTGCACATACTAACAAAAATCTCATAGGAAACAAAGGTAAAAGGAAATAGCCTGCATGCGTTCGGTGCGAGCTTCTGCAGTGCGGTGTAGACACCCTAAAACACCTGTGTGTTGCAGGAGTCGCTACACAACAGCACTATAGACTGTATATTAGTACGGACCCCCTACTTAGGATTCAGCTGCTTATTCATATCCTCTGTCATAAATACAAAAAGGTTGCGACTGGGAAAACTGCAGGCTGAAGTAAACGGAACCAACAGAAAGATATTTCTATATAAGAGGGCAGGTAAGAATTCTCAGTCATACAAAGGTCGACCTCCAAACAAGGTATGCACTTATTTAAAAATATTATGTTTCTACCTTCAAGGCAATGCGGGTTCCTCTGTAATCCTCCTGTAAGTAACACTGAAGAATTTGCACGCTCTGCTGTTCATCCAGACCCTGAAACGCAGCACCAATGAGCTCAGACACTTGATTTATCCTGTAACTACCAATGACTCTTAGTCAACTGTATCTTCCAGAGGAACTTGCCAGCAATTTGCTGATTCTCAGACCGAAATCCTTCAGGGGCTGAGCGGTGTCCTTATCTGCTTTCAGTTTGTCGGCAGAGGAGCAGCTGAGAAAGAATAAATTCATTATGAGCATTTTGTCTTTGAACATTTGACATTATGGACATTTAACAAAAGAATATACACCAACTGTCACTGCATCTTACACCGTTATAGACTTAGCTGGCAGCACTCTTCACCATCATATAAACTGTTTTGTTTCATACTAGTGTGATGGATTGGCACCCTGTCCTGGGTAGTTCCCTGCCTTGTGCTTATAGCTTCCAGGATAGGTTCCAGACCTCTGTAACCCTGCACAGAACAATCGGGTATGGATGGATGGACACTATACCTGGGAGGTTTGTAGTAGCACAATCCCAAAAGCAACCGCTCCCAGTTCCTTTCTAGTTCAGCTTCAATCTGGGCCTGCAACACAAAAGTTACTTTCAATCAAACAGTAAAATATTCCAACTCACAGTTTTCTGTAATGCTTAAATATGCATCGAATTTACTTGTTTAATTTAAATGTACCTGGCTGCTATGACAACCTAACTTTATTAATCCCCGGAGGGAAATCTATCTAAAATCTGTACAATGGCATGCCCAGAGAAAAAACAACCCATTCAAATAAGAAGGATAGACAGCAGTATACAGACCGGCTCCCTCAAAGCTGATCGCCCCAACAAAATGGTCCACAACTCCCTGCTGCTCCTATAAAAAGACAAACGTGAACGTACATAATCATGTTCACTGTTGTTTCACCAAAATTGGACATCATTTCAGCATGAGACAATACATAAGTTATTGAAAGATACAGCATTAAATGTCGGATAATGGTCTTTAAGGAATGGATAGAGCAACAGCGACTGTTCTGATTTGGCAACTAAGTTGAAGATTTAAGTGTTTCAGGGGTTTTCTTTGCGTTTAAAGCACACTTCATCAACTCTAGAATGAAGTTGTCACGATCACCGGAATAACATTTTCACCTCGGTAGCTAAAGAACTTTTTCAAATAAAAGACAACAACACAGACACATATTTGGAAGGGCGTTTTGATAAATTAATTTAATGTACAATTACGAAACTTAAAAAAGCGCCACAGATTGGTTTTGGTTTTGAACAGAGTCAACACACGCTTTTCCCTCCACTCAAAAAACTAATATGGTATGTGCAAGTCTTTAAAGACTCCGGAGTCTCCAACAGAACGAAAGTAACTTTAAAATATCACCCTAAACGATATGTGCTCGCAAACAAACTGCCTTATGCCACAATAATCATATAAAAGGAGTTCATATTTTTCTTTCAATTACCTGACACACATCTCGGAATCCGCCATCTTCTCCCCCAGCACGTGACCCGACAGTGCGCGCACCACTGTCACGTGACCAGCGTCGTGCCTTGCGTCGATGTGCAAAAGTGAGCGTTTGCCATTAATTACAGCATTTCCGTGCTCTGCGTGTCAGTGCACTGGCCGAATGCCGTGACCACACCAACCGTGGGTAAAACAATCATGTAAGCGATCGCCACTGCAGTGTCATTCGGCGCCCGAGTCACGTGGCTTCACTGTCATGGCCACCGCGTAGGTTAGCGAAGCGGGCGGCTGTCTGAGCAAAAAGAAACCGATTCAACATCATATACGGGAAGATAGACGAGCAAGGTTTTCGTTGTTTCGAGATGGGTGAGTCAGTACAAATTAATAGCGTGTTCCAGTTAATTTATTGGATTCACTGCATGACATGTATTTAACTTTATTTCATTCATTCATTCAATGTTATACGCAAGTCTTCTTTCCATTCAAATGAAATGTTGACTAAATTCTTGATATTTTTGTTAAGACGACTCTGTTTAGCGTTTTGACAGCTGCTGGTAGGCATTTTGCCCCCTCATTAAGATGTCATGCTTCATACTTAATACTTCCATTGTGCTACCGCGATGACACGATAGCTAAAGTGTTTTGAAAATAATCATTTCTTACTTTGTCTTAGTTATTTCTTGCTACATTGAAAATGTACAATATTAAATGACTAAATGGTGATGTTTTGCTTAGGGACCATATGAGAATGGTGGTATTTAACTGTTCTACATAGGTTTAATATTGACCTGACACATGAGCACCAAATGCAATCGATGCACCATGACTCTTATTTACTTGTCATTTTTAAAGAGTTGTAACAGCCAGTTACTTAAACTTCTAAAAGTTTTCTCTGAATTTTACATTAGTCTCGTTCTTTTACGTTGCAAAAATAAAATGTAATATATTATTCATGTTTATTAATTTTGGGGGTCTTTGTCGATAATGCTTGTATTAGTCAGGGCATGTAGTTTATAGTCTGTCGCATCAGCATATTAGATTATTGTATCAAAGGTAATATTTTATTGCCCAACTCACTGTAACAGAATGAACGATTGCAAGCAATCTTACGGTGCCAAGAACATTGCGACACCCGATCTTTTACAAGTTTACCAAAGGGCAATTGTAAATTCTGAATTTAACTTGTCGGGAAGCAGGTATAGGGAAGCCTAAATTAAGTGTATCATCATCAGAATAATTAATGAGACTGCTGGTTCCTTTTACTTTTAATGATGTTTTATCATGAAGAAGTGTCAACATATTGAAACCCAAAGCAGATTTCCTAGAAAAGAATAAAATGTCAGTTCTAATATATTTGTTTCAGTAGCAGTTGATAATGCGCCTGGTTTATTCTGTTTTCCTTCATAGGTGACGAGGACAAATAGATTGGGTAGACAATGTTAAATTCTGACAGGGAACAAACCTGACAGCTTTGGAGACCTGAAATATATTTCTAAGACACTCATTGGATACAGTATCCCACCCTGCTCCCCAGTAATCATGCTTAACAATCCGGTGATTGTGGAGTCGCTCGTAGTGTTTGCCATCGTCCTCTGCGTTCACCTCGTGGTCTGGAACCAGCTCTCCTGGTGCTGCATCGCTTTGGCCATCCAGGCTTTCTATGTGCAACACAAATGGGACCGGCTGCTGCAGTCCGGCGGGGCGGTGTTCCAGTTCCGGCCGTCAGCGAACAGTGGCATCCTACCAGCCTGTATGGTCATCCCCCTGATGGGACTGGCCCTAAAGGAGCGCTGTGAGGCCTCTGGTAACGTCTACTTCGAGCGCTTCTCCATGGTGGTCACGGTCACCGGCATGATGCTCTCGCTCTTCCTCTCGCTGATCGCCCTCGGTATCACGCGGCCCGTGCCGACCAACACGTGCATCATCGCTGGCATTGCCAGCAGCGCCGTCATATACACCACCAAGAAGACCCTGACAGTGTCTGAGGTCATCGAGGTGCTGGAGGTCCTCCTGATCTTCGTCTACCTCAGCCTGATCATGCTGTACTTGCTTCCCCGCTGCTTCACGCCCGGAGAGGCCCTCGTCATGGTGGGGGGCATCAGTTTCATCATCAACCAGCTCATCAAGCGCTCGCTCAACCTGGCTGAGGTCAAGGGGGATCCCGTCAACTATTTCCTCCCCGTAGTCGTGGTGGGAACGCTACTCTTAGGGGTCATCTTTGCTGTGCTCTTCTGCTTCATGGAGTCCGAGACCTGGGTCTCCGCTGTGTTCTTCTACACCATGTCGGCCGTGCTGGCCCTGGGCATCATCATTCCCTGGCTATCGCTGCTCATCCGTAGGCATCCGATCATGTGGCTGTTGGACTTCCTCACGCACAGTGAGACGCGCCTCTACTTGTTGGCCTATTGGGTCCTACTGGCTACCCTGGCCTCCATGGTTGTCCTGCACCAGAACTACAAGAGGACATCCGGCTCCAAGAAACACCAGGCCTCCACGGTGGTGAGGAAGTATTTCCACCTCATTGTGGTCGCCACGTACGTGCCAGGATTAATGTATGATCGACAGCTGCTCCACGTGGCCTCAGTGACCTGTCTTTCCGTCTTCCTGTTCTTGGAGTACGTGCGGTATTTCCGAATCCGTCCGCTGGGGCAGGTCCTGCGGCAGCTGCTTACACTTTTCCTGGACGAACGTGACTCAGGGCCCCTCATCTTCACGCACATCTACCTGCTCCTGGGCATGTCCTTGCCCATCTGGCTCTTCCCGGGACCTTGCGCCCCGAAAGGCAGCCTGCCTGGGGCCGGGGGTCTTGTGCCCTATGCCGGCGTCCTGGCAGTAGGTGTGGGCGACACTGTGGCCTCAATTTTTGGCAGCACCATGGGGGAAATCCGGTGGCCCGGGACAAAAAAGACCATGGAGGGTACAGCCACATCCATCTTTGCCCAGATCATCGCCGTGGCGATTTTCCTCATCTTCGACGAGGCCGTCAATCTGAATGCCAGCTATGCATGGGTCGTGGGATCCATCGCCCTCGTGTCTATGCTGGAGGCCTACACTGCTCAGATAGACAACTTGCTCCTTCCACTGTACCTCTTCATTCTCCTCATGATCTGAGCAAGGCCACAGACCTCTAGTGGCCTGGTGATGGTAACAGTCCAAGTATTACAGAAGATCTAATTCGATCGTACTCGACAATGGATAGATCCGTTTTCAGAGCTTTGCTGATAAAACAAGTTCGGACAAGGCAAGTCAAGTTATGCTTTTCGAGAGTCATTGGACGACCCAGTTCCCAATAAGAACTGGGTTTTTTTTGTTGGTGCTGCACAGAATATTTTGCAACATCAGACGTTTTAAAAAGGAGTCCTTATTACTTTTTTCTTTTACTGTGACTGCACTATTCTGCTGTACTGCTGAGCAAGTCCATTTTTGAGAAGAGAAAGCATTAATGTTTATTGTATTTACATGTGAAGTATGACCACTTACTACACAAGCAGGCATGTCCAGCTTACGTAATGGACTGTCTGATACAGAAACGACTGAAATTGGTAGTATAATGTGGAATTTGATTTCAGCTTCAGGAAAATTTTATTTACCAGTGATATTAAAAGTAGTTCTATTCACTTCACCGGTGAAGGATGACCTTGAGTTTCTTTTATGGTACAATTTTGTTTACCGCTCATGGAATTCACTGGGAAGATAATGTGGGACTGTTGCAGCACTGAGAGACTGAATTATTAAACGGGAGACTGAATTTTGCATTGTGGTGTGTGGATCTCTGTGTAGGAGTTGATGGCTTTGAAACACAGCTGCTTAAACCCTTAGTGGAAGATTTAAGAGCAGGCCTGAAACAGAACACGCCAGGCTTACCTAACATGTCAGCTGAGTGGGACTGAGTAATGGACTGCTACTACTGAGGGGAAAATATTTTAGATGACCAGAAGGTGGCAGTACACACTGGTTACCATGGTTTATTTCTCAATAGGAAGGGATATTTATTGGTCTTTGCGGGAGTTGTTGCCCCTGAACGTTACCATAATAAATAAATCCCAGCACATTAGCCCTTCCTTCAAAAACCAAGTATAGTCTAGTTGGTGTAAGTCACTATATTGCTAGAACAATACAGTGACGAGTCAGTGAGAGTTGGGTTAGTGTCGTCTTGGTGGGGTTAGGGACATGGAGCTTGGCAGCATTGTACAAATGAATGACGGGTGGTACAGAGGACACGCACCTCTGGAAGGCAAGCCTGTGGCTAAAGGTGGCTATGCAGGTTTGGACATGGAGCCTCTGATCAGAAGGTCACTGGTTTGTATCCTAGGCTAGACAGGGTGAGTTCACTGTTGTGGCCAACCCGTTACTCCAGGGACTGGCTGGCTCTGCTTTCTCAATTGTGTATAACTTTGGATGAAAGTATCTGCCACATGACGTAAAACGTGGCAGCTGCCTATTGAGGAATGCACTTCACTATTCAGCATGGAGTATAATTTGGACTGGACTGGGGCCAGGCTGGTAAGAAAATTATTCCAGTACCAATACAGATTCCAAAGAATTAAAAAATGTTGATAACCAGAATATTGGCAGCCTGATATAATTTTTATATGGTCAAAAAAATATGCATCAAGAGTAAAGCACAGTTAATGATTATTTCAACATCTAAAACAGCAGAAATTTGTCAACAAAAATATCAGACAAGTTGCCTGTGTGCTCTACATAAAAGCACCATACAAATGAACTGTATTCACACAAATGACTTACATTTTTGCATGTTATGATACATCTTCATATCACCGTAAAAAGTTGCCCGATATTGTCTTCAATAAGAGACCTCCACTTTACTTCATACAGGGTTAAGGAGAGGTCAAGCAGGCTTCCTGTTGATGCTGATAAGTTGGTGGAACCTGAACATCGGCCGGTATAATCGGCTGGTTGAGCCTTTGTTCAGGCATCATTCCTCCCTCAGCACCACCTTCAGGTAGTCCAGACTCATATTGTGCCCTGGCATATCACAGATGTCCTGAGACAGTGCTAGCAATTACCAAAGGTTAGTTCAGCCTACCAATGTCCACCTTGATATTAATCCCCCCACAGCAAAGACTCTCACACTCAGTACAACAGGAGTAGCTTTAATTAATGTAATTAATATAATTATTAATGCGATTATTCAGAACTTTACACTATCTTTATATCAACATCCCCAATAAGCGGGTGATTGCAACAATAATCCTTATCCAAAGTTCAGCTCCACATTTCATAATTGTCTGGCAGAATCTTTTTGATTATCAAATAGCCGATACATGAAAAGGCCAATTTTTAGGCTGCATAGTTTTCGTAATAGTTACAAATGACATTCTTTTGATTTCTGTATTCATGGTGTCTTTCATAGCGCAATTAGATTTAGCTTTAACACAAATGTGACTGTGTCACTGTACACTCCAGAAGACCCAGCTTGGTTTGTTAGTTGTTCATTACATCACTTACTACCCATACACATTAGCAGTCACGCAAACAGGGCTGTTTTAGTGAAGACTTGCACTATGCTTGGTCTGCTGAATAGTGTCTATGTAAATACTCTTCTCACAGGACTGGAGTTGGTGAAGATGGTATCTAGTGTGTATTTATAGTATAACAACTTTTGTTAGATTACCAATAGTACTTTAATGGTCCCTTTTTAAGTAATAATGAACAGTACATGTTTGCCAAATTGGTGAATGTTCATTTGTTCGAGATTTTTATGCTTATAGAGGTTTGGGAATATGTTGCTTATGGTTATTAAAGATGGATTTCTCTTTTTTTTTTATATTTTGTATTTGATGTCAGATTTTCTTGGAATCAGAACCTCCCAGTTCAAAACTTGGTTGATAACCTTTATCCACAGCCATCCACACGCTGTTAATCGGAATCACAAATATAATAATTTGATGTTTACTAATATTAGACAGAAGAACATGAACCAGTATGAATGGAAGTCACTGTAATTTAATCTGGATCCACAGACAGCTTGTGTCCAGTTAGTATGGCTATCGTCATGCTGACCTTTCGTTCAGTGGTTCAGCATATTGCTAACAGTTAGCTAATCACAACCCACCTCATCTCAATGCAGGATGTGTACATCATAACGGTCATTTCAGGCTGCATTCACGCGATGCATTCTGACACGGGACGGCGATTCGGTTAAGGACACAAATTGAAACAAGGTCTTGTCAATTAGCGTATCATGTTTTAATGTATAGATGCACTATCATCAAAAGCAGTCTGTCAACTATGAAATCTGGTAGCTGAACACAAGTGTAGGTGATTTTCTGAAATGCCTCTTAGCTCTCCAGCTGGCCCCTGACACGTAGTACACTGTCGCAGTAGAGGTAAAATCAAACGTGCACATGTGATTGGCTCCCATTCCTGAACAGAAATATGTTTGCCTAATTCTGGATTTTCAGCTACTCTTGCATGCATATGCAGTAAAGCTCTCTTCTTCTAGTATTTGTATTTAAATGTTTTTTTCCTTTGATATTAAAATTTCAAATACTGCAAATAAAGAAGGATGAAGCGACAACAAAATGTATCTGTGCAATGTGACCTTGATGTGCAGTTGGCAGTGTGCTTTTGTCATCTGTTCCAAAGACCAATTCAGTGTCCCTACAAGTGTCCTTATCAGATCAGCCCAGTATGTCACATGTATGCCAGAATAGACCTGTAATACAGACTGGTTTTTTTTCATACTTTTGAGTACTCAGAAAAACTAAGGTCTACAGTCATTTTGCTTTTTACTGGGGAATGAATAAATGTGGACTTCAGGTGTAGAGGGACGGAAAAGGCAGCTCTGGGGTGGGCTGTAACCTAAAAAAATTGGGAAAACACAGTAGTACAAACTCAGATTACAACTTTTTCCATGAATAAAACAACTCAAGATGTTTATCTAATTCGATCTCTCTAATGGCTATCAGAATACCATTACATTTAGGGAAATTAAGATTAGCGTAAGCCACGCAGTCTGAACTCACGTGCGCCGTAATAACCCGTGAAGACACCCCCAGCTCTCTCATTTTCCCCCATAATGCCATGCGCTTACCAGTTGTCCGGACTCCAGCGTGTGTCCTTAGACTCCATGATGTGAAAAGAGTAGGCATGACGGGAGATGTTAGAGGTGTTCTGGGCACTCTGGTGGACCACCTCGCCATGGATCAGAACCACCCCACCTACAGGTACGTCAGGTAAGTCACAGCCACCCAAATTCGTGATAACAGCAGCTCAGCCAAACACTGCTCTACGGGACACTGACCTCAGCCACTGTACACACAGAGCGATGGCTGTTTTTTCCACTGAGTCACTTATAAGAGTTCATGCCCCCAGGTGTCTAAGTACATCTCCCCATTTTCATTAATTCTCAGGAACATGATTACGAGTTATGATATCAAATCCTGGAATCCTCTTCTGCAACGCACTTACCCTAAATTCCCTCACTGAAATATCCAGCAGTATCAATGATTAAAAAAAATAAGCCACTTTGGATAAAAGCATTGGAATGTTGAAAATGGAAGTCTGCCACCTTTCTTAACCGGCGTGGGAATGAACAGCTTGCTGTCGTAGTTCTGCTCTTGTCCTACAAAATCCGTGAGGGAGTTGGACCCCTGGGGGGTGCGGACAAATCGGCGAGTAATCCCGTCTGGAGGGAGCAAGGGATGGGCATTAAATTAAAAAAAAATGGAGCATGATCTGGTCACATACAGAGTTTTATAGCTATAATTTATCCTTGTAACTTGCTTGCCGTTGGAATTCTATGCAATATCAGAAATTATATCTCTTGTGCAATTGTAAAATTACATACTTGCTATTAACATTATTTATTCATACGGCTCAATTAATTAGGCTTAAAAGTATTAGCCAGTCCACATGTTCTTTAGGGCTTGTCATACAAATTTACCGATTAACTAGTCTGCATCACAGTAACTCAAACATGACCTTCAAATATTTGCATAACCTTTGTGAGATAAGGCTGTTATTTGAATCACTGTACAATCTAACAAAGAACACATATTATTGCATGTTTTAATGTATTTTAAGATTCTGTGTTTTACAGTGGTGTCCTTTATTAATAGAAGGAAACAGCTAAAATATGAGTTGGATTCTTACGAGCAAAAATACCTATATTTTATGCTGTTCTAATGCAAGGTAACCTCAGTAGAAGCTTGTTCAGTTTAGTGTACATTCCCTCCTTCCAGGCTATTCTTGTTTCTGACAAGTCAGCAGGGTCCCCGGCCTGAACTGCCGTGAATTCTAGCCCGGCACATGAAGGCTCTGTGATCCTTCCTGCATGCGGCCAGTCGTACTTTTGTGTGAGCCAGGAATGAACCACAGGCAGCCATTGTCCAGCGTGACATCCTCTAGGGCTATCCACACGCCCATCACCCGTCCCAGCGGCTCTGTGTACAGGAAGGTGGCGTCTTGATGTGTGTTAACTGCAGGACAGACCAGAGCACAGCAGGAATGGGAATTCCGTACGTTACTGTTTTTCCTGCTGACTAATTGTACTAAAACAGATAAAAATTAAATATTCACTAAGGAAACATTAAATATTAAATGCTGAAGCTCTTCAAGTTGTAACTAGGGCTGAACGATATAGCGATACAAAAATCATGCTATTTATGAACATTCATATCGTCATCAATTTGAGTGTCGTGAATATTGTGAGTATTGTGGTACAGGGGAGACTTTTCTTGCATAATTAACAGTTCTTATGCACTATTTTTACACAAATTCCACCAAGGTATGAGACTGTTGTTGCTGTAATTTATCATTTTACCTGTCACAAAATGCCACATTAGTGAAACAATTTGGTCATTATAATCAGAAAAGCTCAAAACTACATGAGACATTTTACTGTTTTCTACATACGAATTTTAGAATATCATGATAAATATTGATATTGTGAACATCTATAAAAATATCACAATATCATGTTTCACGGCTTATCACCCTGCTCCAGTTGTAACTGGTAAAATGTCATATTGTCAGGAAGTACAGTGCCAGTCAGGTTCAGACAACATCCTTACCTTCTCCACCAATCCCAGGTTGCTGAAAACATAAAGAGACCAATCAGATAGCTCTCTGAAGGTCTGCTGGGGGAAAAAGTTACAATCTGATGCTAAGTAAAAGAAAAAAAAATGGAGAAGGACTAAATACCAAAAGAAATCAGAAATCTAGAAATCGGAGGGTCATCTTTATGCTGTATGATCTCAGATTTGGCCTAGAGAGAGACTTTATGCTATTGGCTACCATTCCTACGCAGATGGAGTTAATGCACAAGCAGCTGTGCACTCTACCTTGAATATGTACATGCTCTGCAAAACCACAGGATTTTCCAAACCCAACTTCTTAACCAAATTCTGGAGGAAAAGAAATTCATTCTTTTAAACAAACTCCACACATATTTGTTATACATCTGACTGATTTTCCAGGAGAATTAGATTGGATTCAACTTTATCGTCGTTGTGCAAAGTACAAGTACTAGGACAACAAAATACAGTTTGGCATCTAAGCCAAAAGTACAAAATAGTGCTGAAGTGCTAGAAACAACTGTGCAATATATACACACGTGACAAAGAAACAGAAAAATATACATTTTTACACAATGTAAAATCGAAAGCATTTAGAAAATGTACTCAATCATATGTTACCACACTGATATTTAAAATAAAAATCCTGTTTTTTTTGGGCATATTGCATAAATAAAGACATAAATGAGAAACACTGCTTTAAATTTTACTACCTGGACACTCGGGGAATGTGTGACACTTTTATACAGGGAATCGTGGGCATGGAGGGCTATAAGGCAGAAAAAGGAGGATTTAAGGGTGGGCTTCTTATTATTATAAGTTAACTCCAAATGTCGTTGATAACTATAGTGCAACTGGAGAGAAATAAATCTCGTAAGGATAATTTAGCAGGATTGTAAAAAAAACTCACCATGTCCAACTTTATTCAGCGAAAGTTCCTTTGGCACAATAAATTCACCTAGATGTTCAAGACGACAGTTTATTATATTTAAAATGAACGAAAGAATATATTTAAGAATTTAATCTCCTTAAAAAACAGGGCACAAATTTCTAACGGATACCTTTATCATCGAAAACACCCTTCTCAAAGAAGAAGCGAATCTTGTCCCCACTGGTGATAAAGTAGTCCGCACTTCCCTATGAAGAAGAACCATTCGGATCCTTTGTATCATTTTTCTAGACTGAACTGAACATAAACCAGGTGAAAAGCAAAATTGTATAACATGATTAAGTTCAGCATACGAAATAACATTTACAATACACATCTAACACAAAGTATAATACACAAACGTTGCCTACCTAGAATATAAAACTAGCGAAAAGTGAATGGCGGAGTACAGGAAATTTACCTGCATCTTCTAAGTAGACAGTAGTTAGGCAGGAAAAAATAGTCAGTGAAGGAAAGGAAAAATGTTAAATTCCCAGAATCCATCTGAGGTTCTCGGTCATTAATGACAAGATACCTGTATCTTTATCTGCTCGTCATGGTCGGTGGAGAACTGTACTCTGCAATGTTCAGGGACGTCCATCTTCCCCACGATTTCCTTCATTCTTTCCCTCAATGCATCACACTCCTCCGGGTCCAGGAAGCCCTCCAAAACCAGGTACCCATCATCCCAGAACTGACACACAAAAGGTGTATCATATCCTGTTAGAACACTACCTCAAAAGTCTTGACCATTGTGCTCCCAGTTATATTGTAGCACATATATTATCGTAACCGTCAAAGACAGTGTTCTGAGCTACAAAACAGGGGCGAGTTTCCCAAAGCATGGTAGTACAAAGACCATTAGGCAGCACTTACTTTGTGAATATCTGACACTGCTACTGCACCAGAGCAGAATCCGAAGTAGGGGTATTTTACCCGCAAAAGTCGATTTTGACATCGTAAATCAATGCATCGAATCGACACCTTAATAATGGCTTCGGCACGATGCATTGACACCCATACTTTCTCTGCATCAGCTCACCAATGAATATTTTTATATCTAGGCCTACTACAATATTTATAATACAGTAACCCCTTCACAATATCGGGATTGGGGCAGAAGATCCACGCAAATATTCGCGAATAATACTTGCCTGAGCGATAACATACTTGCATGTCTAATCCCATTGTTATTTCCTATCAAGACCTTTAGGCTGGTTACAGAGACAAAGATGCGCGGCGTACGCAAGTCAAAACTTAATATTAAAGCTATATTATGCATTTACAGTAACAAATATGAAGTAGATCTATTAGTAATATTTATATGAGATCCAAATCATTTTCGGTATTGTTTTTCATCTTACCCGTCGCCTGTGAATTTCTACGATCTTTTTGCAAGTTGCATAAATACTCCCGTGTAATTGTCGCCGAAACCGCGAATGCCAAATGCGCCAATGTGAAGGGCTTAGTGTAATTACTAATACACTACATATAATTACTACATCTGAAATTATACCGGGGCGGGGAGGTCAATCTGGAGTTTGCCTCACAAAACATTCCGGTCAGCAGCCGCCACAGGAGAGTACACCCACTTTCCGATCCCGTCTACATTTAATACACAACCAAAGGACCCAAGCACGGACAACTGCTAAATATATGTCCAATTATAAAGGCAATTCTTGCAAATGCAATGATTTGTGGTTGCACTTTATTTATTTATTTATTTATTTATTTATTTACAAAGGACTGGAAACCAATTAAAAAAAAAAAAAAAAACATACTGACAAGGCACTGTCAAGGAAAGAGGACTGAAGGAATAAATCAGGCCATGGTAATTACCGGAATCAATTCCTTTAGAGTACTTAAAGGATTAGTTTAAAGAATTACAAAATCGAAGTTCGAAGAACTGATTGGTGAATTTAACGTTCGAGCACAAGGTGGTTATGTAAATATAAAGGAAATAGGATCTAAACCGATTATGATAGTTTGCCATGCCGCATTCACATGCATTACGCAACTGGAACTGAACGTTCAACATGTTCTGTAGTAGCACGGTTCTGTTACGTAGTACGGGTTTTATTGTTAAACGTTTTAAAAACAACATGAACGTGTAATTGACATAAATTGTCACACGAGTAAAATGCAAAAAATTATTTACCTTTTGAACATGTTCGTCTGTCAAAATGTCCACGTTAGGCATTTCTTTGCGGATAGCGTCCCTGCCCGATGTCCCGAAGCCGATTAGTAAGGCACATGCTTGACTTTTCGCGCATGCGTACACTACACTGTCTTTACCAAACATTGCACTGTTCTGCAAATATTTGTATTAAAGATTAATTATGAGGTTGTTATTGAATATATTGCCCTAAGATAAATATGAGATTTACTGAAGTTTGACAGATGTTCTCTGTGATAATGGTGTCCGTTTCTCTTATGACGAATGAATACTGTAAGGTTCTTCATTGATACTGCAGTACTAAAAAATACAAGGATGAACATAAGTTTTCTGGGAATTCCATACCCCTCCAGCTGTACACTGAATGCTTTTTTTTAAAATTCAGCCATTAAGGTAGATTTTGAATTACAAGACATACGTAGTATAAAACAAGCAGAAGCTCTATTTTTCAGGAAATGTAAAAGAAACTGACATTAAAAACACTAGAGGTTACAAAAACTTGAATAATTGAGGGTTCTGGGGGAGTTATGCTATAGCACTATCCACTGCTCCAACTAAGGCTGGCTCTGCCTTTCCAGGGGCCCCAGGCAAAGCTTTACTTGGGAGGCCCCTTATCAAGAAATCCGATCATTTCATTTCCTCTGCAACGCAGCTCATTCAGGGGCCATAGGCAACTGCTTATCCTGCCTATAACTGGAGTCAGCCCTGACTCCAACACTGCAGCCATTTACTCATCCATCTTCCTTTGCTACCCTACGACGACATTCGGAGTGTTCATGGATTTGTTCAAAGCCCAGTAAAGTCTGCTCTTACGTTCTTCTGTATTCAGAATGGGCAAGAAATAACAGTTGCACCTCTTGTGTTGATATGCCCCGGAGAGAAGCCAGAGCATGGAGTAACCAAAAATACAACAGAAAAAGGAGAGAGGAGAAAATATTCTGCACGTGAGCATGTCAAATTATATATACATGTAGCTACACATAAGTTGTACTACAATGTCTGATATGTGCTGGGCTCATCGGAGTTTTACTTACACAAAAATGTTCCGAGGGCAGAAGATTAAATGATTGGTTCTGAAAAGTAACCAATCAGATATCTTGGTCTCGCCTTCTCTAGTTGCTTGGACCCACCTCCTCTAAAATCTAATTGGTTCTCTCTCTGAACCAATCATTTTTCCTTCTGCCCTCAGAACATTTTTGTGTAAGTAAAACTCCCAGGAGCATGTGCTGGCAGTACTTTCACTTTTGTGAAAGGAAAAGGGAGATATTGGATATCACTTAAACTAAATTCTAGTTCTTTCAGAAGCCATTGAGATTCAACACCTTAAGAAAATGAACGTTTTATTTTACAACATGGAACAATGGCATGGTTTGTTACTGCGGCTATGATGGACACTGAGGAAAAACTACTATTCTACTACTCCTATGCCTTTGAGAATTCACACATTGAAATGACTATATTCAAGCTGGAAGGACACTATAATTCAACTGGAGCACTGAAAGCAAAGTGACGCTGGTGAGGATGGCCTCCATCGCGCCCGTTCCGACCAACAACATTTCACTGCAAGTCATACTGTGTATGACTGGTACGTGACAAAATTTGAATTTCATTTTAAAGTGAAAAATACAAAAATATTATTGCAATAAGTTGCAAATGGGTTGTGCACTTATCAGCAAAAAGCATCATGATTGTATGTATCAATATATAAAGCAGCACTTGCCAGTTTATGCTGAAGAGGACCCAAATCCTTCTCCCCGTCCTCCCCTGAGCAAGCGTTCAGATGGTCTATCCCTTGGATGGATATCTGATATTGGTGGTGCTTAAGAGAGTTCCCCTCAGGTGGTACACAATCTGCTAATTAAAAAACGTTTACATGTTACTGATAAACAGGAATCTCTAGTATACGGTACACCAGGACCTGGTACTACAGCAGCAAATGTGGACATCACCACCAACGCTGATTGTACACACCCTCACAGGAGCATAGAGTCATTAAACTCCAAACTGCGACAGCACACACACTGGGGGGTTTGCGACGACACTGACCTTTTCATTCAAACCCCCTTTTTTATAAACTCTGGTGTCAAGGTGTTAAAACGTGCTCAGAATTTCTGCCAAATGAGGATACCACCAAAAGGAGAGAAAGAAATCGAGAGCGATCCTTGTGGAAGACTGGTTATAACGTTCACCATTAACACCAGAAAAGAGAAAAATAATCAGCAACATCAGCAAGAGGGCAAAAGGCATGACTTATAACAAGAATACCTACCTAACAATGTTGCTGCCACATACAGCTGCAGGTTAATACGAGTCCTGATCATTAACATTTTCTCAGTGCATGCTTAATATATATCGGTTGGTTATTTTATCCTGTATCTGTAAAAATGTTCACGCTAATCTTTTCTTGGAGTCAATAGCAAATAACCAACATATATGTTAAGAGTTTAAAAAATCTTTATCCATCCATTTCTCTCGGAGTTGTATGCAATGGACAGCATTGTAAAGTGAGAGGCAGCATACGCATGTGTGAAAATGGTGGCATGCATGCTGCAAATCAGGAAAGGGATGCAGGAAGTAGCGACACAGGGAATTACACTCCAGGCAACTCGTGGTCTGAATTCCGGCCACTATCTTCTTGTAACTTGTGCCCCCACGTGATTAAAAAAATGTCAAATTCGATTAAACTGTAACTCATTACTCAATGAGAGGCTCTAGACTTTAAACTTCAGGAAGTACATAACTAGCATATAAGCAGTTGATCATTCATTTTGTCTTTATGAAAAAGTATTTTAGAACTCTACAGCCGCAGTTCCTACAGTGGACCTGACGATGTCTTTAAAGGGCAACGGTGCTTAAGAGGCCCTGGAGCTGCCCAGGAGGCATCCTGAGAAGATGCCGGAACCATCTCAGCCAGCTCATCCTGATCCAAAAGGAGCAGTGTCTGTATTTCAAGGTCCCTCCAGGTCACTAAACTCCTCACCCTGTCACAGAGTAGGAAACAAGGATTTTATAAAATACTGTGTAGAGATCTGAATAGGGCTACAGATTGCATAAGCACATGACACTGATGATGCATTGCAACACTGACTGCAGGGACAACAGGGCAAAGGGCGATGATTAGGCTTGGTAGCTATTCATAGGAACAACAAAAGCCTGCTACAGATCACTGTCTGGTTCAATGTTGTGAGAGTTCCATTTAGATGTGAATTTATTTATTTTTTTAAACTATGCAGAGAATCACTTGTTCCAAAGGATACCCTGAGCCTTCATCTGCCTAACATCACAGAGCAGTACGTATGTCTCAAGACCAGGCCCTAGCACGGAAACTTTCTAGAAGAGACTGTGAAAGAACCATAATTTCCACCCCAACAAAGTCTACAAGTATTACTTGTTAACAGCATCCATGTTGAATGACGTTGCCATGGCCCTGCTGAACAGCCCCCATGATGATACTTTTATTTGCTCTTTGTACGAATATAAGCAACATTGGGTTAAGGTCTCCACCCATTGAAGGGGGTCCAGAGGGTTGTACTGGCTGGTTTTGATTATTGGAGGGGTTACAACCCACCTATCCTCCATAATTTACACCCATGAATACAGCTATATAGAAATTCTTTGATTGGAGCAGTTTTTGGGATTCTGTTCAAGGGTCCAACTGGAAGCAAAGCATTGACCTTTCAGAAAAGGAGGTACACACAAACATGCGTCAATTTAGGCTTTTGGGTAAATAAAAAAAAAACAAAATTAGCAAGCATATTCTGATGGAAAAATACAAGTTAATGCAAATCATGTTGCTACGCTCATGTTTATTGTAATTTGAAGTCAACATTGTTAAAAAAAAAAAAAAAAGAGCTACACATATATATGTATCCCAACAAGAGGTGACAATGAAGAGATTCAGTGACATTGTTCACGTGTACATTGAGAAAGCTATTTAAAATCGATCAGAGTCAGGTTTTTGGCAACGTGGGAAAATACTGCTGTTATCACAACACGAAAATGTTGACATTAAAAAAAAAAAAAACACGGATTATGTCAAACGCCAAACTGTACTATATACGTGGAATTGACTAATGGAAACGGGAATATGGAGTGGAGCAATAAGGGGCATTTTCCCCACAATATATCCTGGGATTCTTTTCATCTGTGAATGTGTTGTAGTTGGTGGCAGATACTGTGCATTAGAATAACGCAATCTCTTGTTCTGGAACAAATGATAGACAAACTATTACTGTCATTAAGCCTACTGAGACATTATTTCCATTACTGTGTACCTCCATACATCAAGTTACATTTAAATTATCATATAAGCAATGAAATCTACAATGATACAACCCAACTATAATACCAGCAATACTGCTTAGCTCAGAAGTCAGACACTTAGTCCCTCTCCCCTTTAAATTTTGGACACTAGAATTTGCTGCTCAGCAGATGGCAAAAATGTATATACAAGATAACGCAATTTTTAAAATATATTTACTTTTTGTGGACAGCTTTAAAAGTCCTTCCAGAGGAACGGTGCTAAATCAAACACTGATACATCAGATTAGTCTCATCTCTTTCTTGCACTAAGGAGAACTCCAGTGCTGGTCATATAAGACAAACAGCAGTCAAACTGGTTTACGCAAACATCCCATCAGAAACACAATTACCCTTTACAGACACTGGCCTTTAGATATATTAAAACCAGGCGTATTGTGGCCATATTACAACTCATGACAAAAATAATGCAATTTTTGCACCTATTTGCATGAAGGTATTAAATATTCCACCAAGTGTTCAATTAGATTACACTCTGAATACACAAAACGCTCAGCTCCCATTCTAATCTGTATATGACATTTAAAACACAGACTAAAAGAAATAAATTAAAACACAGGCATTCAAATCATACAGATGGAAAGAGTATTTCTATTTTATGCATCATTTTGACTGATCTTAATAGGTTGTACTTGGTATTTTGCATCAAATTTCCACAAGCCATCTCTTAAAGTTAAAATTAATAACTATACATTTTAATATGGCATGATGAAGTCCATCTTCAAATGCCAAAGTAACCATTATTTGGTTAAAATACTTCAGTTATGTATATGACATGATGGACATACAAAAGCTTATAATGTATTACTCCATTCTCACACAAGGGGGCGCAACATGCAAACGAGCTTAGATGCACCTATTGATTGTCTCTACACGCAGTTCATTGCACAGACCCATGAAGATGAAAAAGAATGTGAAAATGTGTAAAATATGTAACTTCCCTTTTCTGGAACCTTGAAGTTTTTGCTGAGCTGTTGATTTAAAGAGAAACATGAAACCAGCAACTGGCATTATCAATTAGACAAAAAAATGTAAAGCAAATGTAACTGCGTGTTCGGCACTGTAAATTAAAAAACAGCGTTGGCGTAATACCATTGTTGCTTCACCTTTGAAACAAAAGCCAAAAGGTTGTTTCAGATTTAACAGTATGGACTCAACTTCCTGGATCTTCCAAGCCTCGTTCAGTCTACAGAATTATTAATTCTGAGAAACTGTGGATTAACAGCAGAGTCTCCGGGGCCAGTGACCCCCACCCCGCCCGTCTCACAATCACCACCCATCCAAGGGACAGTGGAGGAACATTTCTTCACAATATGGGCGTTGCCCAATTTGGTATCTACAAGAGAGGCCTCATCCTTGTAAAAGTACACCCTCAGTCCAAGGAAAATTTTGCCTTTGATTATAGGCATTTATATTCTTTCTAATCTATTGTCTCTCTTTTTAAATGAGTAAAACCTTATTACATTGGCTAGATTACTTCTGCATTAAATTATGGACTCATAGTCCAATGCCGAGAACATAGACTTCTAAATGTTTACTTTACAAATGGAAAACATCACCTCAATTACCAACAAAACAATACATGAACGTTAAGGCCAGTTTTAGTAACAATTATCAGCTGGTCTAGAAAAATCCATCTGTAGCAGTTCCCTTTAAACCTAAGGCAAAGATGCTCAACCAAAACAAAAGAATTTCAAGCACTTTTTACATGTAAGAAAATATTGCACGAAACATTGAGGCCTTTCTCAGAGGAAGTTCCAATATAAACCACGCCTTGGGAAAAAGTTATATTTGGTTCATTACAGGTTTTTAAATTTCCATGATAGCAACAGTGCACCAGACTATGCAGTTCCATAACGTGTTCTCAGCACAAATGGAATGCCCTGGAGAACATCGCAATGGCATATGGTAGATGCATTGCAACAAGGCATCTCCCATGAGTAGTGCTGAAAATCCATACTGAATTCAAAATACGAGTAAATTAGTTGTTAACTGGTATTCTCTTGTAAGTTTCAGGCTCTCCATTTTTTAGGTGTTTCAAGGATGTTAGTGTAGGTGTTAGCGACACGTGAATTTTCTTGCATGTGACTGTCCGGCCGGATGAGAATGTAACACAGACCACGAGGCCCAACTGCTAATTACGCAAAACCAGAAAAGGGACCACGTGAAAGCGGTACCCTGAGCAGGGTAACCCTGGAGACCGGTTTGTGGCCTTAGAAACAGTCCAACGATGTACATAAGTGACGGCCCAACAATGCTGCCAAAGCCAGAGGATCAGGCAGGCCGTCCCTCTGACCACGATGCCAATCTCTTCAAACCTTCACTTTCGGTTTGATTTCTGGTTGTACTTCCAAGGCACTTCCATCTTCTCCATCTGTCACTCAGTCACATGGTCTTGCTTACCGATAACAGAAATACTTGAAATGAACGGTAAAAGCTAAGCTAAGCTTCACTTGCTAGTTTTTGATGCCACCAATCGTTTAATGGTCGACCACAACCCCCCTCCCTCTGCAACACCTTCACCTTTCACAAGAACTTGAAAGTCCTCCTGGGGGGGGGGGGGGGAATAGCAATATTCCAGAATCCCCTAGGTCTTGTCCTGGCTTCCTCAGGCCTGCTCTTTCTCGGTCCTCCAGAGCTGCTCTTTAACCTCCGACGGCAGGGTGTTGAAGAGGTCTTCCTCCACCACCAGGCCGCTCCTCTTGAGCATGCGGCACTCGCCCAGCTCCACGGGCAAGCACTCCAGCCGATTGCCCCGCAGCTCCAGCTGCGTCAAGCCCGTCAGCTCGCCCACACGTGACTGCAGCGTCTGCAGGCAGTTGCCACCCAGGTTCAACGTGCGCAGCTTCCTGCACTGGAACAACTCAGGGGGCAGGATCTCGATCTAGGAAGAAAAGAGGGTAGCCATTTACAAAATCGCCTCGATGATCCAGAACACACTGAAAGTGCCAAATAAATCAACACACCTCAGCTCTGAAAATACACATTTACCAGAATGACCTTTCAGACGGAACAAGCACTCAGATACATGACTTAACATGGTCTTTTTGCACTACCGAGCACATTTCATGCTTTTTGTGTTACAGTACAGAGGGTGCAGAACAAAAATCAGTAAGGATGCATCGGAAATTAGTGAGGGGGCACCATCCTTGCAGTCACATCTCAGTCAAGCACTGACTGGCTTCCACCTGAGGGCACGTTATTAATCTGAGGGTGGATGCACCCTTGACACGTCACATGGAAAACTGATGAGGAGGAGCCTAAGGATGGGGTAAGGATGGGGTACGGATGGGGTAAGGACAGGGAGGACACGGTCATACTGAGCAAATAGGTGGGGGGGGGGCTCCTATGACGGCCAAAATTACGGCCAATTTATTAATCCACTTAAAATTCTAATTAAATCTGATGCAAATTCTGCCGCCTTAGTTAAACTCTGAAAATAGAAAACAGGCCCCCCTTAACAAGGAAACCAAACTCGTTATCATACATCTAACTATTTAGTACCATTTAGTACAATATTAGTTTCACGTATGATAAACTGATTGTCATGCGTCTTGGCAGAACATACGGTATCAGAGATTATAGGTGCCAGCACAAAGTACTTTCTTAGAAAGGGTATGTGAGAATATAGAAATATGCAATCACAAACACTACCCCTGCTCTGAACACCCTCGCTCGAAATTTCTAGCATTTAAAACCATGTATATTGTAGAACCCTTTTGCCTCCAATAAACAGTTTTTCACAGCCCAAAGCAATTTTGCAAATGTAACAATACCTTGAGTTATGGTAATTCAGTTTGCGTATTTCTATAAAAACCTGTCTTGACTTTAGATACCAGAATTTCCATTTATGGATCGATTTCGGCCAAAGAACACACTTTACAAACAGTATCTTTTCAGCCAAATGCCGTGTGTAAAAAAAGTGCGTCATGGAATGCTTGCCGCATCTAATCCCTAATCACCTGACCCCCTCACCCATCCCCCAAAAAAAACTCCCTGGCACCCATCCTCCACTACGCACACCCACTATCAAGTGTTCTCGTCCTCCTTTGGCAAGTAAAATTTTGCCTCAATACATCAAATTCTGATTATGTCAAACTGTTGCGTGTGACAACCTTTTTTCATTGTTCTGGTGACATCTGAGAAAAGAGTTTGGGGTTTTTGGGTTGGACTGGAAATTCTTCTATTTAAAATAATGGAAAAGTATTCTTTTAGAGTATTTTGTACATTGACAAATTAGTAAATTGGAGGAAGGCTGTAATGACTAACTGACAGCTTAAGCTTAGTGTCCATGGCCAGAGACGCAAAGCCAGAAGCCAAAGGTGACGTGACTGACTCACTAAGGTGACATTTCTGCATGTGATCCGCATGAGCAGCCTTTAGATGGTCACATGTATGACAGAAGCCTGAAGGTGACGTGACTGACTCACTAAGGTGACATTTCTGCATGTGATCCGCATGAGCAGCCTTTAGATGGTCACATGTATGACAGAAGCCTGAAGGTGAGATTCAGGTAACAAAAGCAGTTTCCCCAAAACAGTTGTTCTCAAACCCAGTCCTGTAGGTTCCAGAGGATACTGACCCCCCCCCCCCTAAATTCTTAATTAGGCTTGACTGTTTAATTCCGGCTACAAATTCTCCTCTCATTTGAGATTTATAGGGGTTCTCTCCATAAACCCCCAATAAAAAAATAAGGTGTGATATTTACAATTAAAGGGGACAAAAATCAGTATATATATAAATGAGACTGATTTAAATGGGTGTACTGATATGATCATCCAGCAGGAAGGTGCTCTGTGGCAACTGGATACAGCCAGCCAACAGAGGAACATTCAGCTACATTCAGCATGAAGAGATAAGAATGGTGGTCTCAGCACATAGCCGTAAGTGTATGACTGCACAAGCCACTATATAGGAATTCTGTATTAAAAATGGGGCCTCGCCCTGTTATACTGATGTATTCAAACACAGAGCCTTCACACATGCACGCACGCAGTGACAGTAACGGATAAAAGCTTTTTGGCAATTGTCTAAATGATATGCATGTCGAAAAGCCTTCAGAACAGAAGCCATTCAAAGAGCCTCCACACTTAAGATCTCCTGGAAAGCGGTAAGTGTTTTCCTGAGGGTTGGTGAGGTGCGGTATGTAGCCGTTGGGCGAGATGAGGCTGGATTCTCGCTGACAGTCATCCTCACCTATGGTACACAGGCTAGGGCTCTGTGCACACAGCAGGCAGCCCTCACCCACAGGAAGCGACAGAACTAACATACTTCAGAGAGTCATGGCAGTAGAAATAAACTAGAGGCTACCAACTCAAGTATTCACAGCCACTCTGCCACCTACAGCACGTCAAACCGTGTCATTGAAAGGGTAACATTAAAAACCACCAAAACTGGGAGCTGACTAACACTTATTTAGTTGTTAATAGTATGACCCAAACTTTGCAGTTATTTGGTAGGAATCTTTACTATACGTAAATAACATTTAGAAACATGAACTTTGTAGTGAACATTGTCCCTAAAAATTCTTTTTAAATTGAAACTGAACAATGATGTACAAAAACTTCTCAAGATATAGAATTAATAAAATAAGTCCACTGGGGTTATGAACAATTATGCATCTGCTTTTATTTGACATAACGCACTGGTTCATTCTTTTAAATGAGAAATAGACAGGTTGGTCACAAGAAATCAAAACAATCAGATTACAAGTAAAGATAAGTATAAGATTCTAACAGGTCTGGATGCTATTCAGCCAAATGGCTATTTCAACATTAGTTTAAATACTAGAACTCGTG
>JAAGVU020000113.1:15973076-15986594 GCA_011763525.2 Mormyrus iriodes | reverse complement strand
TGTGTGTCTGTATATTGTGGTTATTGCTGGTTGTTATGTGGTGAGTTGGGGGGGGGGGGGCAGGAAGAGGAAAGGTGTAGTGCAGGTTCACACAGGATGATCCCTACTTCCCACATAGGGCTGTAATGGGACATGCATTTAGCGTGTAGTGCAGGTTCACACAGGATGATCCCTATTGCCCGGGTAGGGCTGTAACGAGACACGCATTTAGCGTGTAGTACAGGTTCACACAGGATGATCCCTATTGCCCGGGTAGGGCTGTAACAGGACACGCATTTAGCGTATAGTGCAGGTTCACACAGGATGATCCCTACTTCCTGCGTAGGCGGGCAGGCTGATGGACTAGGCTGGTGAGGGGGGCAACACAGGTGAGCAGGCGGATGAACTAAGCGAGTGGGAGGGTGACATAACTGGGCAGGATTATGGGCTAGGCAGGTAGGGGGGTGACACAGGTAAGCAGAGGGGCAAAATAGGCAGACAGAGGGGCAGCATAAGCGGGCAGGGAGAGGCATCTAACTTCCCAACCTATAAGAATGGAAAATCATTGATTAGTCACCGTCATATATCGACACCAGGTTACTTGTCCGATTTTGCCGATTCCTGATAATATTGTTATATGGCCCAGCCCTATTACGTATTATTTCAAGAGGGATGTTGTTATTATGGAGAAACGAGGAGATAACATTGTCTCAGGAGGAGGTAACCATTATGCTAGCATCACCATATGCACTATGTATAAATGTGTGTGTGTTTTTGCGGATCTGTACAAAGAATTTGTGAGCATGCATTTATCAGAGCAGGTGCCCTTTGTTTACTTTTGTCTTCATATTAAATGGCAGTCACTAGGCCCATTTTGAATAACACTCAATTATGAATTTAATAAAACTTTGTTAACAAAGCAAGTGTCAGCACCTTCCCTGGACCTCATGGAATAGTGTTTTACAGAAATTAGAGCTCTACAATTTTTTGTGCATGTCACAAAAATGTGTGCGCTACAAACTTAACTTAATAGTATGCGTTATTTGGAGAAATGGCTTGCATGGAGCCCTACACAGATTATACAGACTGCCTGTGCGCAATACAAATTTCACTGGGGATTTCGAAAAAGACATGTCACAACATATAGGAAATTGTAGCCAAAAAAAAAAAAAAAAAAATCATAGAACCATTTCGTTCTCTTTCTGATATTTAAATGATACCACAGTTTGACTCAATTGCTTTAAAACCTCAGTGAAAAGTCATTCTGTCAATAGTTTTCTTTCCTGAGTCTATGCATACTGTATGCTTGATGGGTGCAGGAAGCCACGCCTATGATTAACTAAAGGCCAGGGGATTAAAAAGAGGAACTTACCCTATTGGCAGTCACAGCAAAGTACTGCAGGTTCTGAAGGAATCCAATATCTGCTGGGATGCTGGTTAGATTGTTGTGGCTCAGATCCAGAAAGCGTAGTTTACGACAGAAGAACAGCTGGCTGGGTATCTTCTCGATCTTGTTGCGATTCAAGTAGAGCCTCTCCAGGTTGGTGAGTGTGCCGATCTGAATGGGAATGTAGGCAATCTGGTTATACCAAAGCTTAAGGCAGACGAGCCGGTGGAGATGCTGGAAGCTGATGATCTCCTCAATAGTCTTAAGGTTGTTGTCTTTCAGGTCAATCTCCTGCAGGTTGTGCAGACTGAAGATAGAATGTGGGATGCGCTCAAGGTCACAGCGGATGAGCTCCAGGTCTGTCAGGTTCACCATCTTCTTGAGGCTATTGAGCACCATCAACTTGGTGCCTTCATTGTTCACAGACAGCTTCTGCAGATGCACACCCACGTCCATGACCACCTGCGGCAGCTTGGTCAGGTTGCTCTTCAGCCTCAGCACCTTGAGCCGCTTCAGCTCCCGCAGCCCGTCGATAACAATGTACCTGTTGTTCTCAGCGCTCAAGTTGCCCGTGAGATGCAACTCGCTCAGATTTTTCAAGCTGTAAATCCACAAAGGAATCTCTTTAATGTCAGTGAACTTGATATGCAGCGACTTGAGGTTCTCCCGCAGGAATGCCAGGGCAGGGGCCTCGATTTTTGCTGGCGTGTGGTAGAGCCACATCTCCCTCAAATTGGAGAGCTGGGCAATGATGGGAGGGATGGTGACGTCGGGGATGAGCTCGAGCTTCAGGACCTCAAGGTCCAGCAGATCAAACACTGTGTCTGGGATGCCACTTAGCATGAAGAGGTGGAGCTCCAGCTTGTCCTGCGAGTTCTTGGTAACCCGTTGCCGCAATTTGTCCAGGGTCCACTCGTTGTTCAAATTAAGCTGTCGGAGCTTGTTCTCGCTCACCTCCGAAAGGAAAACGGCAAAGCGTTTGGAGTAGAGGGGGTCGTACTGGTCAATCAGATGCAGCATGAAGGCAAAGTCATTCTTTACGTCGGGAATGTCGCTATAACTGCTCTCCTCCCTGATCGACTCGAACGAATATTTCTTTAAGGAACGGCTCAGCATCCAGCATAAGGTGTACATGCAGATCAGGCCATAGACGCCCACTAATGTAATGTAAAAGCAGGCTAAGATTTTAAAGAGTGTGGCAAGTGGATGGGCGCAACGATACATCCGATAACCAGTGAAGCTCTCGATGTCCACACTGCATTCAACGCTAAATTGAATCATGCGAACGTAGTATCCAGTGTAGCAGATGATCAGAATAAATTTGATGACTTTGATAATAGTCTGGCGAATATAAAGCCTGTACACTATGTCGCCCTCTTCCACATGGAGGCGGAACTTCTTCACCTTCTCAAACAAAGCCTTTGCTTGCTCCCCTTCCTTCTTGTCTAGGACACCAGTTTCTGAGCGATCCACAATGCCTTGCTCGATGCGAGATTTCGTCCTCTGGAGCATCGGCACGCTGGCCTCCACATCCTCACTGATGCTTGAGGTTTTTTTGTCCATGGAGCCGTTCATCTTACCTGGTGGCTTCGGATCGCTCTCCTCCACCACGGTCTCTGACAAGGCCCGTGTCGTCCAGGGAGAGTCGAAGCACTTGTGCAAAATGGACACAAAGTGTTCTAGCTTGGAACTAGTGTGGGGGAACTTGAACCAGAAGTTGCTGCAAGCCAGGAATATAAGCGTGTGAAGGAGCACTAGATAAGGGAAGTATTTCGCAAACCAGTGCAATCGGTCCTCATAACACACAGCATCTACATAATTGTACTGGTGCCTGTCCAAGTCATACTGGATCCCTTTCGGTTCAAAGGGTAGAACTGAGGAGAGGTTGCCCTGGACGTAGCGCCCATGTGGGTAAGTGTCACAGCTCGTGTTAATCATCCACTTGCAGGGCAGGCAAATCATCTTGTCCTGGGTGACCTGCAATGTGCCCCCAAACACCGCGATCATCAGCATGACGATGGAGATGTAGTCTGTGAACACGTCCCACCATGGCTTCAGGATTCGGTATGCTGGCTGAGTGTCTGCAAAGTATCGCAGTTCTGTGATGGGAATCATAGCTTACCTGCAGACAGATGGAGGGAGAGAGATGCAAAGATATTTAGACAACAGAATGCAACTTCTACCATCATGTAACAAATGCATGCACTCATACTATGGTCTTATAGTGTCATGAAGAACAGGAAATCCAGTTATAAAACAACAGGAAGGCTCACTCTTCAGGCAAAAACAAGACTGTCAAATTCACAGCTGTCAAGCGCCTGAACTGCAACATAGACAAAACATCTCCAGTGTTGTAATTTCATCTGGGATTATAAACAGAAAGATAGAAGCAGCATAAATACAAAATTCTGGACATTTCTGATGACCATGTGATCA
Organism: Mormyrus iriodes; assembly: GCA_011763525.2. Taxonomy (NCBI): domain Eukaryota; kingdom Metazoa; phylum Chordata; class Actinopteri; order Osteoglossiformes; family Mormyridae; genus Mormyrus; species Mormyrus iriodes. The sequence goes on along the minus strand of JAAGVU020000113.1, from coordinate 15,982,792 downwards.
ATTCCATACACTCAGCACTTCTGGATGTTCTGGTGTATTTTGCACTTTATTTAAATAGTTTTTCTGATATTAGTTTCTGCTGTTTTGTACAACTCGTTCCCATAATTATTTGCACTTGTTACCGGTCACGCACTGGAAATTTAACCTAGTAGCACTTGTACCTTAAACTGGCTCCTTGACAGCTCCTGCTAACAATGCATTACCTGCCTGACTAGCATGTCGCTTCAGATGAAAACCTTTGCTAAGTAAATAACTGAAAGACGTAAGAAGAGGGGAAATATGCAACTCCGAAACTGAAACTTCTAACCTAGGGTTATCATTTCTGAATGCACAAAAACTGTGAAAGATCATAAGAACAGATAAAAATTTAGACATATGTACAAATCTGATATCAGGCCCTCAGAAACACACAAAAAAAAGAGTTTGGGGGACAAAGGTCTTTCAGACATTAAAACGCTGCGATAGCAGAAGGACACACCGCATGAGCAGACATTTGACCTTATTCCCCTCTTCATTTCCTCGAGTTTCAGGGCTCCCAGTGGCCACTGCATGTCTGTGCGTGCTGTGCGCGCGCGTGTGTGGGGGAGGGGGGGCGGGGCAACTAGAGAAGTTTGCTGAAGGTCTAGTATTGGATTATGTGTGTGTGTGTGTTGGGATTTGAGGTACCTTAACGACCATAGGAGCAGGCTCTGCGGCCAAATGGACCACACCTCATCCCTGCCAGAACATCCTCTGATTGTCCATCTAGTCAACCACGCCCTACCGAGGAAGGAGATCCTAACACAGGTTAAGGATTCCTTCAGCTTTTCAAAGGCATACACAGACGAAAAAAAAAAAATTAAATATCTGCATAGCGCATAATTGACATTAAATATCACTGACATCAAATGCGTGCATTTTAGAATTAATTCAGCCTGAAAATGATACAATTTCTTGCCTTTGCCTAAGCATTAACAGTCCACACAAAAAACAATCATCCCTCAGGAAAAAATACCACAGAGAATCCGTACTTCCTGCTGAAATCATCTTTGTTTTGGCGATCATTACCTTCCCCGCATACCTGTATAATTACCATGTGTTAAACTACCCACAATGCATTTATGGGAATACAAGCGGGGATCCTGCTTGTGTATCCATCATAAGAGAAAATCACTCTGCCTCAGCCGTCTTAGACCAGAGTGCCTTTGCCCCAATCCATATGAAACGAGGCCAACATCACATTTACCCACACAGTGCTTCCAACAAGTCAATGCACAACACCCTGTGGTCTAAACTGCGGAGTGCACATTTCAAGATGAACGTGTCATTCCACAGCCTAACGAACCCACAAAAACCCTTCCAATTATTACTGCATAAAAGACAACAATAATATGTAGCTCAGTGCAGCAGAACCCAGCATTTTGATGGAGTTAGTGAAAAGCCTAAAACAGGGGAACAAATGAAGTCAGTAAATCAGTCATTAGGAACAGCTTTTGTCACAGGAAACTGCAAACACAAATGGCATGCTGAGCCAAGATAAGGTACTAACAAGGGGCACCCCGAAATCCAGCTTTCACTGGTTTCTGCTTTGCGCTAAACTTCACATCTGCTTTACCTTTGAAGTTGGAGCGGCTCAAACTGGTCTCAAACCTCTATGGCACCAGCCATCTCCAAAGATGACTTTCACACTAGGGTGAATAACACGACATGCATATTTTTGTACCCAAGTCCATTATCTAAACAAAAATCCTTTAAGAAATACATAACATGCTTAAGATTATTGTTTTAAACCGTTTTTAATGTGAATATTTTCAATACAAAAATGTCAGAACTATTATTTGAATGTATCTTAAAGTCCAAAAGTGAGGGGGTGCAACCCTCCAAACAAATGAGCAGAGTTTGAAATCTATTAAAACTGGTATTTAAGTAATTAAGAATATTCAATTAACTAGGTATAGTTCTATGTTCAAAACCATGAAATGCATAAAAAGGCACAGGACGCTGGGTTTTAAAACCATTAAGATAATAGTTTTACAGAGATCTGTCTGTAAACTTATGTTTGCTTCAAATATCAGGTGGCATTTTTTTTTCAGGGTTATCATTTAAAAGTAATTTTAGGATGTTACATCATAAAGTTCCCAAGTGATCGTCACAGGGGTGTGACAGTTCTGTGCAATTTCGCCATAGCAGAGGAAAAAAAACATTATCGGTTTTGAAATTTATTATTCAAACTGCAGAAACACAATTAGGAACCGTAATCCAAAAATGACACATCTGTCATTGTGCCTGAATAACAAAAGCAGAGATGTGCTTATTTGGACATAGTAAATATGTCAAAAAAAATAAGATTAAAAAATATCAATCAAAATGAGCCAAATCCCATGTTTTCTACTACTGAGTATGGTCACATACATAGTGATAAACACCCTTACAGCCTTATTTTTTTAACCCAAATTGGAATTTCCTGGCAAAAGAGTCTTAAAAGGCGCAGGGAGACCAACTTGCAGAGGCTGTTTCTGCCTCACTCTGCTCTGGTCGTACACACACTCAGATATCATCGTCTCAAATGAGTTAGCACATTGGATCTGCTAACACCAGCATATAGTTCGGTATGAGTCGACAGCTAGCCTTGGTCTTATCAACCATACTCTCTCCAGAGCTGGTGTAATTCATTGAGAAACCAAAACGTTCCCAAACCACGGATGACAACTGACTGTAACCAGCATAAGACACAACCATCGTTAGTATTTTTCCATGTCAAACATCTACATGTGAATTTAGGTTTAATCCTTGTCAATAAATGTATTCAGTTTTGTATTCCGTTTCACCGTGCATAGGATACCAAAAATGAGGTACCGAATGATGCACAACAAATCCATGTACCATTATAGCCCTAAATCTTCATGGTGCCGTGAAATAGTTAGTAGAACCAACTCAAATATTGACAAAAATAAGCATTTTTAACTCATGGTTAGGACAACTCACAGAAAACCATTAAAATATTGTAACATCATAAAACTATTTTTATGTAAAAAACAAATATGAACTAACATCTGATGTATTGTAGACATTTAACTTGTTACTTTATGAAGGTTTTCATTTGGAACAGATAATTGGAAAACATTCCATGACCTGACATTCACTCTGAAAACCTTGTGTGTCCCCCACAAATGGCACACTCAGGCCACTAATGCAACACGACACGATTCAGGTATTTAAGCCCTGAAACAGTTAAAGGAATTGAAGCTGGATGAGTTTGTACAAACAGGTTTTGTACAAGACTCGCATGCAATTCCAAACACATTAGATGTGTACAGTGCTTTCAAACATAAATTTCAGATAAATGTATTTAAAAAGTCATAAAGATTATTAATGACCTTAGGGGAACATCCCTACGATCACGTTCAAATCCAGCACTCCACCCTCAGAGGTATTCTGGCACTGTGGACCGCAACCAATGACCAGACAGATGGTGCCCCACAGTAACAGCTCAACAGAACCTTCCAGAACTAAGGAAGGTCACTTTATATACTGCAACCACTTTGCCAGCAAAATAAGGCACCTAGAGCTCATCAGTCTTACTTAGGGCGTACTCACACTTGTCCTCGGGCATGGTACAAGGTAACCAAACCGACTGCTCACCCATACCCACGCTGGTCTGCGCTCACATTGCACTTAATGATCCGGGGCCGAACACGCTTTCGTCATCACTGGGTGACTTTTTTGCATTGAAGAAAAGCACTACTACACAGCACAGTGGTGTTCATGATTAATGTCCTTATTTTGTGGTTTATTTAGAGTCATTTTGGGCACGATGACACAGCCCTCTTATAGATTTATTAAGTATGCAATATAGGGATTTATATTAAATTTTCCCGCACATGAGAAGATAGTGCCATATTTTACCAAATATCCTGAAGTTTTTGTGTGTTGCATACAGCTGTTCCTGGATACTCTCGTCAGCCGAAATTTCCAGCAAACACTGCACTTCTGCCGTAAACCAAAGTGATTCCTTTGCCACAATGTTCGTTAAATATTAAATATCGTTAAATAAATATTGTTCGATCTGTACAGCCTATCCGATTCGTTCCTTCCGGGTCCAGTTCATGCACAGTGTACATGTGCTCATGCATGTGCCAGTCGCATCACTGACATTATGTCCGTGTTCTGTATCTGGGCATGGTAAGCGATCACACTAAAGGTGTACCGTGTCCAGGCCCACCTGTTCAAGGGCGCTTGGGCATGGTACGGAGCAATTACACCAGTCAAACAAGCTGGACTATGTGGGTCAAACGTGCTCGGGCACAGTATGGATGGGCTAGTGCGAGTACACCGTTAAGAACACGCCAAGAGAGAAACCTAGCTACCCCTAATCACAGAAGCTGAAAATGGTAAAGCAGGGCCCTGTGCTAAGGTTCTCATTACTAGTTATTGTCATTGTCTCAGAGACCAAGATCTATAAATCATATCAATAGCCTTCAGCATTGAACTAATTGTATTTTCCATACCTGTTAATCAATCACACATCAGATATTAAAAAATAAATATTAATGCTGGTACACTAGTACAAGTTCCATCAGTGGTATAGCTGTGCCACCCAAGAATAAAGCCTGATCTTTGTGCTATATCACACTGCAGATGTTACACATGTTTAACAGGAAACACATGCTCAAAAAGAAAAATAATAATAAAACAACAGACATCGCTTGAGAAGCTTTCATCATTTCACCTGAACACATAAATAGCTCCTCCTGACGAACCAAATGTTTTATAGTTTTCTTTTGGGATGTAAAAATATTTGCTATAAGCCAGCTGGTGGATCATAAAACCCTAGATTGCCATAGAGCAAGTATGGATGCAAGCTAACATATTCAAACAGTGAAATCACTGGGTGTGGACATCATTCTTATGCAATAAAAATATAATAAAGATATGCTAATCACTGTGGATTATTTAATACTAAGGTTCTTGCCTCCTGAAATATATTAAGTCTCTAAATTTGACAAATTTTACGTCATATTTTGCCAAGCGTGAAAACAACCCAAACAGGTTGGAGGGCAACCATAAACGTGCTCTGACGACTAAAACGGCTCTCATGCCTAAAAACACACAGTAGTATGAGCTTTAAGTACTTAAATATACAAAGTGCCCCATATAGTTACAGCATTTCCCCCCAAATCGGCATGTATGGAGAGAACACTTATAAAAGATCTTGGGGAGTGTTTTTGTCAAGTAGCCATTTAAGTCATCAAGCCAGAGGGAGCGCATTAATTCTATAAAAGCGTGTGGATGTATATTACACAGGCATGCTCCTTCCCTCTCCAGTCGGGCCAACATGAGCGGTGAAGTGCCTCAGAATGCCGTGCTGGGGCCACTCCCCTTTCCCATCTCCATAAATGACAGGCTCTGGATAATGCAGTTTCACAGAATCAAATGGTCAGCAGATGGAGAACATGCACGCAAAAAAAAAAAAACACAACAATAACGTGTGCATTATATTCTATTATGGAAAGGATGGACACCCTTTATAAACGACATTTAAGAAGGACGAGTCCACAGCAATTCATGCACATAATAGGAATGCAAACTACACGTACAGTAGACTAAGGAAAGACGCAATTAAACAAAAAGGAGGCAACTGATGAGATTATACAAAGCAACAGCAAAACCTTTTTCTGGACACGGTTCACAGCCTTGGGTAGCCAATGTCAAATTACATCACCATTTAACAGAATATACAGGAAAGAGCAACAAGAATTATCCCCGTCACTGGACTGGCATGAAGGGAGACATTAAATCTCTCTAGACTCGGGCAGAGAGGGGAAACGATTCAAGCAGAGAAAATCCCGAATAGACAAAGGCCTCATAGTAGCTACTTCACCATTAGCGCTGAGTCACGAACGCGCTGCCACAAAGAGAAAGCAACTGATGACCACTTCATGAGTCAAAGAAAACATTACAGACTGAAATACACTTCCTAACAGTGAGTTGTGACTTTAGCCCTATTCAAGTAGGCACTAAAATCTTATCACGTAGGTGTTAAGTGTCCAAATACCAAGAAAAAAAGTGACTTAAGTTTCTCCAGTTACAACACTCCTTGCAATATGTTGTCTAAAAATACCTTCCAGGTTAAACTTGAGATATATACATTCTCAATTGACAGCTTACAGGTCCAGAGGGAATTCCTCTCCATTTGGCTATGAACAATTCACTTGGACTAAATGGCAAGAATTGTTATACCTCCGATTCCATGCTCAAGCCGACTAGCATCATGGGATTTAAATTCCATTTGGTTTTTGAAAAGTAGTTATTGAGGACTCCGCGTTTACACTCCCCAGAATACAGAGGTTACATGGACCAGGGTCAATATTAAGTATGAAACAGGCAAATTAAAAGGACAGAAATGAGGTCGTACTACCATCGAGAAGCGTTGTTCTACCTTTAAAAAAAGATGCATTTGCTTCCTCGCTAGCAGTCCCACAAACTTCCGACAAATTCCTTTTTGGGCCACATTTCAAGTCTCCCAATACCTCAGGGAATGGGAGGAGACTCTGGGGGGGGGGGGGGGGGATTCCTTATCCGGCCAAAGCGACAGTCAGATCCCTTTCCTGGATCACCATCAGCCCAGAAAACCACCCCCCAATAAAATCCAGACTTTTGAGGCCTTTGAAGAGAGTACAATTTACCATTTCCTAAAGTCTCAGTCTCCACAGGGCCAGAGCCTTTTGTTCTACCCTCCTCAAGCCTTCGTTATCAGAGCTGCAAGTCACCTCCTGCCTATTCTTAGGGAGAAAGACACTAATAATTGCCCATAGGATCAATTCTGCCGAAAACTGATAAGGGAGGAAAAAAAATAAACAACACAGCAGACAATTCCAGAACTTGTTCAGGTGGATTTAAAACATTACTTCAACAGTGCTCAAAAAATACCCCCCGGGTTAGACCCCAACCGTTACACCTAAAAAGCAATCCACGGCAGAATTTTCTTCCCCCATGGTAACCCCAAACAGAGACAACTCGTCTGAAGCAGTGTTTCTCAACCTAGTCCATGGAGACCTCCCTGAGTTAACACATGAGTTAAAAGCGTTCCAATATAGCAAGTCGGAAAGCCATTTATCTGTACCAGGGATCAGTTTCAAAAAGCAAGATTTCTTGCTTAGCTGGATAACTTATTGGATTAATTTAAATTTACCCCAGTTTAAATGGCCTTTATCATCGTTCACTTACATGTAGGCCAGGCTACCTAAAAGCGGACAAGTTCTCTGGCTAAGCAAGAAATCCTGCTTTGAAACGGGCCCCAGTTCTAACCTGGTTAATTGTTAGCAATATCAGTTGATAACACACTACATGGTATTTTGCGACTAAAACATCGTGGCAACACGTCCACAGACAGCAGTTGGACAGTACTATGTGTAGGACCAATTTAATGAGCCAGGAAAGTGCTAATAAACAGGATTAAACTACAGCTCTCACTTCTGCTGATAAAGGGTGCAGCCATCTTGAATTCTGAGCTCAGGGCTGTGCCGATTCCTCGAGTTCACGTGTCGGAATTCCGACTTCAAGGGGCGTTCCAGTTGAAATTTCCGACTAGGAACTCAGAATTTTTGAGTTACGACTTCAAGTGGAACGCAGCGCCAGGCCACCACAAGGCAGCCGTTGTACCAGGATGCTTTTTTCAGCAAGTCTCAGGGCCATTTATCACGGCGTTGAGTGTGCGCATTCAGAAGCGCCTCTCCCTCCCATCTCCCAGAGTCAAGGGCAAGTGAGGCCCACCATTCTTTAATGAGAACTCCACTTCTTTCCTACTTACGAGAACACACTTTCCAGAGTAACCTGAGTGGGGCCAGAGTGGGTGTGTGGGTGATTCCCAAACCTCAGGAGAAGAGCCATCAGGTCAAAAATCACCCCATCAAATGAAATTACTTAACAAGCTCATTGCCAAATGAGCCAGAAACACAAAAGGAATACTGTACCTTTCTCAGCTGTGCAAAGAACCATGCTGAAAGAGGGAAAACATTTTTGGAGGCCAAAACGAGGCATGAATACAAAAACCTTCATTGTACTGAAGTAGACCACAAAGGTACATTGCGTTAAGTAACCGCAGATGCAATAGAACGAAAGATGCATGTGGGGGGGGGGGGTTCTTTTTGTACAACAGCACACTTGTAAGTGTTCTAAGAGACACACATTGTCAATAACAATGGAGCAGGAAGCACAATAACAATACAAGACCAAAGGACGGGAAAAAGGTTGCTGGCACCACTGTCTGGGGCGATTTGCACAGAGCCTGATGCAGATTTCAATAAAAACTCAACTAAAATTGGGTGCAGAAATGGTCTGGATCTTACTGTAAAGTAAACTGACAGCAACATGACAACACAGCTTGCAGTTTTTTAAATGGTACAGCCAACACAGGGACCACAGATGTCACATTTGCCATTGTGACCAACATTTCTTATAGAAGCTCTTACAAATATATCCAGCGATTAAATTCCACGGTGATTTTATAAAATGAGATTAAGATTAACCATATTGATCCCAGAGGGAAATTCTGGATGTTGGTTCATTACCAGAGAAACATTTCAGCACCTCACATCCTATCCAAAACATATTTCTAAACATACTAAAATTTACTCTAAAGATGTGCCATTCTATTTCTAATCACTTCCAGCTATGTGCTAAGCTTCCACTATGTAATCAGTGCTTGATGGAATATATCAATTTTTTTCATAAAGATTTTTTATACATGTATTAACCCAAGATGAACTTTTGATAATGGATGTAAAAACCAAAAAAAAATAGTATGTTGCCACATGTATTTTTTCCAGTTGTAATGTTGTATTACAGCTAAGCAGCATCAGTCCCCAAGCAGACAATCACTCAGGAAATGCCAACATCCAAACCCAAGTCAGTCTCTATAGTAACCTTTAAGAAAGCATACTTATTTTTCTTGCCAAAAACACTCCTGAAAATTGCCCTTTACCAAAGGCAACCAGGAAGTGAGATAACAAAATTGCCAAAGACAGGCGCAACCATTAATTTATTCTTCCAACAAGCCAGCTATTTAGTGAATCACATGCAAGGAAAGTAATTACTCTGTAGTTATTTCTGTCTATGGTACAGCCTATGGACCATCAGCAATGGTTCCCTGTATTGACACACATCTCTAGCTTTATTAGACATATTAAAATATTCTAGTTGAAACAGGTAAAACCTGACAAATTAACCTTCAATGACAGACACCTCGAAGCAGGGCTTTTATCAATTAGTCGATTAATCTAAATGATTAATTTTCCTTCAGAAAAATCAACTTGACTGCTTAATTCAAGTTAATTTTATTTTGACAACAAACTAGACCATTGCAGGGTTTCAGATAATGTACACCAGCTTTTCGACACTAAACGCATATTTTCACCCACAATTCGACAAGCAGATTAGGAGACAAGCGACGTTTTAGCCTAATTCTCAAGAGATAATAGAGCAATGAAAAAATATAAATGTATCAAGGGACAATGGAGCAATGAAAAATATACTTTCAATACCCCTCAAAGGACAAAGGAACAATGAAAAAACATACTACTATTACACATTTTACTGTTTTTTTTTCCCATTCAGACCATGGTAAATCACACATAACTGAAATGGAGGTTACTGAAATCACAGATATTGGGGGACTACTGTAATTTCAAAGTAGGCCATGCACTATACTAGACATAACCAGAGCGATACTGACACAA